>OX463758.1:38897954-39497954 GCA_949824845.1 Rhingia rostrata | reverse complement strand
ATTGATAGATTTTCAATGAAGTACAATAAGTGTTTTATAAAACAATATTGCTTGTTTATATAATTTAATAACTCGGGTGTGAATTAATTATATATGGGTTTTAAATATGCTACTTTGATGCAATAGGAGAACGAACATTGACAACTTGGAAATTTTGGTCATTTATTTCAATTTATAGGTAAAATACTTAAAACTTTTCCAAGAGAACGAATAACAAGAAAAAAACTAAATTTAAATTGTTTGCCTACACCAAATCACAAATCTATCAAAGTCCATATTTGCGTTATTTAATTTCACACTTCCAACTACACGAATTTCAAACTGTTAACCGCTTATATAATGAATTCAATCCGATATTCAAAATAGTTCGTGATTTTAATTTACCTAGAAGCCTTGACGACCGTAAAATTACTCACTTCGAAAGGCCATAAAAAATATCAGAAAATAAAAAATTGAGTCCAACAAAAACCGACACTGACAAAGGGAGATAAAGAAACGGTGGATTTATTTGACGAGCACACATTTGATGGACAGGCACTGATAGATAGTGTGACCAGAATGCATAATACATACTACTACTTTATAGATTTCAGTGTTATAATATATCATGGCAGCTAAACAAAACTTCATAAAATTTAATAAAAATTGAAATAAAAAAAAAACACTGAAGAGTATTCTCCGATCCATAACGGTTGGCAACAAATCATTTGAAAAAGGATTTGAATAAGTTTTCGTATTGCGGTGGATTTTCTAGATGAAATTCTTACAAGGAATATGCAGAACTCCTGGGACAATACGAAAGGCATAATATTCAAAAACAAATTGTTCAATTACTAGCATACACAATGAACAATATAGATCAGCTAGAAAAATGAAACAACTCCGATCCAATACATTTTAGATTACGATCGTGATCCAGTATACAAATCCAATAATAATCATTTAAGATCGCATGGGTAAACAAAAAATAAAGGCATGATATTACTTTGACAAACCTTTCTTGCAATATAGAAGAGTATTGAGTTTGCAATGATGTTTGAATAAATCCGCTTTCGCTAATAGCCTATCCACATACCTCCATATGAAGGTATGTGGATGGTGACTTAATACCATTTAATAACAATCATCTGGTCAAATCGGACAACTCTAATGTCATTTGTGTTCACTTTGGTTTGCCATTTCATCATGAACAGGTTGGCAAATGAACAACGCTTGCAAACTGTGCAAATTTATTTTGAAAATAATGTTTCAGTTCCCGAAGTTAACCGCAAGCTCCGTCCATTTTATGCTCGACATAATCGTCCATCAGAGCAATTAATTCTGTTAACCATGGATCGTTTTCGCACTACGTTTTCTCTGTGTGATAATACGCATCCGCATAGACGTCGAACAGTGCGCACCGAAGAAACAATTGCCGCTGTAGAGCAAAGTGTTGAAGAAGACCCGAATGAATCGATTCACCACCGTGCACAGCAATTGGAGCATTGTCCATCAATTTTATGGAAGATTTTGCGCAAAGATCTTGGCTTACGTTACATTACAAGATCCAGCTTGTGCAAGAATTAAAGCCGCGAGACCATGCAATGTGTCGTGATTTTGGTGTATGGGCCGAAAATGAGATTGACCCGATGCAGATTTTCATCGCAAAATTTTGTTCAGTGATGAGGCTCATTTTTGGTTGAATGGCTACGTTAACAAGCAAAATTGCCGCTTTTGGAGTGAAAAGAATCCACATGAGACCCTTGAGACGCCATTACATCCTGACTGTTTGGTGTGCTCTATGGGCTGGTGGAGTCATTGGGGCATACTTCTTCCGAAATGATGCTGGAGAGTCAGTTACCGTTAATGGAGACCGGTATAGAGCCATGATAACCGACTATTTCGTTCCCAAATTGGTTGGTTCCAATAAGACGGCGCTACATGCCACACAGCGCACGTCACAATCGACTTATTGAAGGAAACATTCGACGAGCGCATAATTTCGCGGAATAGAGTTGTCAATTGGCCACCAAGATGGTGTGATTTGACACCATTGGGTTATATTCTTTGGGGATATGTGAAATCACTCGTCTACGCAAACAAACCAGAAACGTCGGAGGAATTGGAAGCCAGCATTCGTGGCGTTATTTTCGACATACGGCCCCAAGTACTCGAAATAGTGGTTGAAAATTGGACCTCTAGACTTGGCTTTATTCGAACCAGCCGCAACAGCCACATGCCCAAAATCGTATTTAAGCAATAATGACTTAAAATGTTCCTTCTAATTAAGCTAAATTGATGGACATTAAAACGATTTTCTTCTGTTTTATTTCAATTCAAAGTTTTATTCCTCTAAAAAACACCCGATAGAACTTAGTTCTATAAATTTTGCTCGTGCTGATAAATTTAACTCCGCTATAACAAAAATTTCGAAAAAAACATATCTTCCAAGTTGTAAGATAATTATAATAAATTTTTAATAATAAGTAATTCCGGTTTTGAATTGTCAAGAGAAAATCGTATAAACATTTTTTAAACAACAAAACAGCCGCAAATCGTTAAATTTTTCTGAGTCACATATATGAATATGAATTCTTAACTAAATTATGTATGTTTTGTCCCGCGAGTCATTGGTTAATTACTGCTCGTAAGTCAAATATCACAGTTGGAATACACATCCATCATATGGAATTCGCCATATGTAATGCAGTCACTTATATTATAAAGAACTAAGAAAAATTTTACTAGGTATGTATTCCGCAAATAACTTACTTACTTACTTAAGTGCTGCTACAGTCCGGAATGAACCTGGGCCCCAACCAACATGCCTCTCAAATTATCACGGTTCTTAGCTATCTTCCTCCAGTTGCGCACTCCAAGTTGGTTAAGGTCGGTTTCTACTTGTGTGCACCACTTAATGTCTTCCTCTACTGCCGCCGACGTCTGGCTGGGAATCGAAGATTGCGAGCCGGGGTATTGATGTCCATTCGTTCTACATGCCCTTGCAATCTTAAACGTCCAATGCGTATAGTTCTTTCTTAAATTTTAGTCTCCATAGCCCGTCAACGCAAACGGGACCGAAGATTTTACGAAGAATTTTCCTCTCAAACCGACCAAGGATTTCTTTATTCACTTATGAGACGGTCCATGCTGAATTCTTAATTCTCATATTGTTTTACCGGAATTAATTTCTCTTTTTAATTTGTATGCTCCCAGAGAATCGCTTAGGGAGCAAAATTTGTTAATGCCGAACTCTAAAAAATCCAACTATGCAACAATGAGCCTATCACGCGATGCAACAAGCAACAAATTTGATTTCTGTATCTGCCAGGTTGATTTTTGATGATTGTTTGTATTCAATGGTCTTAAACTCATATATTGTTTATTTTAAGTAGTCTATGAGGTTGAAAAGTCGGTAGATGATCGCAGAACAAAAACCAGTGTAAACATAGTGCTCTGTGATGTAAAAAATTAAAACCATATATACGTGGCAAAAAACCTTATATAAACAAAATATGGATATTGGGATTGACTACATATCTTGTTCCGTCAATTTTTCAAAATTCCATACCGTTTGATCAAAAATCAAGTTTTTCTAATAAGTGGGCGTGGCAGTTGGTGGATTTTGAAAACTTTTACCCCTAATGAAATGAAAATATTCAGCATATCCGTAATGGAGTGTAAGAACTTGTTAATAATAGACCCATTTGGTGCAACTGAAAAGGTTTCATCCATCATATGTTTCCAAGGGTGACTTTCTTTCATTCTTAACACTATATAGCGTTAGTTCACATTTAGGTGATGCATTTAGTTCTCATTTCGAAGTGAATTAAGGCGCTAAATGGCATTTGAAAGTGAATTAACACCAATATGGCGATCAGCCGCAACTGACGTACTATGTTTCTCGCACCAGAAAGAAACCTTGCTTTGATGAGGAATGCCGACAGATGCCCGCAGCCAAGAACGAGGCCTACAAGGTTGCCATTCAGCTTTTTAGAAAAAAGAAAAACAAAACAGTAAGAAAAGGGCGCAATCGAGGATATAGAGAGGTACCTTTATAAAAACGATGTTCGCAAATTTCTTCTTCCTTTTACACTGTCTTCTTCGCCTTCTCGAACCTGGGGGCTAGGATTCGAAGACCTTCTTAGCTGGAGCATTATTCTCCATTCGCTCGATGTGGTCGAGCCAATATAATCGACGAATTTTGACTTTTTGGACTGCATCAACATCTTGATGCTCATAGAACTCGCGTCTGTATCTTCTCCTCCATTTTCCTTCTAGCGCACAGTTACGAAAATCCGCCGAAGTATTTTTTTTTGTTCGAAGGAGCCCATTATCAGCTCTTCCTTCTTGCTTATCGTCCAGCAGTCGGCGCCAAAAAGCAGAACTGGCAAGATAAGGTTTTTGTAGAGCACGTATTTTGTTCATCGAGTTAGGAGTTTTGAACCCATGTGTTTCGCCAAATCGAAGTAGCAACGGTTTCCTATTGTAATTCTTCACCGGATCTCCTGTAAGGTGTTATTCGTGGAGTCTATGTTTACTCCAAGGTTTGTGAAATCCTTAATTACCTCGAAATTGCTGCTATCATTTGTGACGTGTTGTCCTAGGCGGTGAACAGATGCTTATGTGGTTGTTAATAGCATGTACTTAGTTTTGTCCTCATTTACTTCATGGCAAATGAATTAAACCAACGAGCTATTGCAAAATCGATTAGCCGGTAGCCATTTTCTGCTGTCGTTTCGTGAATTCTGTGCTTACCAACGAAGCCATCAAAGATGTTTTCCTATCCGACTTAAGCATTGAAATCTTCGAGTAAAAGTTTTACATCACACTCCAGACAGGCTTCGTAGGCTCCATCCAGGAGGTCAAAAGACTCCTCCTTGATGGGATCTTCAGCCTCATTGGTAGGGGAGTGTACACATGAAGCACAACTTCCAACGCGGAGAGCAAGGCCCTTGTTTTGACCCTAAAAAGCGCAAATTTTACCAAAGTGTAAAACGTCAAGTACAGGGACACAAGTTTGGAACAGAACCCTGTTTGAGACATGGTCGATACTGAGCATATCGAATAACCACTTTTAAAGACTATTAACCGGCGATGACGAACAACATTCCGCTGTCAGGCAGAACGAACTATCCAATATTGGCGACGACAGCGAAGACTACCAACCACCAGACCTAACCGCGAACTTTACGACATGCCTTTCGTAAAACAAATCTGCACTTGACTTTAAAGATAGCTAAGACACGTAGAACGAATGGAAACCAATACTCCGGCTAGCAGAGTTTTCGATTCCAAGCCGGATATCGGACGTAGAAGAAGACCTCGGCTTAAGTGGCGACTACAAGTAGATAACGACCTCAACCAACTTGGAGTGCGCAACTGGATTCAGTTAGCTGAGTACCGTTCTAATTGGAGAGGCATGTTGGTTGAGGCCCATTGTCGCAGCACATTCATGGCGTTTCGTTCTTAAATTTGAGGGCGCTTAAAATATGCAAATTTTATCCATTTTTCCAATGACGACATTACAGTCATAATAGAATGCACCAAGATTTCTCGTTGTTCAGATGACTCGATGAACGGGTCTCCAACCTAAATGCTCTTTTCTTCCGTGCTAATCGTAGATCGGAACGACGTGAATTTTTAGATGTCAATCAGCAGCTTAGCCTTGTCAATCAGCAAAACGAGTCTCACAATTTATCCAATCCATTTTAACCGGCCGTTCTCACACGGATGGAAATGTTAAAATTGACGATGATCACCGATTCGCTGAGAAATTTGGAAGTAAAAAAAAACAGCATTTGAGAAGAATTAAAATTTTAATTTTACTGACGATGATATCCGAAAAAAAAAGCCGGACATAAATTTTACAATTTACATAAATTCTTATGTCACCCACAACTCAAAACGTCATCATTCGTTCACTGTTTTCGTTTCAGTTCAAATCAGCATGAACTGTCATGGCAATATGTTAAATTCATTAGATTGACAGTGGGGCCATCTGTCGAAAATTTGTCATGCCAACTAATAAACCTTCGTGGGCTCATGCACAGCAAATTCATAGTTAACGATTCTATAAATGACATAAATACAACGAACATTAATTTTTATGTATATAGATTATAGATTTAGAATATGCATATTGTACTTCATATTAATTTTCATTTACATCAACACGGTCGTTCTTGACAAATCAGTCATTTTCTGCTCATTAAAACTGCTCATGCCATTTTATTCTAGATATTTGTAGACGATTTGTTATGAGGTACAGTCTTTAGTGTTAGAAGTATAACTCCAAAAAATTTCACTCAAATCGGAAGAATAGTTTGGTCACAGACTCCAGGCTACAAACTACAAACTCCGAACGGTAGACATGCACTTTCGGACTCGGGTTTCATCACTAAACTTCTCCATATTACTGGGGTTGTTAAAATGCAAATTGTTAGTGGACTTTACTTTTTCTCACAGCCAGTTATTTTTGAACACGATGGCTGAACCTCAAGTATTATATGAAATCCGAACGACTGAGCTCAGATAATATTTTCTTGACTGCTGCATAGTGCTCGTATGATCTGTCGGAACATATTGACATTTTAAAAAAAAGTTTTGCAGGTGTTCCCTTACAAAGTGCCATCAACTGATGGTTGTTGTGCCTAAAACGCGTCTAACCTATGCACACTCTTTCCTGAGTATTTAAAACGCAGTGGCTAATTTGTTCTCGAAAGCCTGTGCCAAATATATTTTTATTTACAACAAATAGCTTCATATCAGAATTTGTGTGGAATCAATGACTCAGAACAATCAAAGTGGACTGCAAACAAAACTCATCATATCCTATCATTGGATCGTTTGATAACTCGCTTAAGAAAATAAAATAGATATTTCCATGCAATTAAATTCACTCCGCCGAACAATCATATTTAGAAATTGATTGCAACTCGCAGATAGATTACAATCAGACCATAACTATTTTTACCCACGTCGCGGTCGGTTGCGTGCACTGATGAGTGACGATAATTATAGTTAAGACATCCGGTATTATCACTTTGAGGATTTTTTCTATTAGAAATATCAATTTTGTTGTGTTATCATGTTTGAGATAAACCTTTAGAAATGTCTTTTTTGTTATATATTCTGCATTATCTCTGAAGTGTACTTCAAAAAATATCGGCGTATGTTTGTTGTATAAACAAAGGTTAAGTTTATTTTAAAATAAGAAAGAAATGCTATTTTTATTACTTAATGGGATTAATATGAAGATAATTGGCTTAATATAAGCAACGATGAAAACTTAGTTGCGGGTAATTATACTTGCAAATACACTCGAGCGTTTGTATTTATATCTTTATTAACAATATTAGCCATGCGTCAAGTATGGAAAATGTTTACGCTTTAGGTGTGTACGACCTGCAAACTAAAAGGTGGGTCAAACAAAAAATTCTCATAATGTGAATGTGTCTTTATTTCTGAAATTACGACAAATGTAATTTTGCTTTGTTTTTTAACTCAGCGATTCATTCCTCAAAAACGCAGAATTATTGTTAATAAACAGGTTTTGCTGGCAACATTTGCAACATACGGACATCCACAAATACTCTGCGGCTAAGCGAAAACTGTCTTAAATACAAATCTTTGCAAGTGTTGTAAATTATCTCTCCATGAGTTACCCCAGCGTAACTCAATGATCAATTCTCTCACCCACTCTATTTCTGCTGTATATTAATGATCATCTGAGGAAAACTAAAAATCGCATTCTTAGTTTTGCATTCTGATAGTATATTAATAGCTACTAACTAAAACAAACCGCATATTTCCGCTTTACAGCACACCAGCATGCGAACAAATCTGCTCTATAAACGAATGATTCTACAAGCATTTAAATCTAACATTTGAGCATAAATCGCCAAATCGGAGCTAGACGTTCTGCGAACAGCAAATCCAAAATGCCGTAAGACAAATTTAATGTGGTTCAAATCTCCAAGTGTTTTTTTGACCAATGTCATCAGTCACCAACGTCATCAATTTTATGTCTTCAAATGCATTTTAAGAGCCCAATTTTGCTAATATCTGCCTTATTTTGCTAATTTATAAAGAGTATAAAGGGTGTTTTTTTTGAGGTATAAAACTTTGAAATTGAACTTTGAAATTTTAAATTGACATCAAATTTACTTTATTTGAAAGACAATCTCCTGGCATTATAATTTAAAAATGATTTCTGGCATATGACCGCAATGGCTGGCTCGGACGTAGTCTAATCTGGTGGTCCAATTTCCGAATGTTGTCCATAAAGTGGTCAACTGTTTTCGGCTTTTCGGCGTAGACTACCGACTTTAAGTCTGTGCGTTCACCAAACGTTTCCGTCAACAAATCCATTGGGGTACGAGATGTGTGACATGTTGCGCACTCTTGTTGAAACCACAGCTACTGCATGGTTGTTATATTGATGAACGAAAAAGTCAGAGATCATGGATCTATCCATTGAATGTAACGACAGTTTTTGTGGAGGATTTTTATCACTTCAAAGAAGCCAGTTTTGTTTACCATCGGTAATCAAAATTCGCTTATGGAAATTGGCATCAACGACAATCTTATTTTAGGCCCATTCAGTGAATCTACGTCTTGCTAAGTGATCCGGTGGCTTCAACTCTTGCACGAGTTGGATTTTATTAGCATGCATAGCAAGATCTTTCCGCAAAATCTTCCATCTGCAAACAGAAATTTTACGAGGTGTATCGAGAAAAAAGGTGGACATTTGTCTAATTTCTTATTTTATACTTTATTTTAATAGAATCTATGTTATAGATATAACCCTGTACGACAAAACTAAGAAACATGTCCCTTCGCTCAACCTAAACAAATTTGGCAACGGGGATAAAACGTATAAAATTTCCATGCTGTTTTACAATATAAACACAAAAGACAAATGAATGCAATATTCCCATAGTAAGGAATACCTGTCGTTAGAGGTGACTTAAGTCCAAAAAGTTAAAAAATTTCACAAAAGTTAAAAAAAAACATATAATAAACAAAACTAAAGATTTTAAAAACCCAGGTGGTTACACTGGTAAATGCACCCTCTTCGGATGTCGGACACATGGATTCTGGGGCGACAATTTATTGGTTAGTATAAACCCTTTCGGAAGATGTAAAAAGGTCGACAGAACACCCCCACCTAAAAAGAAGATATGGGTTTAAACAACTAAATGAGACAATGCTGAAACAAATTAATATTTTAAAACAGAATTTGCGTTTTTGAAAGTACGAATCAGCGGCAAAAAAAAAAGAAAATGCTTAGACATGGGGAACAAAAATAAAGAGCGTATAATGAGTACATCCCCGAAAATATCATAACAAATGGAAAGCTGCCAAAATATTAAGATTGCTCTTAGTAAATGGCCCAATTCAAAAAATAATCAAACCAACACCAATCATAGCGCTTCAAATGAACAACTATAAATGCCTAACCCAACAGTTGGAGGAAAATAAACTAAAAGTAAACATAACCCTAATTAATTATAATGCTATAAAAATAAATGTGGTTGAAGATGCAACGTACAGACAGACACCTCTTACTTACTTACTTAAGTGGCGCTACAGTCCGGAATGAACCTGGGCCTCAACCAACAAGCCTCTCCAATAAACCCGGTCCTTAGCTTACTGCCTTCAGTTGCGCCCTCCAAGTTGGTTGAGGTCGGTTCCAACTGTGCGCTCTGCGAGCCGGAGTATTGGTGTCCATTCGTTCTACATGTACTATCCATCTTTAACGTCCAATGCGGAGTTTTTTGACCAGGGCATGTCGCTGTACAGCTCGTATAGTTCTTGGTTAAGTCTTCGTCTCCATAGCCTGTCAACGCAAACGGGACCAAAGATTTTTGGAAGAATTTTCCTCTCAAATCGACCAAGGATTTCTTCATCCGCTTGGTCCATGTTTCAGCGCCGTAGAGCAGGACTGGGATCATCAGGGTCTTATAAAGGATCTCCTTAGTAGTTCGAGTGAGGGCGTATCTGTCAATTGTAACGTTCTGTCCAATTCGTCGATGTTGTGTGTCCTTTTGTGATGACAGCATATACTTCGTCTTGCCCTCATTTACTGCTAAGCCCATTTTTGGCGCTTCCTTTCCCATACTAGCAAATGTGGCTATGACATCACGTTGGGTCCTACCAATGATGTCAATATCGTCGGCGTACGCTAGTAGTTGTACCGAATTTTGGAAATATGTGCCTCTGGTGTTAGCTCGTAAGTTTTGCACAATCCTATCAAGAATCAGATTGATGCGCATCTTCTTGCCTAATCCTTATCGAATGTGTCGGTGAGGTCGTTTCCGACCCTGATGGAGCAGCGAAAATTCTCCATCGTCATCCTAGACAAACGGACGAGTTTAGGCGGTATACCAAAACTAGACATGGTACTATATAGTTCGTCTCTATAAATGCTGTCGTATGCGGATTTGAAATCGATAAATAGGTGGTGGGTATCGATTTATACTTCTTCGGTTTTTCTCAGGAAAAAAGAAATTTGATCGATTGTGGACTTCCCTGGACTAAAACCACAATGTAAGGGCCGATCAGGTTGTTCTGAAACGGTTTCCGGCTTTCACATATTACGGCAGATAGGACCTTTTAGGTAATGTTGAAGAGACTTATGCCTCTGTAATTCGCGCAATTTAGAGGCTCTCCTTGTAGTGGATCGGGCAAACGATGCTGAGGTTCCATTCTTCAGGCATACTTTCTTCCGACCAGATTTGGCTTATGAGTTGAAGGATGTTACTTGCCAAGTCATCTCAGCCGGCCATATAAAGATCAGCAGGAGCTTAGATTGAGTTTAGATATTGCTATCCACACTTCACTCAAGTCCGGTGGTTGGCAGTTTTCGCTGCCGTTGCCAATATTGAATGGTTCGTTCTGTCTGACAGCGGAATGTTGTTCGTCATCGTAGAAGTGTTTTTTCCATATATTCAACATCGATTGTGCCTCAACTACGATATTTCCTTGTTCATCTCGACAGGATTCTGTTCGACCCTTGTATCCTTGGCTTTGACGTTTTACACTTTGGTAAATCTTGAGAACATCGTTCCTGGAATTGCACCTCTCTCTATCATCTCTCTATCATTGTGTGGGAAGTCACCATACTAAAGACTCTGAAAAAAAGATGAACCACCAAATTGTGCGAATTGCAATGAAATCATCCCGCTAGGTATATAAGATGTACAGTTGCTACAGAAATCCAACTTGCTAAAGACAAGAGGCAAAACAAGCCTCACAACAGACTATATATGGGCCCACCTAAAGTCAAAAAGGACTAACAACAAAGCATATCAAACACGAAAAAATAATGCCCAAGATACACAAAATTAAAACCATCATATGTTCATCAAAACATATGTAGTATCAAAACCCGCAGAAAAACCAGCTGACATAACAGAAAAAAAAATAATTTAAAGCCAATGAAAACCATAATGAGACAAATCCTAAACAGAATGGATTCCATGGAAAAAAACAAAAAACAATATTAAAAAGAACATCTTTTCTTCAGAGGCAAAGCAGCAACAAAACAGCTGTACCAAAAAGGCAAATATGATATATAAAATAAAAATCCTCGGATGAATGCTAATGGTATCGAGAAGCGCAAAGATGCGATTCATATAATACTCGATATTAATCAAATCAATATATGCCTCATCTCAGAGACTCATTCAAAATTATTTACAGACTTTAAACTGAAAGAAACAAGCTATATCACACCCAACATCCTCACAACTGTGCAAATGGAGGTTCTGCAGTCTAAATAAAAAAAAAGGGAGGTTGAACGCCTTATAGACGCTAAATTCCAGTAATGTGCGATTCAAGAGATTTCCATAAGTATAAAAACGAACAGTGTTCACCTGTTCAGAAATAGATTTATTGCGAAGGAGATTTTAATGTCACAAATAAGTATTGGGGATCTAGACTTACGATCTCTAGAGGAAGAGCATTACTAGAAACAATTTAATAATGTGGCAGCAAATATCATTCGGCGGGAAAATCTATTTACTGCCCAAAAGACAAGCAGCAAACCTCAGACCTTGTCGACTTCTAATAACAAAAAATATCTCCTTAAATAATATAAATGTGGAAGAAGGGCCAGATATACAGTCAGAAGAAACGTGTTCCAAAACTAGTGGATAAGCTAACTGACTGGATCTATTTCAGAGAAAAGTTGGAAGAAAATACCCAAATGATAGCTATTCAAGCTATTTATAGAGGAAGCAATGCAATGTACTGAAATCCGCATGTGCTGCAACTCCAAAAACGAATAAAAAAATAAAATTCAATAAAATTCAAAATTCATATCCTGGTGCAATATAGTCACCTGAATGCAATAAGTTTCACTTTTATGAAATCGGCAAAATGGTTTTGTTTCTTTTCTAAACGAATTTTCGAAAACCTATATCCAACCTATTTTTTGTGTTTCCGACATAGCTATAAGATTTTGGTGAGAACAAAATTATAAAATATAAAAAAGGTCACTTATTAATTTTCTTACTATAACTTTCTAATACCCAATTGGTGGTAGCAGATTAGGAAAATGATTTCGATGGTTATTGTATTACATTAATATCGAATCAAGGTAGCCGAAATCGTAGATATCTCAAATTACATTCAGGTGACATTATGTGAAATTATTGCAGAAAACAGAAAAGCTTGGGCGCCAATTGAAAAAATAAATTAAACTTTCTAAATAGTAAAGTCAGAAAATCAGTAATTGAATATAAAAATGAGTCGCTAAAAAATAACTTACAAGCCTTACAAACGATGCTTTTACTGACTACTAGCTCTGGAAGGCAACTGGTTAAAACCAGGGAAGGAAACTGGACAAACAGCAGTCAAGAAAAACTGAGCATCTGGAAGGCGTCTTGCAACCGAATGAAGATATAAATTATCAAGCAATGCGTAGTTTTTAGACCAGGAGGTCGTTGCTGTGACAGGCTAAATTGAGCGATGGTTAGTGCGATGAACTACCGCGCAGAAGGCCTGGGTTCGATTCCCAGCCGTAGCAACAACTACATGATTTTTCACTGGCCTTCCTCTCGTGATAATCTGACAAATCATCCGAGTAGTATCAATTGTCAAGGAAAACTTATCTCAAATTCGCCGTTCGGAGTCGGCATAAAACAGGAGGTCCCACAATCATGCAAGAAGTACGCACGCACACATGAATGGGCCTGTTGCGCCAAAAATTTTTTTTTTTTTTGCATGTTGCTGTACAGCTCGTATAGTTCTTGGTTGAATCTTCGTCTCCACGCAGGAATCGACCAATAATTTCTCCATGATACGGTTCATGCTTCAGCACCGTAGAGCAGAAATGGGATGACCTTAGTAGTTGTACTGAGGGCTTTACAACTACTATACTATCGAGTTTTTCAACAGGGAAGCTACAAAAGTTGAGCGACAGGGACAGCAAACGACGGCATATCTCTTGCCGCTCTTTTGACATTGCTCTTCAGTAAGGTTTGCCATTTCATGATGGAAAGATATACGATCCAACAACGAGTCGAAATTATTAAAATTTACAACCGAAATTCGGGTCAGTGGCCTCAACATTAAGAGCGGTACGTCCAATTTATGGTCGTCATAATCGTCCTAGCAGATCAACAAATGAGCGTCTAGTGGAAAAATTTGAATCCGCAGGCACAGTACAAAATGTTCCCGACAAAGAAGTGCCCGTAGTGTCGAGAATATTGCTGCCGCTGATTCTTCTGTTGAAAAAAGCCCAAATGTGTCTCTCACACGTCGTTCTCAAGCGTTGGGCATCTCTGTGACGTCGTTGTTGCGAATTTTGAGAAAAGATCTTGGCCTACATCCTAACAAGATTTAATTGACGCAAGAACTGAAGCCGCTTGACCACCAGAAGCGTCGTATGTTCGTAAATTGGGCTGAGCAACAACTTGAAAATGATTCGGATTTTCATCGAAAAATCATCTTCAACTCATTTCTGGCTGAATGGCTTCGTCAATAAACAAAATATGCGGCATTGGTCCGACAGAAATCCACACGTTCTCCATGAGTTATCATTGCATCTCGAAAAAATTACGGTTTGGTGTGGTTTATGGGCCGGCGGCGTCATTGGGCCGTAATTCTTCCGCGATGATCAAGACCGGCACGTTACTGTGAATAGAATTCGCTACTGTTCAATGATAACTGAATATTTTTCGCCTTAATTGGATGATATGGACTTGGAGGACATGTGGTTCCAACAGGACGGCGTCACAAGCCACACAGCGAATGCCACAATCAATGGAAAACAAGTTTTGAGAACGTGTTATCTCACGAAATAGTCCAGTCGCTTGGCCGCCTCGGTCGTGCAATTTGACTATTTATAGTGGGGCTATGTAACTTCTATGGTCTATGCCAACAAGCCAGCGACGATTGATGAACTTCGTACGAATATCGAACGTGAAATTGCAGCAGTATCGGCCGATTTATGCTTGAAAACCGTCGAAAATTGGGTTCAGCGTCTGGACTTATCCAAGCGTTCCCGTGGTGGCCATGCAAAAGAAAATCGAGTTCCATACATAATGGCATCGAACGTACTTTCACAGGAATAAAGAATTAGCCCGAAGAAACAGGGCTTGGTAAGAGTACTTCTTCGTTTAATTTCTGACGAGATGTTATCATCAGTCCAGCACTACCTAAAAGTTCGATCTGTTAATGGTGACGTTCTGTCCGATTCATCGATGTTGTGTGTCCTTTCGTGTTGACAGCATAAGCTTCGTATTGCCCTCATTCATTGATAAACCCATTTTTGCCACTTCTCTCTATACTAGCAAACGTGGCCAAGACTTCACTTTGGATAGGACTCAATGATGTCAATATCGTCGGCGTATGCTAGTAGTTGCACCGATTTTTGGAAAATTGTGCCTCTGGTGTTGGCTTGGGAGTTTTGCACAATCCTCTCAAAATTCAAATTGAAGAAGTCACATGACAACGCATCGCCTTGCCTTAATCCTTTTTTGGTATCAAATGTGTCGGTGAGGTCGTTTTCGACCATGATGTATCAGCTATTATTCTCCATCGGCATCCTACACAAGCGGACGAGTTTGGGCGATATACCAAAACTAGACATGGCGTCTCTATAGATGATGTCTTATGTGGCTTTCAAATTGATGAATAGATGGAGGGTATCATTTGGACTTCTTGGGCTATTTACGGGATCTGCCGGAGTGTGAAAATTTGATCGGTTGTGAACTTTCCTGGCCTTAACCTAAACTGATAAGGGTCGATCAGGTTGTTGGTAAACGGTTTCAGGCGTTCACATATTACGGCAGATAGGATCTTGTAGGCGAGGTTGAGGAGTTGCCAGTGTATTTGGCGCAGTTCAGAGGGTCCCATTTTTGAGGATCTGGCAAATGATGCTGAGGTTCCATTACTTAGGCATACCATCATCAGACCAGATTTGGCTTATGAATTGGTGGATGTTACTTACCAAGTCATCTCCGACGGCTTTGTATAGCTCAGCGGGAAGACCGTAATTTCCGGCAGACTCATAAAGTTCAAAAGTTCAGATATTCCTATTCTCACTTCACTCAGGTCGTGTGGTTGGTAGTTTTCGCTGTCGTTGTCAATATTGAATGACAGCGGAATGTTGTTCGACATCGCCATTTAACAGTCTGCAGAAGTGGGTCTTCTATATCTCAACGACCATTTTTCCTTGTTCATCTGGACAGGATTCTGTTCGAGCCTTGTATCCTTAGCCTTAACGTTTTATACTTTGGTAAAACTTGCGAACATTGTTCCTGAACATTTTTCCTCTCGGTATCCTCGATTGCGCGCTTAACTTCCTCTTTTTTCTTCTTTCTGAAAAGCCGGTGTTCTTCTCTTCTTCTTTTCCTATAGAGCTCAATAGCAGCTCTCGTCTTCACCTCCAGCTTAGCCTTGTATGCCTCGTCCTTGGCTGCATTCCTCATCAAACCATTGGTTTGGCTTGTTGGCTTCGTTGCCAGTGTTCTTCGACATTTGATGCTGGTGGTATGGTGTTAATCAACAGGTTTAAGTATTGGCTCAATAGCAGCTCTCGTCTTCACCTCCAGCTTAGCCTTGTATGCCTCGTCCTTGGCTGCATTCCTCATCAAACCATTGGTTTGGCTTGTTGGCTTCGTTGCCAGTTTTTTTAACTTTTTAACTTTTAAACTCATTTTTTATTTACTTAAAATATTAACTTACTACTAGACAAAAATGCTTAAATCTAACTTATCAATAACTGGTTTACTTAATCTAACTTATCGGCCCTTAGTGGGCGCTGTAAGCTTATATTTAGCTGTTTTATTTTGCCTTTAGGCTTATATTTGTCGGTTTTTTGGTTTTATATTTAATTTTAATTTACAAAGAAAAAATTTAAAACTTTGTTTAGTGACTTTTTTTTTGTTTTATATAAAAGCTTAATCTAGATTATATATAACTTAAGACTACTTAAACTACTTAAGCCTAACTTAAGACTACTTAAGCCTAACTTAAGACTACTTAACTACTTAAACCTAACTTAATTATAATCGGGGTGGCGAGACCTCGTTGCGCATGCCCCGAGGGGTCGCCATCCTGATTGCGTCTTTCGGTCCCACGGCAGCCTGCGTTCAACCATATTGTACGCCAATATGGTGCACAAGCCCCACCCCAGACCTTGTTCCTAATTTAAAATCTTACCTATGGAGTTGGACTAAAAGTCCGCAAAGTCCTGAGGAAGTGCAAAATCACCTTCCTCATATAGCCACCAGAATTCAGTGCGCTGTTTTGCAGCATCGATCCTATCGCGATCCGATACCGCCGTGCTAAAGCGGAGGAGCTCCGGAGCATTGTCGACGTACCCGTCGCGGATTAGCCGTTTGTCACGTGCGTCACGATAGCGGTGGTATAAAACCGGGATACCGTTCCTGTCTTGTACTAACCCTAACGAATCGATGTAAATGAATGCCTCTGGTGGAATAAAGCCCGATATGAGCGTGCTCTCCATGTATAAATCATTGGGATAATAAGCCCCAAAGATCAGGCTGTTGTCGCTAGCCATCGCCCTTGCAGCGTGCCTTCGAGTCACCTTAATTAGGAAATTGTCAATTCTATTCAACTGAGCCCCATTGTATAGAACCTCGTTGCGATAATATTTTATGTACTCGGAGTCTGGCGTTCGGTACAATCCTAAGCAGGATCGGAGACAACGTCTCTCAAACAGCCGTATCCTTTCCATGTAGGATGGTGATACATTGAACCACACGGGACAACCGTAAGCGATGATCGGCCTTATGAGGGCCATGTAGCAAATGACTTTCACCCTTGAATCAAGTTGACTGCTATGAAACAATCTTCTTGTCAGAGCATAAGCCCCCCTAGCCCTGGCCAGACAAGCATCCACATTTTTATTAAAATATAGAAACTTGTCAAGCCAGATGCCAAGGTATTTGACTTCACTTCTCACCGCCAACGGCCGTCCATGCTGTCCCATGATACAAAATTTTTTCCAGTTTTTTCTGGTATCGTAAGAAGCTCTCTGCACTGGGGTCCTGAACAGAATTGTTTCGGTTTTTTGGAAATTGATCCTCAATTTCCAATCATCGCAATATCCCTTAATGTGATCGAAGTCACGTTGCAAAAGTGTGTTGATGACCTCGATTTTCGGACCTGATCTGTACGCCACTAGATCATCTGCGTACGCTATAGCGTGTCTGAGAGAACCTACAAGATCACTTGTATAAATGTTAAACAATATCGGGGAGTTCACCGCCCCCTGTTGTAAACCGTTTTTAATTTCAAAGACTTTACTCGAAGTTACGTTGCCACATTTGACAACGAACTTCTTTCCCATAAGCATTTCATAAATCATATATAGCATGGGTTTACGCATGCCCAGTCTGGTCAGCTTGTAGAAAAGCCCCTCTAACCATACGGTGTCGAAGGCCTTCTCAAAGTCAACCAGACAGGCCCCTGTGCATTGTTTTTTGGACTTATTCCATTGGATGTCGGACACTAGTTTCGACGCGGCATGAATGGTATCATGCCTCGCTCGAAAACCAAACTGATTATCCGGAATAATTTTGTTTTCCTCAACCCACTTAAGCAGAGCTCTATTGACTATCTTCTCGAATACCTTGCTTACATTCGGCAGAAGGCTTATTGACCGAAGATTTGCAGGGTTTGTTTTGTCCTTGTCCTTTTTGGGGATAGGATGTACCACCGCCGTTTTCCAGTGCACCGGATAATGTGCATTATTCAGTGCATTGTTAAACAGGGTGGTGAAGATATCGACTGCTTCTATTGGCAGGTGTCTCAATACGACGTTTGGGACACCGTCCTCTCCTGCCGACTTTTTATTTTTCAATGATACCAAGATGTCCAGGAGTTCATCTTTTTGCACGAACAGCATCAGGCTATTGGCGACTATGCCATTGGAAGGGTTTTCGTCATTGAATACGGAAAAACCGTGATTCTCAGATCGCCAAGCTTGAAGTTCAGTGCGCAGATAAAAGTGATTCAGAAAGGCTCTTTCCTCAATATCGCGATTTGGGCGAACAGGATTGTTCACCGTATACACGGTCTCGAAAACAGCGCCTATCGTATTCGCCTTCTCCTGAGGATCTTCGATCGTGAAAAAACCGTCGTTAGAGTCAACACTTTCCGGACTTATACCAACAGCCGTGAGTGTCTGTCTGTTTTCTGTCGTTTTGGAAATTCGGACACATGGAATGTCGTTATGATCTTTTCGCCTGAATATTTTATTTATTTGGGGGAACATATTCGGGCTACTGGTTTTTATAGCCCGAATTTTGTTGCCCCAGTAAGAATTTATAGATTTTCTGTAATTCTCCGATATTAATTTTTTAAGATTTTTGATCAGTGACTTCAGTGTCCGAACCTCCGGGTCTTGTCTGTCAGTGAATTGTCTACGCAGCCGTTTAAGCCTCGAGACCAGTCTGCTTTTGTGTCGGTGGAGTGCATCGATTGTTGGCGTTCGATATTTCTCCGTCTGGTCGTCAGAACTAGTTATCTTAGGGATAGCTAGATCCATTGACCTTGTGAGGACCTCATTCATTTTTAGTAAATTTTGGTCAATTTCGTCGTTTGTAAGGTTTCTGTTTGTCGGTGGATCAATTTCGCTCAAACGTAATTCTCGCTTTACAATTCTGGTGAAACGCGGCCAGTTCGTCTTTCGGTAGTCGAAAGAACGCACTTGGTCGAACTCCTCCAGTTGAGTTTGCTCGTTTGGGATACTAAATACGGCATCAAGTCCGAGGTGGTCACTATCGTAATCGAATGCTCGCACGCAGTTCCGCGCGTGTTCGTTATTTGTTAGTTCTAGTCTATTGTCCATAAGCGCTAAGTCCAGAAAAGAGTTTCCTCTTGGAAAGGACGGGATATCCGTCGCGTACAAACTAAGTTTGTACTCAATCATATTTTGCTCCCGCCAATTCTGAAGCAGTCGACCTCTAGTGTTCTCGATTGTATTTCCCCAAGCCGCATGCTTAGCGTTAAGATCGCCGGCCAAAAAGTAATAATTTTCAGCCGATTCAAGCTGTAGGCAACGAAAAAGTGTCTCGAGCTCTGCTATAAATTGAGTTTGTTGAGTTGCTTCAGGTGCATAAAGCGACACCACATACATTCTCCTCCGACTATGGAGAGGAATGCATACGATGCATGCTTCCAACACCTGGAACCTACGTACTTCCCCGCTATATACGATGCTATGGCGTAAGCCTTTGCGTAATAAGACAGCGACCCCACCCCCTTGGGAGGAGTGGGGTCGGTCTCTTCTTACTACATGGTAGTTGCTGTATCCCAATTTGTGTCTCTGGTTTAGCTTAGTTTCGCTGACCAAAAGTACATCCGGGAGTTGGTTTTTCAACAGATTTGAAAGGACGGCTCTTCTCTCGACCCTGACTAATGAATTAACATTCACAGCTAGGATCCTAAAGTTTACCTCATCCAACGTACTCATCATGTTCATGGCGCGCTAGACTGGGCAAACATCGAATAGATATAATCTATTCGTGCTGCTTGGTCGTTCAATTGTTTTTGGAACTGTTCGATCTTGCTATTCAACGACAGCAAGAACTTTTTCAGATCCAAATCTGCTTCAGGTGCTTTCTCAGCAACCGTAGGCATTTTTGATGTCTGGGGTTTACCCGGTCCAGCTGCCATTTGGGCAAAGGACACGTTGGGATCTACCCTATTTGTAAAAGAGCGACTTTTAGATCGCTTTTCTTCTTCAGCAGCCTGTTTGCGAGCTAGCATACTCTTTCTCTTCTGTTGGAATACAGGACATCCCTTATAATTAGCAGGGTGTCCCGCGTTTCCACAAAGAACACATGTGAGCTTGCTCATGTCTTCAACCCTTTCCCTACCTAGAGGACACTCATTTATAATGTGTTTCTTGTCGCACTTAACGCATCTAATCCGCATGTTGCAGTTAGAAGCGGCGTGCCCGAACCTCTGGCAGCGCATACATTGCAGTATGCGATCTGTCCTTTTTAATTTTTCCCAATGGACAGCATGATAGTATACGCGATTAATTCTGCGTACACTATCGATTTTGCTATTGGGGGTTATTTGGACAAGGAAAAATGGTAACCTTCGGTTACCACCTCTACCATTGACCGCGGTAAACGGTTTTACGCCGACGAACTTTACATCGTCGCTCTCAAAATACTTGAGCTCGTTTAGGAGCTCCTCTGCATCAACCCTGGGATCGATTCCTTTAAGGATGAGTGTTTTTAATTTTTCTGCTTTCGGCGTATACGTAAAGTATTCTGCCTTTAGCCCCTCTAGTTCTTTGCGGACTTTTTTATAGTCCTCCATATTATGGCATATAATTTTATGCTGTGTGGCCGAAATATGTTTGACCATAAAGTCCTTAATAAATATTTGCTTACATAGCTTAATGCTATCGCTTGTAGGCAAGTCACTTACATTAATCGGGGGTACATCTTCCCTCTTTTCCTGTTGTCGTTGCTGCTGGGGTTGCTGCTGCTGCGATTGTTGCTGCTGCCTCTGTTGTTGTTGCTGCTGCCTTTGTTGCTGCTGCCTTTGTTGCTGCTGCCTTTGTTGTTGTTGTTGCTGCCGTTGTTGTTGATGCTGCTGCTGTTGTTGCGGCTGCTGTCGCCTCCTCTGCTTCTGTTGTTGTTGTTGTTGTTGTTGTTGTTGTTGTTGTTGTTGTTGCTGTTGTTGTTGTTGCTGCTGCTTCTGCTTCTGTTGCATACTGAAGCGTTGCTGCTGAAGCATTTGCTGCGCTTTCAGCTCGTTTCGCTGTTTCTGCTCTTGTCGCCTTCTTTTTTCTTCGAGGGCTTCTTGCTCCCTTGCCTCTCGAATCCTCTCCAGCTTAGCAGTTAATTCTGCGATGAGGAGCTTTAATTTGGTCTCGTCATCGTTTAAAGCCGGCTGAACATCCTCAACCTCCGCTAGTTCTCTGAATGGGTTTCCCTCACCAACGTAGCGGGGTTCCCCATCATCAAACTCGGATTCCTCGAGGTCAGAATTGTACTCCTCCTCTTCTTCCATTGTTGTTGGCCGCGATACATTTTCCGCTACCTGCATACATCTCTTTGCATTGAGATTTGGCATCGGATTTAGCTTCCTCCGCCTCATCTCACCCTTTTGGGTTGTTGCCGTAGTATCACTTGCTGCTGCTGTTGTTGTTGGTGCAGCCTCTTTTGTCGCTGGTACCAGCTTTGTTGGTATACCTGCCGTCGCAGATGCCGATGATGTTGTTGCTGTTGATGGCGATGCAGGCATCGCCAGCTTCTGCCGTTTGTTTGTCGGCGACCTGTTTCCCCTCTCTTGCGGGACTTCATTCGGCGCACCGGTTTCCATAGCCGGTGAATCGGCCGAAACACTCTTCTTTGTAAGTTTTCTTCAACGTTTAAATTGAAAAAAAACTTAAAAGTACTGGGGTCTGGTTGGACTCGAACCCACGACTCCCACTCCTGAGTCACGTGATAGCACCACTACTCCACGTGGACAATAAAATTCACTTGGCTTACTAGCCACTTATTCACTTTTCACTTGGAAATATACTTCCGCACAGACTAGTCAACTAACCACTACCAGAGTTGGAGAGCGACTGCTTCGTTGCCAGTGTTCTTCGACATTTGATGCTGGTGGTATTGTGTTAATCGACAGGTTTAAGTATTGGCGGTCTCTTGCTTTGCAGTCTTTTGGGATTAAATTTGTTCACAGTATTTCTGGATTGTTGTGGCGTTCGTTGATATTTAGACCGCCATGTCCGCTTATGGATCAAAAGGTGAGGAAATCGCGTACTGGCTTTGGTGGCATTTCCGTAGCGAAGTCAATTAGCCTTAGGTTGTTAGGTATTGTCGTGTATGCTATGTTTTTCGACAATACTGCTAAAGATGCCTTCTTTTCCTACCTTTGCGTTAAGATCTCCTAGCACGATTTTAACATAGTACTTCGGTAGTCGTTCAAGGAGGCCGTAGAACTAATCCTTAGCTACATCATCTTTTTCTTCCGTCTGGGCGTGAGTGCATATCAGGCTTATGTTGGCGAATTTGGCGAATTTGATGCGGACTGTTACACTGCTTTTGCCAATGTCTTGGAAACATAAGACTTCTTGCCTAAGTCTGGGATTTATAACAAAGCATCATAATAGTAGCTATTTCATCCTTTTTGCCCATCCCACCGTATTTTCCGGATCGTAGTATTGTCTG
Organism: Rhingia rostrata; assembly: GCA_949824845.1. Classification (NCBI taxonomy): domain Eukaryota; kingdom Metazoa; phylum Arthropoda; class Insecta; order Diptera; family Syrphidae; genus Rhingia; species Rhingia rostrata. The sequence continues at coordinate 39,475,293 of OX463758.1, read as the reverse complement.
CTTTGTAGCAGCTTAGGGCTACCGATAGTTGTTCGCGTGCACATCTCCTGTTTAATGTTCTCACATTTCAGTTGAAGATACGAACTTCGTTGTCCTTTTTTCATTTAGCAGGGTCATAAACGATAAAATCAGTCCTTTCCGAGGCTTTTGGTTGCTGCTTAACTTCTTTTTTCCATGGGTGGTTGCTTTTTTTCGTCTTGTTATCAACACTCGACTTATCGATTGAATAATCGAAGTAACAACAACAAATTGTGTACAGACAACACTATTTTGATTAGAATTTCGGACATAACTAAGTGTCCTCATCAGATTCCTTTTAATTCCCTAAAAGGGGATTGAACTTGTTACGCCGTGCCTACTGAGCAAAGCGCCTACCACTTTCTTGGTTTGAGGAGAGTCCATTTGCTCAATTGAATGAATTGAGAGGCTGACAACCAACATCTTTGGTGTTTATACACATAAGGTGATCTAATTTAGCTTCATAAATGTTTTCTTTACATTTATTCATCAAACCATATGACTGTCTTTTAGTTAGAACGCACAAACAAGACGAAAATTCAAGCAAAAGAATGTATTTGATGCGAAAATAATTTTATTAAACTAGAGACACATCAAGGACGATAAAATCTAGGGGGCAGAACTGGCAGCATTTAAATTTTGATGAAGCTTCTTGACATATTTCTTGTGAAGCTGATGTAAAAAATGTTTCCCATATCATCCAATAATATAATAAAAGATCCATAATTAAAAAAAAACTGCACATTTGCATTTATTTAAAATAAATCCAATAGCTACATAATATATAAATTAATATCAGCCAAATCCTCCATAGCAAAAAAAATGGAAACAATATAAAAAAAAATAAAAATTTAATTATTTAGTGGTATAATTTTTCACTGGTGATCACATGGGTATTTACAACAGCTTGACAAAAAATTAGTTCTCATCTTTGCATTTTGAGAAATTGATTAATGAGCGGCATTTCGAGGCCAATACCCCATAGTTGCGCATATGAATGATATGATATGATACATATGAAAAATTAGTTACTGTTTAGTCTGACTAGGTGCAATTGTTTGAAGACAAACCGAAGAAATACCAAACTTTTTTTTTTAAGATCGGTTAAATTCCCTCAATATTGCAGAAGGTTCGCGATATAACCTCTGCAATGTCTTTCAATGAAAAAATAGAAGGCTATAATCCGCTATGCGGATTGTTGAATACCCTATGACATCCCATTCTTAAAAGGAATTTCCACAAAATGAATGAAAATGATATATAGAAAACTAAATTGTCACCACATCTTATTCAGACAGTATCTAAATCTTTTTTTGTTCGACAAACATGTATCTAAGTCTTTTTTTGTTCGACAAAAAAGATGTATGAAAGAAAAGAAAAAGCCCCTAAAATACGGGCGTGAGTTAAAATGATCTTTAGACGAAATGTTTATATTATTCTGCATTATATTATTCTCAATTATTCTGCATCGAAACATTCGTCGATTATTTTTTTAACTTTACCACTTTACTGAAAGCGCAAACAAAAATGGGAGCGGAAAAAAACTTTATATCGAAAAATTTTAGATATTGAGATTGTCTTAAAATTTTGTTCAGACACTTTTTTTTTCAAAATTCCTAACGGTTTGGCTAAAAACTATTTATTTTAAAAAAGGGGCGTGTCGTATGGCTGATTTCAAAAATGTTTACACTTTTTCTTCTGAGAACAGCGAAAAATACAGGGACCAAATTTAATAACTCTAGCTCAAAATTTGAAGCCCAGAAACTTGTGACAAAGGGACGGACAGACAGACTTGGCTAAATCGAATAGCTAAATTATTTCTCTATGTTACAAGCTATGCATCAAAACTTATATACCCCTATGGGATAGGGTATATAAATAATGCTTGTATAGCTTAGAGCTCATGATTCATATATAAGTATATACTAACATCGTTTGCAGGAATATTCGCACGTATAAGTCAAGTTAATTTAGATAAGGCTTTCAAAACAATACACGACTTTTTTAAGCACATCTTAGTTTCCGCTGTACATATTTATACAATGGTGGCAAATTAACATTTTAAGAAGTAAACATCATAGAATTAAGATAAACAAATTTGTAGAATCATTTCATATTTATATTCATTTAGCGATAAATTTATAATTCAGGCGCACCTAATTCTGAGAAGCCTAGTAAAAAGTTAATCACAAAACACCGCGTAATAATATTATCAACAATATTTTTTTACAACTGTTCCCGCAACAGCTGGTAGAAGAGAGAGCTAAGACCAAACTTCGCTTACGGTAGTATAGTGCAATAACCCTGTAAGAAAACTAGTTATAACCCCAATTTCCTAATATTTCCTTATTTGCTAATCGAAATGGAAATAAGTCCCACGGCTGTTGTTGCTTTTTTCCTTTGAATGCATCCAAACTAGCATGCAACCCAAATCTAACAGTGAGCCCAAGCATAGGGTTGCTTGCATACACCCAAACTAGCACTCGGATGTGTGCAAAGCATGAACCCCTTGATTGGCCCAACTGCTGGATTTGGGTTTGGTTGCATATTTGGATGCATCCAATGTTTGAATACAGAATTGGAAGGGAGCATGCTGTCCCCCGCAACTTCCCTACTTTGGCTCACTGTTGGATTTGGGTTGCAAGCGTATGTTACATTTCTTTGTGTTCATTTTTACTTTTCCCCTAAAATGTTGGGCCTATAATAAGTTTCATTGGAATGTTTTAGCGGCAGGTGTTAATGCTTTTTGTTGGCAGGGCTTATTTCTATTTCCAACCGGATATTAGCACTGCGAGGTGTAATTATTGCATTTTACCGACTTATTAACCTAATGAAACAAGCACAGAGAGTTCGTTAATGTCTGACATTATCGTTCCAAGGGCTTTAGTTTACAATAAATCTGTAGGACTAGTAAAGGTTGGAAATGATATTCCTGTATTATACCACCGCCACCAAGGCGCGAGTGACAAGTGGGTTATTCACGACGTATCGTTGCAAATGCCCAGGAGGTCTCGGTTTAAATATGGCGATCGCGATAAAACTAAGATGTGTTTTTTTAGAGGTATATAACTTCGAATTGAAATTTATGATTATATACAATTTCGGGCATTTGGCCACCGCGGCTGGGTCGAATAAAGCCAAGTCAAGAGGTCCAATTTTCTACCACTTTTCGAGCATTTGGGGCTGTATGTCAGCAATGGCGCCACAAATGTTGGCTTCCAAGTCCTCTGACGTTTCTGGTTTGTTGGCATAGACGAGTGACTTCACATATCCCCAAAGAAAATAATCCAATGGTGTCAAATCACATGATCTTGGCTGCTAATTGACAGGTAGAATTCGCGAAATTATGCGCTCATCGAATGTTTCCTTAAATAAATCGAATGTGACGTGCGCTGTGTGGCATGTAATGCCGTCTTGTTGGAACTTGTTTCTTCATATTGTTTCTTCGGTGCGCACTGTTCGACGTCTCTGCGGGTGCGTATTATCACATAGAGTAAACGGACGGAGCTTGCTGTAAGCTTCGCGATCTGAACCATTGTTTTCGAAATAAGTTTGCACAATTTGCAAGCGTTGTTCATTTGTCAATTTGTTTTTGATGAAATGGCAATTCAAACTTAACATAAGTGACATAAGAATTGTCCGATGTGACCACAATATGACAGTTGTATCTCTATTCGAAAAAACAACCTCTAAAAAAATACCCGTATATACGATAAAACAACACACTGAATTTTGGTGGCTTAGAAGCAGGGAAAGTTACAATTCTGTACTTCTCTTTAAGTTTCTTTAAGTTTTTAGTTATATAGGTTTACACAGGTTATATAGGTAACAATCATCATGGATGAATACTTCTGATATGTGCTTATACAATAAAGCCTTGGATGAATCGCGGCGAACATATCGACATATGGAAATTATTGGCAAACCGCGGCATAATACAACGTGTGTAAGAGTTGTAAGAGTGTGTGACAATTTTCGCATTTTCCATAGACTTGGCATCCATAATTGCATTTTTTTTTGGTTTTCCATTGGAAGTGATGATTTTCGATTAATACCGTTATTTTTAAAGTCTTACTAATATGCTCGTTGAATTTAAGTTTTTATACCTAGGCATTTCACGGAAGTTTCCCATAGCATCTTCCCTTCATTTAATTTTAATATTTCCATCGCATATTTTAGATTCCTCACAATATTAACATCGAATTGATGGGATGAAAATATTGCAGTAACATCTGCGAACATGCCTGCATCATAATTTGATAGTTTTGGGATGACTGATGTAAAATGGTTACAAATATCTGGATTTAGAGTGAACCTTGCGGAACACCAGCATAAAAAGTTTTACATCGGAAACGGTACTATTTACGTTAACTTTAAAACAGCGGTTGGACAAGAAACTTTGGACTATTTTACATAAATATGGTGGAATGTTAAAAATAAAGATTTTGTAAATGAGACCATTCTTCAAAAAATCTTCGGTCCCGCTTGCGTTAACGGGCTATGGAGACAAAGTTTCAACCAACAACTATACGAGCTGTACAGCGACATGCCCCTGGTCAAAAAACTCTGCATTGGACGTTTAAGATGGCTAAGACATGTAGAACGAATGGACACCAATACTCCGGCTCGCAGAGTCTTCGATTCCCAGCCAGACGTCGGACGCGGTAGAGGAAGATCTCGCCTTAAGTGGCGCACACAAGTAGAAACCGACCTCAACCAACTTGGAGTGCACAACTGGAGGCAGTTAGCTAAGGACTCGGCTAATTGGAGAGGCATGTTGGTTGAGGCCCAGGTTCATTCCGGACTGTAGCGCCACTTAAGTAAGTAGAATCAAGTAGAATGAAACCAGTAGATCTACTTGTTTTTCGATATACTTTGACATGGTTGCATATTCTTAGCTCTTGATGAGAAGTGCTGTGATAGCACCTGAATCCAAATGGCTCTTTAGGATAAATTTGGTTATCACAGATATTTACCTTTTTGATATAACTGTGAGAGTAGAAAATCGGCACAGTTTTTTTGTTCATAAAAGTAAGTTTAGTTAGTTTAGAAAATAATACCGTATTAATTGAGAAACGATTAAATCAAGGGCATGTATATGTGCCATAAGGAAGAAGCGGAAAAACCTCTTAGTGACTCGGGATAGAAAAGAAAATGACATAAAGAGCGGAGGAGATTTTAAGCAGACAGAAAGATATGCAAGGTATAGTGCTTGTGGTCGTTTTGTTCAAGTTAGTGAACCATTGTTTAAGAGTGATTGTGTTGAGAAATCCATTGAACTTACATTCTGGAAAATCGCCGAAAAAGCCACAGTGTAGGCAAACCTTTGGGGATTTAAGAAATCATATGAAAACCCCATTTGTTGTTTTATTATTTTTATAATTTAAGTGAAAACTGGAAAAAAAATTAAATTTATCATCTAATATTTAATATTTACCATTCCATAGCGATAATTTTTAGAAACTAAATTTGTTCGTAAGTAGATTTGTTAAATTTTAAAAAGACACTAGCAAAGATATTTAATTCAATAAAAATCGTTTGAGGCGTTTTCAAAAATAACCTCTTTTCAAAATCTTGAGCAATCATTTTAGCGTTTATACCATATCCCATAGGAGCGTATTTAGTTTGAAAATATGTTTGTAACTTAGAGAAATAATTTCGATAGATTTACCTAAAAGTATATGCATCGACTCAAAATTGCTATCTAAATTTTCGTAAAAAACTGTTTTCGGGAAACTTAAAAAAAATCTAACACTTCATCTATATACATTTTAATACACGCAACATTTTTTCTATCCCATAGAAAACCGTCTTTTTTGTCGAACCATAAGAGATTTAGATAAACTTTTTGATCAATTTGTGATGAAAATGTCATTTTCTATATTTTAACCAGTTTTTTGTCACTTTTTGGGGTCATTTATTTCAAGGATACTGTGGGACAAACAAAGTTTTAACTAAATCCATACTTTACTTTTCTAGAAAAAAAAATTAATTGCCGTTGTTCGACCTTTCAACACTAAACTTGGCTTGCAGATATGTTTCTGAGAACACTCAGCAATTCCGGATATTGTTTAAAATTCCATGATTTAAATTTTTGATAAATAATAATATATACCGTTTAACTCATTCTGCTGCATTCCTACACACGTCTACGCCATCCACGTTTCAAAATTTATTCAAAATCGACTAGAAAATAGACTCAGGCTCCAGGCGGCAATTATTAATTTTTTTAAACTACATTGTTGGATTCGGGGTACCTTAACACATAAGAATTTGTAAAAATCTCAACATCGAATTTTCGAGGCATTTATATACATCCCTATATAACGTAGGTATACTGGGGGAGTAAGAAGATTGTGTGGCTCCTATTTTAAATTCATCATTCAATTATCTAGATTTCCAACACACATGTGAGTACCCAAAAGATGAATTGTCGCCCCTATTTCAGATTTTTTGGACACAATTTAAGATCGTATTTAGTGTGTTTTGCAGATGACTTTAATCTGATAGCCACTTACACAAATGCCACGTCTTTTTTTTTACCAAGAAAATTTTGTTTTTAAAAAACTTACATCCTAAATAAAATTACTTATAGACTAATTAAAACTAAGTAAGACTACTTAAAAATAACTTAAAACTAGAACAGCCACAGCAATTTTTTTTTTGGTACCACCCTGACTGTTGTACATAACCTAGACATTAAAACCTTAAACTATGGAAGTCGGCTATAAAATTTATAAATCAACTCTCTGTATCTACTTTAGCCACCACAACAGGTTTTCCTGTTGCAACCTACTCCGTCGGTCCCAATCGACCGACACTCCTGCTGAACCGCAGGCGCTCTCCTCCGCCCTGAATGACGACGTCTAGGTCGTATAGGAGCCGCCTGTCAACAGTTCGTCGGAAGACGTGGTAGATTAGCGGAACCTCCGATCTATCCTGTATCAACTTCGGGTGGAATAAAGCCGCTTAAACGCGCACTTTTAAAATATTCATCATTGGGGTAGAAGGCCCCAAAGATGAGACTATTGTTCGAAGCCATTGCTCTTGCAGCGTGAAACCGAAGGAGTTTCACCAGAAAATTGCCTATTCTGTTTATGTTTGCCTCGATGTATAGCACCTGGTTGGAATAGCATTTTGTGTAGTCAGATAGTGGTGTTCTGTGAAGTACAAGGCAAATGCACCGTCTATTAACGCTATTGTTGAACACCAGCAGAGATGCAAACAAACCAGTTCTATAAACGAAGATCGACAAGGGCTGAAACAATAGACGAAACATATGAGAAGGCTACAATCCACTGTGTGGATCGTTTTATACCCTATCCCATCCCATCCTTAAAATTGATATCCCTTAAATGTGGGTTTTATGGCAATGAAAATTTAAAATTGAAATTGTCGCAACATATTGTTCAGACAGTTTATCAAAATATTGTATGGTTCGAACAAAAATAACGTTTTTCTCCTACGTATGGCGTAGGGTATACAAATGGATTTTGTATGAAAACGCCTCCAAAAAGTGGGCGTGGGTAAAATTGATGTATGGAAGAAATGTTTATATTACCAAATCAATTTATTTTGCAACAAATTTTTTTTCGAAATGTTTAAAATTTTACCGAAAAAGGTTTTTTACTGAAAACGACTTCAAAAAGTGGGCGTGTCAACAAACTTTGTTTAGACGAAATATAGACATTAGGATTGTCTAGATATGTTGTTCAGATTCTTCTTTTAAATTTTAAGTGGATTGGCCAAAAACTACGTTTTTCCAAAAAAGGGGCGTGCCCTAAGCGGATTTAAAAATTTTTACCATTGTTCTGCTGGGAGCAACAACAAACGCGTATACCAAATTTCATTATTGCAGCTCAAACTTTAAGGCCCAAAAACTGGTGACGGACAGACATGACTTAATCGACTCAGCTAACGATTCTAAGTCGATCCATATACTTTAAGGTATACCTAGCTAAATTATTTCACTATTTTACAAACTATGTGTCAGAACTATGGGATAGGGTATAACAACTCCACAGTACCGCAAATCGCAGCGGTGATTATAGTCGTTGAATTAGAAAAAAACATGCATCTGCTAGGTATGCGTCATAATTGGGTTAGGCATGAAACCTCTATTACAAATAATTAAAGGAGATCAGTCTTCCTATTATAGCTAGTATAACGGCATAGTATTTGGGGAACTTAGGGAAATCATTACTAGACTTGTAGCATTTTAACAATCTACAAGACACCTAGTTGTAGCTCAGGGGCATACTGACTCTTTCTTACAGAATAAAAAAACACATTAAACGTTTTTCCACCAATATAAGTACAATCTACAACAATTCAAGTGTAGAGTCATAAACATCTGCAAGTATCATCTCAGGGAGGTTCTCAATGTTATAGGTTATAGGTTCGCCTCACCTGAGAAGAGTTAAAAGAAACCATTCTTGCTTATCTATTGAACAAACAAATCTCGATTATTCAACTATTCCGTATTTTATTTCAATTTAAAAATGTACACCTTTTAAAAAACACCCGTTGTATATATTATTTGAGAAGTTTTGCACCGAGGTTGAGGAAAATACTTAGGCGCCTGTTAACGTACACTGGTGTCAAATCCAATGATTATTATTAACACAAAGATAAGTTTATAGCTAAAACAAACTACCAGTGATCGCAACGCAATAACAATAGATACTTTTATAATTTCAGATTATCACGTTTGATAATCACCTTTAGTTGATAAGTTGTTCTGCATAGCGATTGAGAATTTTAGAAAAGTGTTTATATTTCAAGTGACCACTTGGCCAGATAAACATGTTTTATATGTAAAAAAAGGAGCTGACTGCAAGATATGCCGCAACCATTTCCTATATCTAAGCAAACAAAAAGTAATCTTCTTGTTGATATAATGAATTCTACTGAAAAGATTGTTTTTTTTTTAAACGAGTTTTATATCGCTTTATGCTTTGACAATTTTATGTTTTTTTCCATAAACTTTGGATTTTAGATAGAAGGGACGAATCGCCTTCAATTGGCAGTGCCTGCTGTTTTTCAGCTTCTGTAACTGGGTTTGTCAAGTTTGGATGCTGCACAATCCTTACGTTAGCAGTGGAAGTTGGGATTTCTGTGGTTGTATAAGTGGTAGTAGTAAGAATTTCAGTGCTAGAGATATCACCAGTTGTACTAGAAGTTGGCACATCACCAGTTTGCAAACAAAGATCCAACTGCTCATAAGTCTTTGTGCTGCCCTCAACGTAAGCTCGTTCAGAAGAATTTTGACATCTAGATCTATTCACCTCTGCCAGATAAATATCTTCACGTAAATTTGCCGCGATTTCTGTCGAGTTCTGCGAAATTCCGTAAAAAAGTTTTGTATCCTTTTTGGCCTGCAAAACGTGTATTGAAAAATATATTAATCGATCTAGGATGTAACGGAAAGTACTATACCTCTCCGCCGTAGCAATCAAAGAACTGCAGTGCGGTTTTATTGTTACTACAAGCCTCTAGTCGAACACAGATATCGTCAGCAGCTATTTCAAGTTGATATTTCAATTTGTTCGCTTCATCGTTCAAGGCGTTGAGTTTATTCTGTTCATCGACGGTGCAACCTTGGTAGTCTTTGGAAAAAGCTTCTGCAATGCTATTTAAAATTGGTAAGAAATATCCAAAACATGGCGCTGTTTTTGCGGGATCCGCGGCGAATTTATTATTCATCATGTATTTCAGAAGAGTATTATCCGCTGCTGTAGGCTGCCCCAAGACATCGGTAGCCTAAGAACAGTCAAATGTAAGTATATACTTTAAACAAATAAATAAACTTACACTTATTGCCAATAGCATGGCAGCCAATAACATGCCTCTTGCCATTGTATTTGTTTGCAACTAACTGAAGGCCTGTTTCTTTGAAGGCTTTTAACCAAATGAACTGCTAATCGGCAACTGATTACGATTCAGCCAAATGATATTCTTATATACCTCCGTATGGTTTTTGTGTGAAATTTCTTAGATCTATTTGGACTTCTTCTCTGGTGTTATCAAGGTACAGGCACGTAAATAAGAATACACACCTGAGTTAAGAATTCGATAATTATGCTTTTCCATCTGGCTGATTCATTTGGTCTGAATCGTGCACTATTGTTGACACTGATAGGACTTGATCACAATCTTATCTCTGTATTGTAAATTTAGGCTTATGAACACAATATGAAGACTTTAACAGCAAATCGCATTTCCGGAACTAGCAAAAAAAGGTGGTTATAGGTGTTGATCAATTATAACCAATTACCCATTGTTTTGTTTGTACCTAAAACCTGTTGTAAATCAATCCAAATCGACAATAGCTAAAAAGAACTTTATTTTGTTTGTTAGAAAGCGTAAGGCCTGTATAACAAAGAAAAGTCTTTTTTTTTAATTACTAACCCGGAATATATATATAGTTATAAAATAATATTGTAAATTAGTGCGAGGAAGTAATGTCAGACTGCATCATCTCTGAACATGTTTTTGACATTAGACATCAAATTAAAACACCAAGCAGGGACTACTGGTATCCAGCTTGTATAGACTGATGGCTTAAAAATCGGTAATCAGAGTAGCATCTGGTATTTGCACTGAAAAGATAGGTCTAGCTAAATCCTTAAGACTAGCAGTCTCGATTAGAAAGAGATTCTGGTCATACTCGAACTTGAAGCTGCCGAATGGGCTAGGTTATATATCGTAAGAACATTTCTCCATCTACATCTATAGTCAAGCGGCATTGAGAGCTCTGGCATTAAATGAAGTTACAACTTATATTGTTGGAAAATATTCAATCAGAATGAGGTACAAAAATTATGAAAAAGCAGACGAAGTACCTATACTAGGATCGGCATGCTACACTTCCTGGCTTTAACAAAAAAAAACAGAATACAACGAAATACTTAACATATCCAGATGGCACAAGACTAGGACATGTAGGCACACAAAATAGAAGCAAATCAAATAAGCTTATAGCCTTACATATGACATTTATATTAATAGCGGAAAGAGCTAAAATGTTCATCTAATTCAGAGAAGGGGAAAATTAGTATCACTTCAGCAGAAGCTTTCTGCTCGTTAATCTGCCAACTGAAGTCCTTAAACGTGGCCGAATGAGTATTCAATTGAAATGAAAGAATTTCGAGCAATTGCTATTAACATTCCATAAACTATTCTAATTCAGTAGGTACCTACCCAACTAATAAAATTTCCAATTTCAAGAATCAATTTGTTCTATAAAGAATTTTTGTATACTTGTTAATGCACTGGGTTTATAAAAGATTAATTGGTATAAGCCTTCTAAAAGGTGTCCGCGGATGTGTGTACATGTGACAGTTGAAAAGATGTTTTGGTAGAGCTTCCGCCGAAGTAATTTAGAAGTATAATGTGTATAGAGCTTGTAACTTGAAGCTTATATCAGCTGTGACTACGAATTTTATGTTGCAATGAACTACCACACAAAAGGCTTGGGTTCGATTCCCAGTTTTGTTCATTTCGAAACCGGCTCCCAGAGATTTCGATTCCCAGCCAACCAACGTGGAGTGCGCAACTGGAGGCAGTCGTGCTGTAACATTTGCGGCATTAATAAGATCGTTCTTTTCGACTATTATTTATCGATTATTCTATGAGTTTCTTGTATATGAAATAAGCTTTGATGCTTAAAACTTTAGCAAAAAATTTGGAAAAAAAACCGACAGATTCTTTACTTGCATTTTGTGAATCTAAGAACATATTTAAATATTAAATTGCAACGCATACTTCATTATACTGCGGCGGTAAAAATACTCTAGCCTACAGATAATTGGTAACTTTCGGTTAAGTCAATGAAGATATAAATCCTTAGTGAAATGACACATATTTGTGAACTAGAGATAACAAAAATGCTAACATTAAATAATGAATATAACTAGTCATCACATTATAAATATGAGGCATCTCTCATATTTATGAATGCATAGAAGAACTCGTCTTTTTGCAAACATCATAAAACCGAGTGAATAACTTTTTCTTAGAGATCTATTAATGAATCTTTATCAGCGAGTGAGTTCTTCAAGTATAGATAAGTGAAGTATCTAGAAAGGCGTAAAGATTGTCTTACAATATTTTTAACTTTATCTTACAAAGATAATGGTATTGTTTTCATAAAAAAATGTTACCTCGAGATTTTGGTTGATTCTAATATTGATTTAGAGAATTAAAAAAAAGTTGTTTTCGAAATTACGTATACGTGAGTCGGTCTGTCTGTCCCTAATGGGTTCTCCAGCCTAAACGTCTAGACCGATTTTCATCAAACTTCGCAATGCCATTTTTTTTTTTTGTCACAATTGAAGGCCATTTGTTTACTTACTTTATTATTTGATTTAAGCCATTTTATTGACGGTACCTTTCACATAAAACATAAAGCTGCTCTAACCGTGTTCGTTAAACTCAACATATAAGTACTATGAGTAAGTAAGTTATTTTTAGAAAATCCGTATTACTGGTCTTTTGATTTAGTCCATATAGGGAGTATTATTATTTTATCGCAAATAATTTGGATTAAATAAAGTGTACTGTTACAAATGTATCAAAATAGTATACAAAATAAAATAAAAAAACATATGAGAAGGCTACAACTGTGTGGATCGTTTCATACTTTATCCCATCCCAAAATGTCATTGTCACAAGATATTGGTCAGACAGTTTATAAAAATCGTTACTGGTTCGACAAAAAACATTGTGTTTCTATTTCAAATGCTTTGGGGTCGGGTCTACAAATGGTTTTTGTAGAAAAACGCCCTCAAAAATTAGGCGTGAATGTAAATGATTTATGTTCTAAATATATTTATTACCATTACGGACGTATTCGCAACAAAATTTTTTCGAATTTCTTTAAAATTTGGACAAAATAAATTTTTTAACTGAAAACGCTCCCAAAAAGCGAACGTTGCAAAAAACTTTATATGGACGATATATAGATATTGGGATTGTCTGCATGTATTCTTCAAAACTAACTAACTTTCTTAAGTGGCGCTTCTGTCCGGAATGATCCTGGGCCTCAACCAACATGCGTCTCCAATAATCCCGGTCCTTAGCTAACTGCCTCTATTTGCGCACTCTAAGTTGGTTGAGGTCCGCCACTTAAAAGGTCTTCCACTACTGCGTCAGACGTTTGGCTGGGAATCGAAGACTCTGCGAGCCGGAGTATTGGTGTCCATTCGCTCTGCATATCCTAGCCATCTTAAACGTCCACAATGCTGAGTTTTTTAACCAGGGGTATGTCGCTGTACAGCCCGTATAGTTCTTGGTTGAATCTTCGTCTCCATAGCCTGCCAACGCAAAGATTTTTCGAAGAATTTTCCTATCAAATCGACCAAGGATTTCTTTATCCGCTTTTGAGACGGTCAATGCTTCAATGCTGGACTGGGATGATCATGGTCTTATATAAGATCACGCTAGTAGTTCGAGTGGAGGCTCAACTACTAAATTGCCTGTTTGGTATTAAGTAGCATTTGGCTAAGATAGCCCGAAGAAATAGAGGTTGGCAAAAGTAATTCTTCGTTTGATTTCTGACGAGGTGTTGTTGTCAGAGTTAATAGCGGAGCCGAGGTAGACAAAGTTACATACTATTTAAAAGTTATATCTGGCAATGGTGACGTTCTGTCCAATTCGTCGATGTTGTGGGCCCTTTCGTGTTGACAGCATATACTTAGTCTTGCCTTCATTTACTGCTGAGCCCATTTTAGCCGCTGCCTTCTCTATACTAGCAAACGCGGCTATGACATTACGTTGAGTCTTGCCAATAATGTCAATATCGTCGCTGCATGCTAGTTGTTGCACCGATTTTTGGAAAATTTGCGTCACATGAAAGCGCATTGCCTTTCCTAACTGGAGCAAGGCTGAGGTTGGCCGGTATACCAAAACTAATATGGCTCTGTATATTTCGTCTTTACAATTGCTGTCGTATGCGTTTTTGAAATCGATGAATAGATGGTATGTATCGATTTGGGTATCTTGGTTTTTTTCCAGGGTCTGCCGAAGTGTGAAAACTTGATCGCTTGTGGACTTTCCTTGCCTAAAACCACACTGATAAGGGCCGATCAGGTTGTCGGTAAACAGTTTCAGGCGCTCATTTATTACAGCAGTTCAGAGGGTCATCTCTCTAGTAGATCGAGGAAACAAAGCTGAGGATATATTTTTTAGGCATACTTTCATCTGACCTGATTTGGCTTATGAGTTGGTAGACGTTACTTACCAAGTCATCTTCGCCGGCTTTATAAAGCTCAGCCTTATTGAGCCTGATTTTAGATATTGCTATCCTCACTTCACTCAGGTCGGGTAGTCGGCAGTTGTCGCAGTCATTGCCAATATTGAATGGTTTGTTCTCACTGACAGCGGAATGTTGTTCGTCATCGACTTTTAACAGTCTTAGCACCCACTGTGTCTCTATTACGATATCTCCTGGATATATCGACAGGATTCTATTCGGGCATTGTATTCTTGACTTTGATGTTTAACACTTTGCTAAAACTACCTTGATCGCGCTCTTTTCTAGGTCTTTTTCTTTTTTCTGAAAAACTTCTTTGCCTTAAGAGCTCAATGCCAGCTCTCGTCTTCACCTGCAGCTTAGCCTTGTAGGCCTTGTTCTTGGTGGCTGCGACGATATTTCATCATTCCTCATCTAAGCACGGGTTTCTTTCTGGAAACCTAGCACATTAGTTGCGACTTATCATATGACTTGTCGGCATCGTTGCCATTGTTCTTCGACATTCGATGCTGTTGGTATGGTGTTAATCGAGAGGTTAAGAAAAACGCGTTGCGTGAAAGTCTTGAGAGGTTAAGAGATACGAGTTGCGTGAAGGTGTAGTCTCCTGCGATTGCAGTCTTTCAACATTATATTTTTTTACAGTTTTTCTGGATTGTTGTGGCGTGGCATTCTTACCTTGGCTGCATGAAGGTAGTGGTCCGAATCGATGTCTCTACCTAGGAAACATTCTGGCCGGTTTATTTTCGTGGACCATACCATTTATTTCTTATCTAAGAGAGTCTACCTTAAACTGTACCGCTAGAGTTTGAAAGCCTTCTTGAGTGAACCTCTTTTGCATTCTCTGCATCTGTTTAAGGTTTCATTTGCAGGGTTTGAAGGATTTAGATGATGGCATTGCCGACCACAACTTCCTCCAGATTATGGGTTGCGTGAGAGCAGAGAAAAATAGGGATATATATATGTATAATACCTGTTTCTATAATTTTTACGATAATAGTAGCGAAACAAATTTACTCATATGGAATAGATTTAAACAATAACAACCCTTTGTCCTCTAATTCTAAAATATTTTTCTCGGTGTATCCGCTGGCATTTAGATTACCGTGCAAACTTTTGTGAAATTTCTTATCATCATTTTTAAATTTATCAACTAGTGCACCAACCATGCTTATGATTATCGACTTTTTGATAACGCCCAGAGCACATAAACCACGGTTAATCGATTTGTTTATTTATAATTCTTTAAACTAATTCTGAGCGTCCTACTATTCGCAAGAAGATAAAATTTATTTATGATTTATTTTATTGATTCAATATTGTTTCCGTTATTCGTATATTTCTTATTTAAACGTTTTTCACTTTGGTGCAATTTTGTTGACACATTTATTTGTTCGTTGTTTTATTGCCAACATCCGTATGGGGTTTGTCATTAACCTAGTCCTTGAAGTAGGCGTAATCATTTATTATTGTATACAATGATTGTCAGTTAGCTATGTGAACTTATCGTACAAGTTTGATTACGTCCACCTGATGTTATGTACTTCGAAACAACCTTTACAGTGCTTCCCGATAAAGTCTAATACACTAAAAATGGCTAACCACTTCAAAGCTAGTCGTGACAATTCACTAGAATTTATTTAAGAGGGTAAGAACATGTAGTTTATCAAACCATTTGATTTGGAAAGCAAGCCATTCTCAATTTCTCGGTGGTAAGGATAATTTAAAATGGTGAATTCGGTCTTAATCAGGAACTCGAAGGCCATTTGCATGCTTCTTGTAAGTATTTACACAAACATATAACAATCAATAAGTGTCACTTGTGCTATGACCTATAAGTATTCCTAGATGACAATCATGCACATTAATGTGGGATACATGTCCCAGGATAATTGGCTGGAAAGATCAAACGAATGTTTTACGGAGTCTATTCCAATACTCGTGGGAATTCAAGATGACTTTGTATCGAATTATTTAAAATGCTCATTAGACTTGGAAGTGAAACCTAACCATCTGCAGGATACCAGAATTATTAAACAAACACAGGTATGTAGCAAGATATATGTATCTGAAAATGCATTTTCATTAGTAGTCGACAGATCCTACATTATTTTTAGATTATGACCAAGGAGGTTATACAGATAGACATCTGTTTGAAGTGAAAAAATGTCAGAATGCAACAGAGCGTAAATACGTTGAAAATACTGCCAAGACATTCAAGGAGCTACAAGTGTGTCTGAAGACAGTAAGTGACTCAGATTTAACGACCACCACAGGTGATGACAAAACTTCGACTACCGATAGTATGGGGTCATCACCCAGCTCGGCGACTACTATTGGTGATGACAAAACGTCGACTACTCCGAGTATGGGATCACCACCCAGCTCGGCGACAACCATAGGTGATGACAAAACGTCAACTACTCAAAATATGGGATCACCTTCCAGCTCGGATATAACCACGACCATTGACCATCATACACCTACCACTCAGAAAATTGAATCAGCTACTCAGGGCGGCGGGGCAAATTCAATTCGAGGGACAAATGTATTGAGCTATCTGCTGGCGGTAAACTTATTGATATTAATATTTAATATAACAATTTTAAATAATTTCTAAAAAAGCTTTGTTTCCAAATACTTGATCTTTTTTGATGACATAAACATTTCTAAAAATAAATCGTTGACTTAAAGATTTTAAGTCTACTTGTCAAAGATTGCATTTTCAGAAAGGTTTATGTCAGCAAACAGGATTGTTAATGAAATATATTGTCAATATTTGTTTATTCTTTAAAAAAAAGTGTTTTTTTTAACATTTCATCTAAAGATCATTTTAACCCACGCCTACTTTTTTTGGGCCTTAGGTATATAACAACCATTTGTATACCCAACCTTATAAAATATGCTATAGAAAAACCATAAACGATTTAGATAAACTGTCTGAACAAAATGTGGTGGCAATGTCATTTTTTTATATTTCATAGCCAAAAAGCCCACAGAGCGGGTTGTAGCTTCCTCATATGTTTATTCCTACAGTTTTATTACCAACTTACCAAAATATGCAAAAGCATATGAGAATCGATTTATACCCTATCCCATGGTATGGCGTAGGGTATGCAATGGGTTTTGTATGAAAACGCCTCCAAAAAGTGGGCGTTAGTAAATTTGATTTGTGGAAGAAATGTCTAATTTTCAAATTATTTTGCATCAACATTTTTTTCGAAATGAACAAGTGTAAACATTTTTGAAATCCGCCCACTGCAACGCCCCCTTTTAAGAAAAACGTAGTTTTAGGCCAAACCGCTTAAAATCATAAAGCAGTATCTGAACAACATATCTAGACAATCCTAAAGTCTATATTTCGTTTACACAAATTATTTTAACACCCCCACTTTTTGTAGGCGTTTTCAGTAAAAAACCTTTTTCGGTAAAATCAAAAATCGATAAATCAATTTTACTAACGCCCACTTTTTGGAGGCATTTTCTCACAAACTCCATTTGTATACCCTACGCCATACCATATGCAGGAGAAAAACGTCGGTTTTGTTCGAACCATACAAGATTTTGATAAACTGTCTGAACAATATGTTGCGACAACTTCAATTTTAAATTTTCATTGCCATAAAACCCACATTTAAGGGATATCAATTGTAAGGATGGGATGGGATAGAGTATAAAAAGATCCACACAGTGGATTGTAGATTTCTCATCTGTTTTTTTTCCGTGGGCTGGTGGAAATCTCAAAAGACACGATGAGCACGTGCCCAAAGTAGTGTGGGACCTTAACACACTAAAACCACCACTTTTTTTGTATTTGTATTGCAACTAATTGTGCGACTTATCTAGCAATTTTATTAAGACGAGTAATGAACGTTTGGCAGGTAACTTTCCTGTGAGAGTTATAGTTTTTTCCGCAATTTATAGCGCGGTTTGTTATTATCGGGCCAAATCTAATGGCTTAGTTCTTTGAAGACGTCCCAATAAATTTGTTTCGTCAAGAATTTGGAGGACCGTTGTGTTAACGTGTCCCAATAAAAATTTGTTTATGTTTGCGTGCAAAATTGTTCGTTTCACCTTTAACCGCGGGAATGGATATTCCCGCAGATCTCTGAATGGATATCTGCGCAGATCTTCACTCCGCATTGACGAATGATCTTAACATTTTGTTTTCAAAAGTTTGTAAAATATTTAGATACAACCCCATAGTAGAGCCCCATAGTTGTATGCTTTGGCAATAACTTGTATAATAGAAGCTTGTCATCAAGGTCCGCTTCGAATATTTTTGTTATTTATTTTGTTAATTGTATTTATAAGTTACTATCCAACATACTGGGAAACTTCTTAAGCCCTTCTGCAACTGACTTATCTATCGGTAAGTACCAGAGATTCGAGCCTTGCAGATCACTCATAGACCATTTATAAACACCAAGACAAATCCTGTCGACCAAAACCTTATTTTATCGACTTTAAGGCCGTTTAGGCTGCGTAGGCTAGCGTCCGATAGTTGGATGTTGTAAAACGAGGATAGACTCTGATTGGCTTTAACTAATTTTATAGCTTATATTCAACTCCAAGTGGTAACCATCGGATACTGGCCTCATCCAAACGGATGTGACTTGCTAAACGATAAGTACGGTATT
The DNA here is from genome assembly GCA_949824845.1 of Rhingia rostrata. Lineage (NCBI taxonomy): Eukaryota > Metazoa > Arthropoda > Insecta > Diptera > Syrphidae > Rhingia > Rhingia rostrata. The sequence continues at coordinate 39,456,384 of OX463758.1, read as the reverse complement.
GATAGCAAGACGAAAAACAGAAACACTATAAACATAGTCTGGTCAAACTGGCACTGTATACCGGGCCTGCTGCCCCATGCGAATCTAGATTTGCTGCTTCGAATTATTTGGACAACAGGTTGCCTAGGAATTTCAAGGGTAAGTCGTGGCTCTTGAACAGAGATGGTGATGGACGAACAGAAAGGCCAACGGCACAACTCAAACTTCTAGGTGATACTGATGTCCCAGTGTCCTAGGGCTATCTATTAAATTGGAACTGACCCTCCAGGTTAGGGGTTGTGCTTTGGGTTAACTACCCAACCATGTAAAAAAAACACTAACTACGAAGCAACCAATAACCCCGGAAAGGACTGCTTTTATTGTTGACGACCCTGCTTAGCTACAAAAGGATAACGACGTTTGCATCTGCACCAACGATTAAAAACTTTAAAAACCATGCAGTAGAAACTTATCTGCAAAGCCTAACCACTGGAAAAGAATCGAAATATTCACTTTGCAAAGCAATTTAAGTCATAAAACGGCAAAAAAAAACGCTGTGCCACAAATTGGGGTAACGTTCGGGGAAAAAGTCATAAGGAAAAACAGACATTTTTGCCTCATATCTTGAGAAACATTTAAACCATTTAATGGTTCAAAAAACATTAATTTATTCGAGACTACAACCGATAATAACATAAATTTGGAAGTATTGCCGAGCTTAAACTTGAAATACAAAAATTAAAGCCTAAAAAGCTACGGGTTATGATACGGGTTATGATACGGGTTTTGATATGACAACAGGATAACTTCTTAAAATGTTGCCCGTAAAAGCATTAACAAAACTCCTCTACATTGTAAATGCAGCAATTAGATTATATATAACAAGACAGTGGAAAGTTGCGAAATTGATGATGGTTCTAAAACCTGGAAAATCACCGAATGAAAAAAAATCTAACAAAGCTATTTCACATCTTCCAATAATTTCAAAAATTCTTGAAAGGATATCACTCGGTCGCTTACTGCCTGTTATTGGTCAGAAACGCCTTTTACCTGACCATCAATTTGAGTTTAGAAGTAAATATTCAATGGTGGACCAAATACATCGAATTTCGGACGTAACTGACAAAGCTTTCGAAGAAAACAAAACTTGCTCAGCCGTATTTCTTGACGTGTCGCAAGCTTTTGACATAGAGGCATAGAGGCATAGAGGCCTTCAATACAAATTACGACAAGTTCTGCCTGAACAATAATATAAACTGCTCGTGACGTAAATATTTTGAGAATATACTCTTCCGTTTGAAACTTGGAAACGAATATTCAGAGTTCAAAGAAACATTGTCAGGAGTACCCCAAGGAAGCGTTCTTGGACCAATCGTGTTCCTCCTATTCGCTCGTGATGTCCCACAAACAAACGATGCAATAGTTGCCACGTTTGCTGACGGTACTGCTATACTAGCAGTTGGCACAACAAAAGAGGAAACAAATTTAAAATTACTAAACGCTTTGAACGAGGTTAATGAATGGACCTTAACGAGAGCAAATCGATTCGTGTAGATGTTTCGTATAAACGGACAAACAATTTGCCTGTATTTCTGAATACGGTGAAATGAAGCAAAATATCTCCGATTGACACTTAATGATTAATGATTGAAAATAAAAATTGAAATGGAAGTCGCATGAAAAAAGAAATTCGAAGAACTTAAAAATAAACACAGAGAACTGCACTGGTTGCTTGGAAAATATTCGAAGCTTAACCTTGATAACAAACTACTATTATACAAGCAAGTGCTAAACCCAGTTTGGTTATGGTATACAATTATGGGGTCGTACCAGTGAAACGAATCTAAACATTCGACCAGATTTGGCTTTTGAGTTGGTGGATGTTACTTACCAAGTCATCTCCGCCGGTCTAATAAAGCTCAGCGAAAAGGCCTTCATTTCTGGCAGCCTTATTAAGTTTGAATTTAGATATTGATCTCCTCACTTCACTTAGGTCTGGTGGTTGGCAGTTGGCATGGTTGAATGGTTCGTTACACCCTTAGTTAAAAAAAAATGCTGCTTGGGCCTTTTTGCAATGGCTAGGACATGTAACACGAATGTACACCAACACTCCGGCTCGCAGTGTCTTCGAATCCCAGCTAGACGTCGGATGCAGTAGAGAAAGACCTCGCCAAAAGTGGCGCGCTGCCACCAGCGGCAGTTAGCTAGGGACCGATTTAATTGGAGAGGCATGTTTGGTGAGGCCCAGGTTAATTCCGGACTGAAGCGCCACTTCAATAAGTATAACAAGCATCCATCGCCCTGAGCTCTATAGAGCGATAACGGAACTGGCGACTTTAACAAGTTATTACAGCTTTGTCGCATTATACTAGAAGACACGAGAAGTAACCTTCAGTTTAGAAGCATCTCATCTGAACATTCGCAAACATACGCTATAACGAGATTTCTTGAAAACCATCCAGCTACTGGGGTACGGATGCGGTTTATTGCAACTTTTTTAAGTTAGTTAAGGAGTACTTATATCCCGGAGTCAATATTAAAACCACAATTGACATACCTAATAAAGTGTCGTGGAAGGTACGAAGAAAGGTGTTGTTGTTCCATGGTTAGCAACGGATGACACGCCTTGTGGATGCTCGGTCATCAGCTTGTCGGATCGGTGAGATTGTTGCTGCTTAAATTCCTACAACAAAATTAAAAATCGTGCCTGAAATTCTCCTTCTAACACAAGATCAAAACGCGTCATTTTGTCAGAAAAACACAAACCTCGCGACAAGTGTTAAATTCGTCTATTTGTAGCCATTGAGGTTACTTGGGGCTATCTCAACAATACTACCTCGCGACCTTGTCCAGCCCGGCCCTATTTTCGATAAACTTAAACTCTCGTGCTTGCTATTGCTGTGGAAAACGGGATCAAGAGCTACAATTTTAGCTCCTTACAACACCTTTCTGTGTTTTCAAACTTACAAAAGTTCAAACACCTTAGTTGGAATCAAAAAAACTTAATAAAAAAGTATGAAAAAATATGTAATTTCAGTATAATTTCACTGATAACTTGCTTGATGTTTGTGGGGGACTGCATAGGCATATATTGCCAGAGCATATAATATGCATCCACAGGCTTATCATTCAAAGCTTGCGATAAAATTTAACATGAAGTCATTCTTTTTAAACTTAAAGCACTAGGTTTTCAACCGGACTTAATTGATTGGATTAAGTCCTATCTCTTTGAACGCAAATACAAAGTTCTGTTTATAGATGCTATGTATTGGACCCCATTTTAGCCCTATCCGGAGTGCCTCAAGGAAGCCAACTTGGTCCGTTGATATTTATTTTGCCTATCAATGACGTTTACTGTTTCATTGAAACTCATATATATCTGTTTATACCGATGACATTTATGCTTGAGTTTACGTTGAGACAAGGGCAACAGTTATAGTAGTTTTGTTCGACACCTATACGGGGGCAAATTGTCTAGAGCATCAAATGGAAAACGTCTCAAAACAAATCTTATGAGCCAACATTTGACTGATTTAATTCTATTTGAATGAACTGCATTTTAGGATGAAAATAAACACCTACATCTTTCAAATTGTCTACACGACAATTAGTGTGGCCGGACAAAGTATAATTAAAATCAAAGGGACTCAAACCGTTTTCAAGATACCATGTGGTAAAACTATTCAAATCTGTTAGTAGGAAAAAAGAGTCGTTAAGATCTTCGACGAATTTAACAATTTCATGTCATTAGCATATACCAAAACTTTTATATTTCGAAAAAAATCGTTTACATCGTTTGTTGCAAGTATGAATAAAATTGATCCTTAATGACTTCCTTGAGGTACTCCAGGTTATGTAACAAATTGGTTGGACATGGAATCTATAAACTTTGTTTGGTAAGTTATTAATAAGATATATGATTGAACCCAATTTATGAATTTTTAATGCTTTGGAGAAGTCAGTATATACATATTCGATCTTATTATACCCTATCCCATAGGGGCATATTAGTTTTGATATATAGCTTGTAACATAGACAAATAATTGAGCTAGGTAAACCTCAAAGTATATGGATCGACTCAGAATCGATAGCTGAGTCGATTTAGCCATGGCTGTCCGTCCGTCCGTCCGTACACCATTTTTTGGGCCTTAAATTTTGAGCTAGAATGATGAAATTTTGTACACATGTTTGTTGTTGCTCCCAGCAGAACAAGTATAAACATTTTTTAAATCCGCCCACTGCCACGCCCCTATTAAGAAAAACGTAGTTTTCGGCCAAACCTTTAAAGATATTGAAAAAGTGTCTAAATAACATATCTAGACAATCTTATTGTTTATATATTGCATCGTCAAAAAACCTACATTTTGAGGACATTTCTTTTAGGGATGAATTGGATAGGGTATAAAACGATCCACATAGTGGATTGTAGCCTTCTCATATGTTTTTTATTTGCCAAACTACTGGAACAATGATGCAAACTTTTGAAGAGTTTTATGACAGTGGATCGAAGAGATATATTTAAGTAGTGTTTCATCGTCAAACGTAACGTTACTGAAACTAACTTTTTTTTATAAATTGTGCGCTCTAAAGGGGATATGAACATCCTTTAAATGTTTAACCACAGTACGAGAAGGAGAAGAAAGAGAGTGATAGAAAAGATTTAAGATTTAGTGGAGACTTACTCCATGGGTGGTCTCCAAATTAACTTCGGGGATTCGCAGTTTCTTGTGTTAAATTCTCTGAACTTTCAAGATGGTGTATACTTTTAGGTGTAACAATCCGCTTTTTTTAGAGTTATTGAGATAACTAAAATAATGTTCACCTAGCACTAATACTAGACTATTGATACCCAATAAATGATTTACTGAAATTCTCTGCTCATAAATTTGATTCAATTTGAGAGCTCGATGTTTTTGAATTATTGTAAAAGAAGTTGTATTGATATCCATCCGTTTTTTTCTTCGAATTGACAAATCCCGAAAAGCATTTAGGAGCGTTCTAAAAATTTACTACACAGCCATTATATAAACTACTAAACATCGCAGAAAATTCATTAAAATTGTACAGGATAGCCTTTGGAAGTTTGCTTTCCGAAAGTCAAAAGAGTACTAACGTTAATTTAGTACAAATGTCCGCCTATGGATAGTTTTTGTCAATGTTATGTAGTAATGCTGGAACAAGATTCTAATACTTCAGTATTAACAGAGTCAGAAAAAAAAGCTAATTCGAAAATTCGATGTTTGTTGTAAGTCAAATTTTAAAAATGTTATCAAGTAATGACAGCGCTGTTCATGATAAGTTGAAATCGCCGATCATCAAAATCGTACTGTCATAACAATATAAGTCAAAGGTGTGTTCTAAAGCCTTCGATAGCTCAGAATATAGAGTGTAAAGACAAATGAGGGAATGTACACATTTGCAACACTTACTTACTTACTTAAGTGGCGGTATAGTCTGGAATGAACTTGGGCCTCAACCAACATGCCTCTCCAATTATCCCAGTCCTTAGCTAACTGCGTCCAGTTGCCCACTCCAAGTTGGTTGAGGTCGGTTTCTACTTGTGCGCGCCACTTTAGGCGAGGTCTACCTCTACTGCGTGCGACGTCTGGTTGGGAATCGAAGATTCTGCGAGCCGGAGTATTGGTGACCATTCGCCGAGTTTTTTAACCAGGGGCATGTCGCTGTACAGCTCATATAGTTCTTGGTTGAATCTTCGTTTCCGTAGCCCGTCAACGCAAACGGGACCGAAATTTTTTCCAAGAAATTTCCTCTCAAATCGACCAAGGATTACTTCATCCGCTTTTGAGACGGTCCATGCTGACGTGACGTTCTGTCCAATTCGTCGATGTTGTGTGTCTTGCGTATTGACAGGATACACTCTGTATTGCCCTCATTTACTGCTAAACCAATTTTAGCAGTAAATGAGCTATGACATCACGTTGATGTCAATATCGTAAGCGTATGCTAGTAGTTGCACTGATTGTGCCTCTGGTGTTGGCTCGGGAGTTTTGCACATTTGCAATAAACGGATATTTAATTCCATTATTTATTTTACAACAAATTATCTTAATGTTTATAGGGAAGGGAAATTCTATTTACTCATAGTTGAGATAACAACGGACTGTAGTAAGGACACCTCCAATAAGCGCGTTTAGGTTATTTCTATACTGAGAACTCGTGACTAATGAGTATCGAGTCAAGTTAAGCCACGTTTCTGTCAAGGAGAATATGTCATGAAAAAAGTCTTGGGAGTTTAGGAAAAGTATTTTCGTTTTTATTCGGAGCCCTCTTACATTTTGGTTTTGTTTCTTTTTTTTTAATGCATATTTTTTCTTTATCTTAAACTAACTTACGATAAGCGGAACCTCCGATCTGCTCTGTGTCAGCGCCCGACTATCCAAATACAGGAAAGCTTCAGGCGGAAGGACCTGGTTGGAATACTATTTTTTGTAGTCAGATATTGGTGTTCTGTGAAGTCCAATGCAATTTCTTAAACACTGCCTCTTAAATACCCGTATGGCAACGTTGAACCACACCGGGCACCCATAGGCAATCATCGGCCTGCTTAGGGCCATGTATCAAATCACCTTTAATGTAAAACAGACATCACAGCCTTTACTTTCTCCGGAGGATCTTCAATTACATAGTCATTGAAGAAGTCTGTTTCCGAATTCTGGTATTCCAAAACAGATTAATGGACAACCGATAGTTCGCCTTGATCAATTGGTTGATGTTTTTGATCGACGCCTTCAGAGTAATAATCTCCGAGTCGCGCCTGTTTTTCAGTACGCTTTTTTGTATGTGCAGCTCGTCAATGGTCGCGTTTCTGTACGTAGATGTTATGTCATGTTCTTTGTATTTCGATATCGCCCTGTTTATTGTGGGTTGTATGGTTTTGTCTATTTGTTGTAAGTATTCGCCGATTTTGTTTTTCGTTAGGTTTCTGTTGTTTGGTAATGAAACGGCCCCGAACGTAGTTCTCTCGATAAGGCGTTGGCGAAGCAAGGCTAGCGCATACTCCTCCAACGAATCGTTCGGAAGCTGTATTACGGCAGTGTTTCCGCAGTGATCACTCTCGTATTCGATCGTCCGTAAGCAGATTCGCGGGTGACCTACTCTGTCTGTAACTGTCAGTCTTGTGTTTCGCAGTAAAAAAATCCAGAAAAGCACCGCTTCTTGGAAACGATGCCCAATTTTAAAGATCGTTACCCCAAATTTATAATGGGAATTTATTTTCCCAATCTTCGTGTATGACATTTAAATCTCTAGCCAAAAGATAGAAGTTATCCACTGAGTTCAGTCTTAGAGATTCGAAAAGTTTTCCGAGCTCTGTTGTTAAAAGTGTAGGCTGCGGTATTTCCGGTGCATAGGCAGCTATCACATACAGTCGCTTCCCTTGTTGGAGAGGAATGAACATGACACAGGCTTCCAGCAGCCAGAATGCCTTAATAACTAATGCCTTTTCGAATAAAGAAAGCGACTCCGCCTCCTTGAGTGGAGTTGGGCCAGTCTCTTTTTACGATATGGTAATTACTATTAGTCAATTTATCCTTCTGCTTTAGCTTAGTTTCGCTTACATTTTGGTAGTTCGCTCCGTATGAATGACAACAAAAGATGGGGTTAGCTAAAAGACCTTCGCCGTTCTTCTGATTAAACAAAAACGGTTTTGGATATCAACGAAATGTGGCTTGTGGCGCAGTACTGTTGGAACCAAAAATATTCGGTTATCATTGAACGGTAGTGATTCCCATTCACAGTAACGTTTCCAAGACATTAGCGAATGCCTTGTAACAAGCCGCATCAAGTCCAAATTCGCCAACATAAGCCTTATATGTGCTCACGCCCCAACGAAGGAAAGAGATGGTATAGCTAAGGACTGCTTCTATGAACTGCTTGACAGAAGCTATGAGCGACTACCGAAGTACGATGTTAAAATCGTGCTGGGAGTTTTAACGTAAAGGTAGGAAGAGAAGATATCTTTAGCAGTATTATCGGAAAATATAGCCTACACGACAACACGTCTGATAACGGACTTAGGCTGATTGACTTCGCTACGGAATGAAATGCCACTATGGCCAGCACTCGGTTTCCTCACCTCGATATCCATATGGGGACATGGCGGTATCCAGATCAACGAACGGTCAACCAAATTGATCACATAGCGATAGACAAGAGGCATGCATCCAGTATTTTGGATGTCTGAACATTGCGAGGAGCTAACATCGACTAGGACCACTACCTTCAGAAATACTGTAACAAAAACTAATGTCGAAAGACTACAATCGAAAGAGACCGCCGAGACCTTCGCTCAACGAGTATGCCCAAGCCTCTCAATTGACACCATACCTTCAGCATCGAATATCGAAGAACAATGGCAACGATACTAACCAGCTATAAGATCAGCCGCAACTGTTCTGTACTAGGGGAGTACAGAATACAGATTTGTTGGTCTAAGTAGGCGACTCAGACAATCCCGATCAAAGGAGGTCAATTTGGAGAATTGACACGTTATCACCTTTAAAGGGAATGATGGGCAAAGAAAACGCTTGAATTTCACGTTTATAAAGACTATTTATTGGAATGTAACTCTTACAGTGATCTCGGTAGAGTGATTTGCATTCTGCTATGTTACCATCGAGGAAATCTCGTTTTCTTATGTCTACTAGCCGAATGCAATTAACAGCTGTTATTTATTTTTGGTCAGTGACCTTACACGTATTTAATCTAATTTTCTATTACTAACACTAACAATAATACTATACATTAAAATTGCTCTCTTTTGTTTATATTCTAAACAATGCCCCACTATCTCAGTGTTAGTGTGAGTGGGAAAGTCCTCCCTTCTCCAGTGTATTCGTCCATCATTAACATTAAGGTTTTATAATTTGCCTAATTGGTTGGTGACACCAACTATGTACCTTCTTAATGTGGGTGCTGTACGTTGGAGAAGAGAGGCTGTATTGGCATTATAACGCATTGACACATTTGACAGTTCCGCGTGTTTTGTTTTCGTTATCGGTTGTGCGCAAGCCCTTTCGAGTTTTTATTATTAAATTTGAATTTTTTAATTAACATTCTTGGCTTTCAAGTGTTCAATGTCTTGACGATAGTTACCGGCAATGCGTAGCCTCTGTTTTGAATGCATAAATTGCATGCATTCCGGAAACTATCTCAATACATAAATGCGTCATAACCACAAGTCAAATGTGTCGCGCGCGGGGGAATTTTAAGTTTACAAAAATTTGTGAAAATGAATTTAAGTGTTGAGTCTTTGCTGTTGAGTGTTGAGTTATGTTGGGAACCAACATGCTCCCCGCCTCGGGCCTTTGGTTTTGGTGTCTTGGTCAATCTTCTTCTGTTGATATTGTTGTTGCTTTGTTTTCCGTCATCGTGCTCTCCTCGTTTGCGTTGATTCCAGGTTTACGAGATGCAATTGGATTTAGCATGTAAACAAAAAACAATTATTAATAAGTGCTACTTAATAAATTCTACAGTATATGCGAATATAAGTGCATTAACAAGGGTCAGTTTTGTGGTTATAGGGGTATTTTGTAATTCATATTATTTCGTGAGTAGGTATGTTCTTTTTTGTTATTTTAGTGTTTTGTTTGTTTTTATTTGTGTACCGTTCCGATATTTTTTGTTAATAGTTCCTTTTTATTTTTTGTTTTGTTATGCCGACGGATTTGATACCGGCACAGGGGAAATTTTTGCGATTGGTCGTTTAAGAGTTGCATTTTTTGTTTTAATTGTCACCACGCGCGTTAGACCGTCCGCCCCGGGGTGTAATTGAATTACTCGCGCGAGTAACCATGCCGATGGTGGAAGATTGTCTTCCTTAACGAGGACAATGTCTCCCATCTTTATGTTTGGGTGCTGTTGCAACCATTTTGGTCGTTGTTGGAGCAGATGAAGATACGTTGTGCTCCACTGCTTCCAAAATTCTTGTGTGAGTCGTTGCACATATCTCCATCTGTCTAGTGTGTTTATGTTTTTCTCCATTATGTTTCTGTCCGGAATGGTTCGTATTGGTGCTCCTATGAGGAAGTGTCCCGGAGTTAACACATTCAAATCGTGTGGATCTGACGTCATCGGGCACAATGGTCGTGAGTTGAGGCAGGCTTCTATCTGTGATAAAAGTGTTGCAAATTCCTCAAATGTCAGCTTCGATGATCCTAGCGTTCTCTTGAGATGGTGTTTGATCGACTTTACCCCAGCCTCCCAAAGTCCTCCAAAGTGTGGTGAAGAAGGGGGGTTGAAATGCCACATCGTGCCTTGTGATGCTAGGTCTTCTGCAACTTCGGTTGACCATTCAGCGGAAAAAAATTTGTTGTCCTTTGCCAGTTCATTGCGTGCTCCCTTAAAGTTGCTGCCGCAATCGCTAAATATGTTGGCGCAATTTCCTCTTCTTGAAGTAAATCTTCGGAAAGCCGCGATGAATGCTGCTGTGCTTAGGTCGCTGACTAACTCGATGTGAATTGCCTTCGGGGAAAGACAAACAAATACCGCAATGTAGCCCTTTGTTGACCTGTTGCACCTACCCTTCCATGCCTTGATATCCACGGGTCCTGCATAATCTACCCCAGTGTTGGTGAATGGTCGCGCTACCTTTACTCGTTCTTTTGGTAAATTTCCCATTAATTGTTGTTGCATTTGGGCGTTGTATCGATGGCATCGGACACATTTGTGAATTGTGCTCTTTACCAATCGTTTTAAATTGGTTATCCAATACGTGTTTCGTATTTCAGCCATCATCATCTGTTGTCCGCCATGTAAGGTCCCTAGATGTATTTCTCTTACAACCAGATGTACGTAATGGTGAGAATCTCTCAATATTAGTGGATGTTTTTGATGAAAAGGGATTGTCGCGTTTGATAATCTGCCTCCTACGCGTAAAAATTCGTCTTCATCTAAAAATGGGTTGAGATTGGTTATCGAACTTCCCTTCGCAATGCATTTTTTTTCTCTGAGCGATTCAATTTCATCGTGAAATTGCTCGTTTTGGACTATTTTTGTGAGTTTCGATTGTGCGGATATCAGTTCGTCCGCTGTAATTGGATGGGTGTCCAACGGTATTCTCCCCTTGACGTGTTGAAGGTTGAACATATACCTTCGCCAGATCGCTACAATGCGAACTAGGCGCCTTAGAGTGGAAAATTTTGAGACAAAGTTGTTTTCGATCATTAGGCAATGACATTGTTGTGTATCTTTCTTTGTTTCTACCTCTGTCTCCCATGTATTTGTTGGTAAACTATCTTCTCCTGTGAATGTTTGAAGAAAGTTTGGTCCCTGCCACCATAATTTGTTGCCGATAAGGTCATCGGGCGATAGACCTCGAGACCCCAAGTCAGCTGGATTATCCTTACTGGGTACATGTCGCCACACCGATTTGCTTGTTAAGGCTTGGATTTCGGTTATTCTGTTTGCTACGAATGTTGTTCGTGTGGCTGGACTTCCGTTGATCCATGCTAGAGTAATCGTAGAGTCGGACCAAGCAAATGTTTCCAACTGTTGAAAATTCATGGCTGATGATATTCGTTGAAGCAGTTTCGCTAATAACACGGCTGCACAAAGTTCCAGTCGTGGAAGGGATACCTTTTTTACCGGAGCGACTCTTGTTTTTGATGCTAGCAACTGAATTTGTTTGTTTCCGGATTGCGTTATTCGTGCGTAGATAACTGCAGCATACGCCTTCTCGGACGCATTGCTGTAACCGTGAAGTTGGACCTTGGATGAGTGTGTGTATCCAAGCCATCTTGGAATTTCAATTTGATTCAGTTGACATAAACTATTCCTTAATTCTTTCCATGCCTCCTCTATATTGAAACTTAATGCTGAGTCCCACGATGATTCCTCTACCCACAGCTGTTGTAACATCATTTTTGCCTTTACGATGCAAGGCGATATCCATCCCAGCGGATCAAACAACCGTGCGATGTCAGCCAGAACAGATCGTTTGGTGTGCTTGACCACCTTGGGTAGGTTGATCGAGAATGTGAACGTGTCCTTAGCTGGATGCCATTGAATGCCCAACGTCTTGACGGCTTCCGGTGAATCGAAGTTCAATGGAAGATTCACTTCCCTTTCCGTTTCAGGTATCGGCTCCAAAATGTTTGATGAATTGCTGGCCCATTTGCGAAGAGGAAATCCGGCAGAGCTTAATGTCCCCAGAACATCTCTTTGCAGCCGAATGGCATCATCTTCTGTGTCAGCTCCATACAAGAAGTCATCTACATAAAAACCATTGTTGAGTGCCTTGGCTACATGCGGTTGAGTGAGTTCTACATCCATGGCCACTTGTTGCAAGCTTCTTACCGCTAAGTATGGCGCTGATGCGGTCCCAAACGTGACTGTGTTGAGTGCAAACGTTTTTATGGGCGCATTACATTCGTCCCTCCATAAAATTAATTGATACGGTGTATCCTTCGGTGCCATCCAGATTTGTCGGTACATCATACTGATGTCGGCTGCCATAGCTATCCGAAACATCCTCCACTGTGCGATGAGATCAATGATGTCTCTTTGCAACCGTGGACTAACCATCAGACAATCGTTTAGCGAAACTCCCTTCGATGTTACGCATGACGCGTCGAATACCACTCTCAGATTCTTTGAATACTGCATGGTGGGGAAGAAAGTAGTGTTCACTACACACCTTTTCTACTCCCTCCTTCATTTCATCCATCTGACCGAGTGTTATGTATTCTCTAATACATTTTGTATATTCTTCTTTCAGCTTTCTGTTTGATGATAAGCGTTTTTCTAATTGGAAGAATCTTGCCATCGCTGCCCTTTTTGAATCGCCAAGCCTTGGTCGTATGTTATCCTTAAATGGCAGTCGCACCTGGTATCTTCCATCGCTCCTCCTCGTCATCGTTTGTTGATAATGTTCTTGACATTTTTCTTCTTCCGTGGTTAATTTTCTTTTCTTCAGGTTCTCTTCCAATTCCCAAAATTGCTTCAATTGTGCCTCCAGTGTAGTGTGGTGAGTTTGGACCATTCTTATCGTATTTCCTGGAAACCTGGAATGTGTTGGGCCCGTAAGAATCCAACCAAACTCGGTTAGTTGTGCCATAGGAGATCCCTTTTGACTCTTCATTAAACCTTCCAACATGATGGATGCATATACGTCGGCGCCTATCAGTAGATCAATTTTCCCGGGATAGTTATATGCTGGATCTGCAAGAGGTAGTTTTGACAGATGGGTCCAATTCGATACCTGTGTTTGGCTAGAGGGTAACAATGAGGTTAAGTGAGAAAAGACAAACGCCCTAACACTCAGACTGAATTTGAAGTTTTGAAGTACCAGTCGACGTTTGACCTAAACCTGTAACATTTGCTACTGTTTTTTGCCGTTTCAAGTTTAACAGCTGAGCAACATTTTCGGTCAGAAAAGTTGCTTCTGATCCAGGGTCTATTAATGCCCTGAGGGCATGTTCAGATCCATTGGCTGCAAAAACCTTAACTAGAGCAGTGGCCAACAGAACCTTGGACTGCATTTGGTTAAGATGCGCTGAGTACCGTTGATTCGGAGACGACGAAGCTTCGTTCTGTTGACTATTCCAGTCATTCGCCCCACTGTTGAAGTTCGTTGTTTGAGCCACATGGTTGTTGTACCCAACTTGATGTTGTCCTTGATTTTGCGCTGCATGTAGGTTGTTTGAGTAGTTGTTATTGGCTTGCTCCATATGCAGCATGGTGTGATGCTTCTGTCCACATCGTTGACATCTGTTGCTGCTTTTACATTGTGATGCATGATGTTCGTATCCCAAGCAATTTGCGCATATGGAGTTCCTTTTTACTACTTCAGCTCGTGCCCTTACCTCCATTTTGTTAAACATCTTACAATGCCGAATTCCATGAGAGGCCTTGCATAGACGGCAGAGAATTTTTTTCGTTTCAGGTGATGCCTTGACATGGAAAGCCGCAGGCGTCGATTTACTGTTTGTATTGAGCCCCCCTTGATGCTTGTAACCCCTGTATTGTTCCTGCATGTTTTCCAGGGAACTAAATCGTCCTTCAATAAACTGTGAAAACATTTTCCACTCTGGTAGTAGCTTGGATGTCCCTAACTTATCTTCCCAGTCTCGCTGGGTCTGGAATGTATATAAATTATATAAATAAGAATAGAGTCCCAGTTTTCGACTGCTATTCCCAAATTAGCTAATGCATGGATACATTCGGCGCTTGTATCATGCAAGGATTTTAACCCTTCGGCAGATTCATGGTTTAATTGCCTTTGTGCCATCAGGATTCTTAACTGCGCGTTGACCAACTTTCGCTTGTTTTGATACCGTTCATTTAATATATTCCAAGCAGGTGAATAGCTTTTGCCATCCATTGGAAGATGCTGAATTAGGCCAGCTGCTTTTCCGACTACTTGGGTTTTTAAATATTGGAGCTTTTGAATGTCCGAAAGCTCCACGTTTTGGTATAATAAATTCTCAAATAAATTGTGAAATTCACACCAATCATTAAATTCGCCAGAAAATTGTTTAATTTGAATCGTTGGCAGACGAATTTCACAACCTGACGATTTAGTTGTGTTTAACTGAGAAGATTCTAAGTTTGAACTGTCACTTTGACCGAATTTATCGAGTTCGTCCTGTAACGAACCCATGAAATTAAAATAAATTCTTTTTATTTTAGAGAACGTTTCGACTTCAAAATATGCATCTTTAATAGGATCAGTCGCACTGTTAACGATTGCTTCATGATCCTTTTTTGCACGTTTGAAGCCTTCTTCAATGTCTGTAAGACATGCTTGAAGATAACCCTTCAATTTCCGCGAAACACTTTCTTTGTTAAATTCATCGAAATCTGTTTGAAATTCTTTCAGGATTAAATCCTGTCGTTCCACGTATTTTGCTAATTTCGACATAACCTTTTTGTGACACTCACTTGAAATGGGCTTTATTTTTTTGTATTATAATTTTATTGTTTTATAATAATTCTTTATTTAAAAAAAGGTAGCAAAAGTATAAAATAAATATTTTTCTACCTTGCTATGCTTATGCAACTGCCACTTAAGTATTTTACTATCAGTTGCAGTTGCAGAAGGCTTTTGGTTGTTGCACGTTGATGCACGTATTCTTCGCAATAAAAAGGACATAAGAAAATCAATTTCTTACCTTAATATTCTCTTGCAACTGCCACTTCAGTATTCCACTGTTAGTAGCAGTTGCAGAAGTCTTTTGTTGTACAGCTCCTTTTTACCGCTTGAGGACAGCTTGCTGAATCCCGCTTAATGACCGCTTGTGAATCCCGCTTGATGACCGCTATGCTAATCCCGCTTGCTGACCGCTTTGCGATTCTCACTGTGGGCTTTTCCGTCGGAGATCCGTTGCTTGCGGATTTTGATCGGTGGGTACTGTGGCCGATTGAATGTCCGTCGATGATCGGATGTATATTTGCTTGGATGTTGCTGATCCAATTATACTCTACCCACAGTACACTTTTATTCACTTATTCACTTTTTCACTTTTACGCTTATGCAATTTGTCTTTGATTTTGGTGTATCACTAGCACTGTTCCATTTAAAAGGCTCGAAGGACCATGTTCTGTACTAGGGGAGTACAGAATACAGATTTGTTGGTCTAAGTAGGCGACTCAGACAATCCCGATCAAAGGAGGTCAATTTGGAGAATTTACACGTTATCACCTTTAAAGGGAATGATGGGCAAAGAAAACGCTTGAATTTCACGTTTATAAAGACTATTTATTGGAATGTAACTCTTACAGTGATCTCGGTAGAGTGATTTGCATTCTGCTATGTTACCATCGAGGAAATCTCGTTTTCTTATGTGTACTAGCCGAATGCAATTAACAGCTGTTATTTATTTTTGGTCAGTGACCTTACACGTATTTAATCTAATTTTCTATTACTAACACTAACAATACTACTATACATTAAAATTGCTCTCTTTTGTTTATATTCTAAACAATGCCCCACTATCTCAGTGTTAGTGTGAGTGGGAAAGTCCTCCCTTCTCCAGTGTATTCGTCCATCATTAACATTAAGGTTTTATAATTTGCCTAATTGGTTGGTGACACCAACTATGTACCTTCTTAATGTGGGTGCTGTACGTTGGAGAAGAGAGGCTGTATTGGCATTATAACGCATTGACACATTTGACAGTTCCGCGTGTTTTGTTTTCGTTATCGGTTGTGCGCAAGCCCTTTCGAGTTTTTATTATTAAATTTGAATTTTTTAATTAACATTCTTGGCTTTCAAGTGTTCTATGTCTTGACGATAGTTACCGGCAATGCGTAGCCTCTGTTTTGAGTGCACAAATTGCATGCATTCCGGAAACTATCTCAATACATAAATGCGTCATAACCACAAGTCAAATGTGTCGCGCGCGGGGGAATTTTAAGTTTACAAAAATTTGTGAAAATGAATTTAAGTGTTGAGTATTTGCTGTTGAGTGTTGAGTTTTGTGGGTGGCCGCGGTGTAGTGGTAATGTGTTCGTCTGTTGAGTGGAAGGTTGCGCGTTCAATCCCAACCAAAATCCATTTCACTTTTATTTAAAAGAAATAAAAAGGTCGGTGTAATACCTAAAAGTATGCACACCATCTTAAATTTCTTCAAATTTAACGAACACAAGAAAAAGTGACTCCCCGAAGCTAGTGCGGACACCACCCATGGAGTTTGAGTCTCCACTACATAGAAAATCTTTCCTATCATCTCCTTCTTCCCCTTCTCTATCGCTCGTACTATGGTAACATATAAAAGGGTATTCGTAACCCCTTGAGTACGTGTAAATTATAAAAAAAAAAAAAAAAAAGTTATGTTGGGAACCAACAGCAACTGATGTGCTAGGTTTCTCGCGCCCACCAGCAAGGAACCCCTGGTTTGATGAGTAATGCCGACAGATGCTCGCAGCCAAGAACGAGGCCTACAAGGCTAAGCTGCAGGTGAAGACGAGAGCTGGCGTTCAGCTCTATAGGCAGAGAAGATGGGAAGAACATCGGCTTTTCAGAAAGAAGAAAAAAGAGCAAAAAAGCGCGCGATCGAGGATATAGAGAGGTGCTACTCCACGAACGATGTTCGCAAGTCTTACCAAAGTGTAAAACGTCAAAGTCAAGGATACAAGGATACAAGGCTCGAGCAGAATCCTGTCGAGATGAACAAGGAAATATAACAACGACAGCGGAAACTGCCAACCACCCGACCTGAATGAAGTGAGGATAGCAATATCTAAACTTAAGCTTAATAAGGCTGCCAGAAATAAAGGCCTTCGCCGCCGAGCTTTATAAAGCCGGTGGAGATGACTTGGTTAGTAACATCCACCAGTTCATAAGCCGAATCTGGTCGGAAGAAAAAATGCCTGAATAATGGAACCTCAGCATCGTTTGCCTGATCTACGAAAAAGGAGACCCTATAAACTGCGCCATAAGCCTCCTCAACATCGCCTATCCAAGATCCTATCTGCCATAATATGTGAATGCCTGAATTCGTTTACAAACAACCTGATCAGCCATAATCAGTGTGGATTTAGACCAGGAAATTCCATAACCGATCAAATCTTCACATTTCGGCAGATCCTGGAAAAAACCCAAGAAGTCCAAATCGATACCCACCACCTATTCAACGATTTCAAAGCCGTATACGATAGCAATTATAGAGACGAATTTTCCAAAAATCTGTACAACTATTAGCATACGCCGACGATATTGACATCATTGGTAGGACCCAACGTGATGTCATAGCCACGTTTGCTGGTATAGAGAAGGAAGCGGCAAAGATGGGTTAAGCAGTAAATGAGGGCAAGACGAAGTAGATGCTGTCAACACGAAAGGACACACAACATCGACGAATTGGACAGAACGTCACCATTCACAGATATAACTTTTTGGTAGTGCGGGACTCTATCTACCTCGGCTCCGCTATTAACTCTGACAACAACATCTCGTCAGAAATTACACGAAGAATAACTCTTGCCAACAGTTGTTTCTTCGGGCTAAGAATGCAATTCAGTAGTAAAGCCCTCACTCGAAATACTTAGGATATCTTCAATAGGACTCTGATCATCCCAGTCCTGCTCTAGGGCGCTGAAGCATGGACCGTCTCAAAAGCGGATGAAGAAATTCTTGGTCGAGTTGAGAGGAAAATTCTTTGAAAAATCTTCGGTTCGCCACCAAGATGGATAGATCTTTTGCAGATGTTTATTGACTATGCTCTTGAATTGTTCTAGATTGAAGGTATAAAATACTTCTTCTGGAAGTTTGTTCCATTGAATGGTATTGTTCGGCGTTGATCTTGTCGTCGTTAGGTGTACATTGTGCATGAAACTCTCTTATTGATAGTTGATATGCAAAGAGTTCAGGAATGATTTTTTCTCCGAACATCTACCGTCATAACGTCTGTAATAAAGTGAATGATCTATTACGACTGTTTGCAGTGCCAAGGCTACAGACGTTTGTAATAACTATCGTCCTTAAGGCACTTTGCAAGTCCTTGGAAACAGTCCAGTAAGTACAGTGTATGTTTCAGGGCGGAACTGCAGCACATGTCGGTATACTTCGTCTAACCATAAATGTCTTTCTCAGAATGTCGAAACCCAACATACCAATTCCGGCCGTACTTTTGGCTTTCTAACAACAATTGCATCGGTTCGACATAAGAAAGCTGGTAGTATGGTATTAACCAAAGATAATTGAACACACTGTCTGCGAGGGTCATAGCGGACTCTTGCGTTTGTAGTATTTAGATGCTAAATTTTCTCAATATATTTCGCGTTAGTTATGGGATGGGTAGTGTTTATCCGAATTCTTACTAGCGCACTAGCCACTAGCGCAGTGGCTATTGCAGTGGCTATTGCGCTAGTGGGTAGTGTGTTCGGGGTTGTTGATATACACTTTCGGTAAAGGTGCTGCAGAAACGAATGCCTTCGTCGTTTTGTAACTTACCCCAAGGGGTATATTAGTTTTAACATCAAGCTTGTAGCATAGATGAATAACTTAGATAGGTATTTCTTCAAGTATATAGATAAACTTTAAGACGATTAAGTCATTTCTTTCCGTCCGTCCCCTCGCTCGTACATCACATTTTGGGCCTGAAGTTTTGAGCTAGAATGATGAAATTAGATAAATATACTCTTTGTTGATTCCGGCAGAATAAAAATTAGTTGCCCACTGTCACTCACACTATCTCTGAGTAAGCATTTTAATGTCTAAATGGCTTGTTGCTCCTATAGATCGCAGCTTATGTAGGTTTTTCACTTCGTCTTGCCAAACTGGTATTGTAGACTTCTGGGAATTCTTCTGCTACACTCTGTGAAAAGGAAGACGTCCTTAAAAAGGTGTAAACAGTTTTTAAATCCGCCCATTGCCATGCCACTTTTTAGAAAAAAGTTAGTTTTTGTCAAATTGTAAGAAATCTTAAAGAAATGTCTGGACAACATATTTAGACCATCTTTATGTCGTCTTTAAGTTTTTTAAACGCCCACTTTTTAGGTGGGTTTTCGGTAAAAAAAAATGTTCGGTTAAATAAAAAAAACGAAAACATTTCGATGCAAAATCATTGGTTATGTATGATAACATTATTAACATTTCGTTTATAGATCAGTTTATCCCACCACGATTTGCTGGGGCCCTTTTCTAAAAAAAAAAATTTGTATACCATACTCAATGACATATGCAATAGAAAAAAATTACGAACCACAGAAGATTTAGATAATCTATCTGAACAAGATGTTGTGAAAATGTTATTTTTTTATATTTCATCCCCATTCAGTTTTTACGCCCACTTTTTGGGTACATTCATTTTAAGTATGGGATGAGTATTAAACGATCCGCACAATGGATTGTAGCATTTTTACATGTTTTTGAGTATGTTTACAAGGGTCTTCTCCCTCAGTAGTCTTGACAGAACCAGGATCCCAAGACATTTGCCTTTTACATGCAACGCCGTAATTTTATTACGTGCCAAAAAATCTAGTTTTACGACTACTTTTCATGAAAGATCCTAAAATTCTACCACGAAATAATGCGGTAACCCACTGAATTAAATCTCAATTTAGTAATTTATTTATTGATAGAATTTCCTATTGTTCTCTTTCCGTTCCCCATATTTTTTTATCAGCTTATCGGTTACGTTTGATATGTGAAAGTGACTGATTAAATGTCAAAATTGCATTTCAAAAGTTAACAACGTCTATGATCTCAGTTTACAAACCCAATTCCTGTGAGATCCCGATATATTTGGAAAAGATTTTCCTCGTTGCGCCAAGATCTTCGCGCAACGAGTATCCCTTAACTTCTCGATCAACAGAGAGGTTAATGGCAAAAGAACAATGGCAACGATGCCAACAAGCCATTCGATCAACCGCAACTGATGTGCTAGGTTTCTCGACCACACTAGCCAGAAACCCCTGATAAGATGAGGAATGCCGACAGATGCTCGCAGCCAAGAACGAGGCCTACATGGCTAAGCTGCAGGTGAAGACGAGAGCGGCCGTTGAGCTCTATAGGCAGCTCTACCGCCTTTTCAGAAAGAAGAACAAAGACCAAGAAAAGCGCGCGATCGGGGATATAGAGAGGTGCCATTCCAGGAACGATATTCGCAAGTTTTACCAAAGTCAAGTCAAGTATTCAGTGCTCGTGAAGAATCCTGTCGAAATGAACAAGGAAATATCGTAGTTGAGACACAGTCGATGCTGAAAATATGGAAGAACCACTTCTCCAGACTGTTAAACGGCAATGACGAACAACATTTTGCTGTCAGGCAAAACGAACCATTCAACATTGGCAACGATAGCAACTGGCAACTGCGAACCACCCGACCGGAAAGCAATATCTAAACTCAAGCTTAATAAGGCTGCTGGAAATGGCGGCCTTCCCGCGGAGATGACAGGGTAAATAATAACCACCAACTCAAAAGCCAAGTCTGGTCGGAGGAAAGTATGCCTGAAGAATCGTTTGCCCGATCCACAAAAAAGGAGACCCTCTAAAATTCGCCATCTACTAAGATCCTTAGCCGTATACCAACAACCTGATCGGCCCTTATAAGAGTGGTATCAAATTTCCACACTTCGGCAGATCATGGAAAAAAACCAAAGAAGTCCAAATCGATACCCCCCTCCTTCTTATCGATTTCAAAGCCGCATACGACAGCATTTATACTGACGAACTATACAGAGCCATGTCTTTGGTATACCACGCAAACTCGTCCAGTGCGGCTGGAGAAATCTTGCTGCGCATCAGGGTCGGAAACGACCTCACCGACACATTCGCTACCAAAAAAGGATTTAGGCAAGGCGATGCACTGTCATGTGACTTCTACAATTTCATTCTTGAGAGGATTGTGCTAAACTCCCGAACCAACACCAGAGGCACAATTTTCCAAAAATTGGTGCAACAACTAACGTACGCCGACGATATCGACATCATTGGTAGGACTCAACGTGATGTCATAGCCTGCTAGTTTGCAGAAGGAAGCGGCAAAAGTGAGGATAAGACAAAGTATATACTGTCAACACGAAAGGACAGACAACATCGAAGAATTGGACAGAACGTCAACATTGACAGATATAACTTTTTGGTAGTGCGGGACTTTATCTACCTCGGCTCCGCTATTAACTCTGACAACAACATCCCGTCAGAAATTAAACGAAGAATTACTCTTGCCAACCGCTGTTTCTTCGGGCTAAGAAGGCGATTCAGTAGTAAAGCCTTCACGCGAACTACTAAGGATATAGTATATAAGACCCTGATCATCCAGACCTGCTCTACGGCGCTGAAGCATGAACCGTCTCAAAAGTGGATGAAGAAATACTTGGTCGATTTGAGAGGAAAATACTTCGCAAAATCTTCGGTCCCGTTTGCGTTGACGGGCTATGGCGACGAAGATTCAATCAAGAACTAGACGAGCTGTACAGAGACATATCCTTGATCAGAAAACTCCGCATTGGACGCTTAAGATGGCTAGGAAATGTAGAACGAATGGACACCATACTCCGGCTCGCAGAGTCTTCGACTCCCAGCCAGACGTCGGACGCAGTAGAGGAAGACATTAAGTGGTGCACACAAGTAGAAACCGACCTTAACCAACTTGGAGTGTGCAACTGGAGTTAGCAGGACCGCGCTAATTGGAGAGGCATGTTGGTTGAGGCCCAGGTTCATTCCGGACAGTAGCGCCACTTAAGTAAGTAAGTAGGGTGCGAATATTTAGCTATCTTAAAAATGGCTAATGATTACGAGCATGATATTTACTTCTAGATGACTATTCATCGGTTGAATGATGAAAGAGTCTTAAGTAGCGCTCCTTATCTTACTGAATGCTTCTACATATTACGGTAAATAGGATTTTGGTGGCCATGTTGATGAGACTAATGCCTCTTTAGTCGAAACGGTTCAGTGTAAATCAAATAAAGCACGACAAGATGGTCTTTATTTCCGGTAGCCATGTTGATTTGATGTTTGGAGATTGCTCGCTGTTCGGTTTCGCCGTTAGTCTGTGTCTCAACAACGATATTTCCACGTTCACCTCGAAAGGATTATGTATGCTTTATTTATCCTTGGCTTTGACGTTTAATACTTTGGTAGAACTAACGAACACAATTCTCTATGTTTCCGCTAGCTATTCTTCTTCTTCTTTATTTATAAAGGGCAATGGCAGCTCTCTTTTGCACATGCAGCTTTGTGTTGCTGTCCTCTTGCTTGGCTTAGAGCATCTGTCGGCAATCATATGCACTGATCCTCTGGTTATAACCTATCCAATAGGGGCATTTTAGTTTTGACATTAAGTTTGTAACAGAATCGCTTGCTGAGTCGATTTAGCCATGTCCGTCCGCCCGTCCGTCTGTGTGTCACAGTTTTTGGGGCCATCAAACTCTCTATCCGACGAAGCAGAACAAGTGTAAACATTTTTGAAATCCGCCGACTACCACGGCTCCTTTTCAGAAAAACGGAGTTTTAGGCCAAACCGTTAAAGATTTTGAAAAAAAGTCTGAAGAACATACCTAGATAATCCTAATGTCTATTATTCGTCTAAACAAAGTTTTTTGCCACGCCTACTTTTTGGTACAAAACGACTTTTGGTAAAATCTGTTGATATAAACATTTCTTCCATATACCAATTTAACCCATGCCTAATTTTTGGAGGCGTTTTGATACACTACCTCATAGCATAACCAGGCGAAAAACTGTGTTTTTTGTCGAACCATAAATGATTTTGAAAAACTGTCCGAAGAATGTGATATGACAATGACATTTTCTATATTTCATCGCCAAAAAGACTACATTTTGAGGATATCTGTTTTAAGAATGGGATCGGATAGGATACAAAACGATCCACACAGTGGATTATAGCCTTCTCAAATGTTTTTTTTTTGACATCGTTGCAATTGGTCTTTGATGTAAGGTTCTAGTGGTATAGTATTAGTAAGGAATTCAAGGAATATTCGTTCTATAAGGATCCTATTAATGAAAAGATATGGAGCTTGTCCTTAAAAATACATAAAAAAATGACAAAAATTCAAGTCTATGCTCCGATTAAAAAAGCCACAGAAATTTCGAACTTCTATAACCTATTGGACAAAGTATATAATGAGAAAAAAACAGAGAGAGCGTATATCATAGGCGATTTTAACACCAAATATGAAAAACCATTTGACAAAGACTTAATCGACTCAGCTAGCGATTCTGAGTCGATCCACATACTTTGACTCAGCAAAAACATCGATCTTAACAATTACTACTTCAAGACCCGACAAATTGACAGATGACACCTCGTAACAATAACTCATAACAAGGCTTTCATAACAGAAAATTTTCAAAATCTCTAATGGTTTTGCCTAAAACTAAGTTTTTCTAAAAGAGGGGGCGTGGCAGTGTCATGTCAACCAACATGAGTCTCCAATAAGCCCGGTCATTAGCTAACTGCCTTGCGCGCTGCAAGTTTGTTGAGGTTGGTTTCTACTTGTGCGCGCCACTTAAGGCGAGGTCTTCCTCTACTGCGTCCTACTGCGTCCGACGTCTGGCTGGAAATCGAAGATTCTGCAAGCAGAGTATTGGTTTCCATTCGTTCTACATGTCCTTGCCATCTTAAACGTCCAATGCGGATTTTTTTGACCAGTGGCATGTCGCTGTACACCTCGTATAGTTCTTGGTTTTCATTCTTATCCCGAAAAAAACAGCTGTTGGCATGAGTAATTCTTTGCTTTTAATTTCTGACGAGATTTTGTTGTCAGAGTTAAAAGTGATGACGTTCTGTCGAATTCGTCGATGTTGTGTGTCCTTTCATACTGACAGCATATACTTCGTGTTGCCACTATTTACTGCTAAACCCATTTTTATCGCTTCCTTCTTTATACTAGCAATTGTGGCTATGACATCACGTTGGGTCCTACCAATTATGTCAATATCGTCGGCGTATGCAAGTAGTTGTAACGATTTTTGGAAAATTGTGCCTCTGGTGTTGGCTCGGGAGTTTTGCAGAATCCTCTTAAGAATGAAATTGAAGAAGTCACATGACAGCGCATCGCCTTGCCTAAATCCTTTGTTGGTATCGAATGTGTCGGTGAGGTCGTTTCCAACCCTGATGGATCAGCAAGAATTCTCCATTGTCATCCTACACAAATGGACGAGTTTGGGCGGTATACCAAAACTAGACTGTAAAGGTCATCCCTATGCACTCGTATGCGGCTTTGGAATCGATGAATAGATGGTGGGTATCGATTTGAACTTCTTGGGTTTTTTTCAGGATCTGCCGAAGTGTGAAACTTTTATCGGTTGTGGACTTTGCTGGCCTAAAACCACACAGATAAGACCGATCAGGTTGTTGGTAAACAGTTTCGGGCGTTTGAGTTGGTGGATGTTACTTACCAAGTCATCTCCACCGGTTATATAAAGCTCAGCAGGAAGGCAGTTATTTCCGGCAGCCTAATTAAGCTTGAGAGGCAGTTTTCGCTGTCGTTGCCAATATTTATTTATTTAAGCTTAGTACAAGCTGAACTTAAGACTAAATTAACCTTAAAAAAAAAGAAAATTAACCTTACTAAATTTAATTATTAGCGAAAAAGTTAAGGGGTAGTCGTAGATGAGGAGGAGATAAGGGAGTTTCGTAGAGCAAGTTTGCTACAGTGAAAATCAAAGGAGCTATGCCCATTAGCCAGGCGTTGTATTCTACTCATTGGCTCGTTGTTACCGTAGTTGGTTCGGTAAAATTTGAGTCGGAAGAGAAATATTTTCAAACAGAGCGGGGCAATAGAGAAGCTACAAGAAGCTGATGTGCGAAACTAGTTTCGGCTATTTCACGACGCCTTTGTAGTGATTGATAAAACGATCCTCGTAAAACTATCTACCCAGGGGAGACTGCGTAGAGCAAAACGGATAAATCTGCGTTGGACACTCTCAATACGGAGGAAATGGGTATTGTGATAAGGCGACCATACTTGGTTGGCTAGCATATTCAAGGATAGGCCTATCAAATGTGAGAAGAAAGATTTTGTGACATTAAGTCCGAGAATTCTTTAGACCAGCGTTTTACAAACCCAAGTGCGGATTTGGCTCTGCTGATGTAATTATCAATATGAGAGCGAAAGATAAGTTCTCTGTCACAGATAACACCCAGATCACGCATGAAATGCACATTAGGTACAGGCTCACCAAAAATAAAATAGGATCTCGCGTCTGATGGAAGACGCTTACGGGAGTATGTGATTGGCTGGCATTTGATGACATTGCGCTCAAGGAAGTTTTTTTGGCACCAGGTTGAAGAGTTGTTTAAATCTCTTTGAAGTGGGTAAGTGTCAGCTGAGGAGGAAATGTGCCTAAACATTTTCATGTCATCGGCATAAACAGATAAATATGAGTTTTCAATGATACTGTCAACGTCATTGATAGACAAAATAAAAATCTGCGGACCAAGATGGCTACCTTGAATCACTCCGGATGTGGCTAAAAGGAGGTCCGACACAGAGCATCTAAACTGAACTTTGTATTGGCGTTCGAAGCGATAGGATTTAATCCAAGCAATCAAACTTGGTTGAAAACCTAGTGCTTTAAGTTTAAAAAGAATGATTTCATGCGAAATTTTATCGAAAGCTTTACTTAGGTCAGTGGCAATAACATCGACTCATTGCCATTCTCCAAAGCGCACAGAGTGTTAGGTACAAATTCTGTTAGGTTGGTGGTTGTTGACCTACCTTTAAGAAATCCGTGTTGGTTTGTAGAAAAGATGGATTTGCAATTGAAGTATAATGTATCATAAACGATGCTTTCAAATAGCTTCGGTGTGCAAGAGAGCTTAGCGATTGGTCGGTAGTTAGAAATTTCGTTCTTAGTGCCTTTTTTATGTAAGGGGATTATGAACGAGCTCTTCCAAAGAGAAGGAAAGATTCCCAATGATATTGAGAGTTGCAAAGGAGCAGTAAGGAGTTGAGCTAAATAGTTGATACAATTTTTCAGAATTCAGAATTATAGAAGGTATTCCGTTGGGACCCGGAGAATATTCGCTCTTTAGTTTTTTTACATATGCTTCTACGAGAGACACTGATACTTCAAATGAGTTAAATGAAGTTTGGGGACAATTTCTCATGTAGGAGAAATAATCAACATCAACTTCAACTTGGTAAACGGTTGGCTGAAGTAGCTTGTAAATACATTTTCAAATAAATTTGCAATGATTTTTGGATCGGTTGAGTATGTGTTAACAGATTGTAAAGTAGATGGATAGTTATCTGATTCTTTTTTTCAGTTAATGAAATGGAAAAATCGGTTGGGGTTGGAAATCATGCTGTATTGCATGTGGTCTATATATCGGTGATACAGAGATTCGCAGAGGTCGCTAAAATGGGAAGACGCACAGGAGTTGGTGAATTGGTGATTGATTAAAACAGTTAAACATTTCGGAGTAGAACATCGTCACAGCAGTATCAATAGGTGTACTCTGGTTTTCAAGAACATCGTTGAAGTTGACGTTGCTGAGTAGGTTGTTTAATTTAACGAAGTTGGTTTTATGGAAGTTAAAACTAAAAGATGTATATGTGTGGAGTATTATTAATATTGCCATAGAAAAAGGAGAGGGAAGGAGGTGGGTGAAAACGGCCTCGTTTGGATAGAAGGTGATTGCTGTCAGAGACAACACATTTGTCAGTGTCAGTTGAGAAGATTAAGTCAAGCTGTCTACCTAAATTGTTGTTTATGCCACTGAATTCATAAAGGCCAGAATCGGAAAGGCAATCGGTGAAAAGTGTATCCTTATCTGAGGATTGATTTGAAGCAATAAAATGGGACTCATCGTCTGACAGAGTCCATCGCAGATTAGGAAAGTTGAAGTCTTCTTAAATTAAGACAAAAGGTCAAATGTAGCAACAGAAGATGTAGATGTTACGCACAGATGTACTAATTTTTACACAAATGAACTCAAAATTAGCGGTGTGCGAGGTCGAGAAGAGTGTTGAGTCAAGACGGTGGTGTATTGCTAAATGAACACCGCGACCAGAGGAATCGTCTTCTTGCTCACTACCATCGTTCCGAAAAACATCGAAGTCCGGGGCGAATAGTTATCTGCTATAGTACTCGCAAGACAAATTGGTTTCGTTAAGTGCAAATATGTCATATGGGAGCTTTTGAGAGTTAAGAAATACGGACGATATTTTAGTTCGAAGGTCTCGCACATTCTGGTAATATACAGACAAACATTCGGGAAAGGTAACAGTGACATTGTTTTTATTTGGAATTTTATCATATAAAGGAGCGTGTGTTGATAGTTGGTTAGGAGCGAAAGTATTGAAGTCGGTACGTGACCCTTGAAAGTGAGACCTACGTTTAGAGCCGATGTAAGAAGCAACCGAAGAGAGATCGTTTGCTACTTGGAGTGATAATATGTTGAAACTCTCGTGGTATTGAACGAATAAATGCATCCAAGTATTCACAACAGTGGAGAGACCCCCTTGGGAGATGGAAACCTTAACATTGGTATTCGTTTTTCCATCAATACATATCGAATCAGCCTTATCGTGTAGATATGCAAGATAAATATGGACATTATCGTAGATTTTTCGATCTCTAAGTCATGAAATTACATAGCGATTATCGTCATTAGAACCTTTCGTAAGCCTATTCTTGGCGTTCTCTTGCGATTGCGATCTTTCACAATTAAATTTGTTCACAGTATTTCTGGATTGTTTTGGTGTGTTGGATATCCGCATTCTTACCTTGTGTAGTGGTCCGAGTCGATATAAGATACTCGGAATGTTCGGACATCCAAAATACTGGATGCGTGCGTCTTGTCTATCGAAATGTGATCAATTCGGTTGAGCGTCCGTTAATCTGTAGACCGCCAGGCCCCTTACTGATATCGATGTTAGAAAACCGTATGCTGGCTATAGTGGCATATTGTTCCGTAGCGAAGTCATTTTGCCTTAGTCCGATACCAGACGTGTCGTCGTGTAGGCTATGTTTTCCGATAATACTGCTAAAGATGTCTTCTTTTCCTACCTTTGTGTTAAAATCTCCCAACACGACTTAACATCATACTTTGTTAGTTGCTCATAGGTTTAGTCAAGGAGCTTATAGAAACAATCTTTAGCTATATCATCTATTTCCTTCGTTATGACTGAGTGCATATAAGGCTTATGTTGGCGAATTTGGCCTTGATGCAGATGGTTACAATAACATCTTGGAAACATAAGACTTCTTGCCTAAGTCTGGCACATATAACAAATCCGCATCCGAATAGTCGCTATTTCTGCTCAAATATAACACGGTCCGTAGTAGATATCACAGTTTTTCATCCTCCTTTTGCCCGACCCATCCCATCGCATTTCCTGGATGGCAGTAATGTCTGCTTTGTAGCAGTTTAGGGCTTCCGCTAGTTGTTCGCTTTCACCTCTCCTGTTGAATGTTCCCACATTCCAGGTGCAGTTACGAACGTCGTTGTCATTTTTCGTTTAGCCGTGTTGTCAACAATAAAATCAGTCCTTTCCATCTCTGTTCAAGGGGCCCGACTTACTCTTGAAATTTCTAGACTACCTGTTGTCCGAATTATGTCGAAGCAGCTCGTCTAGGTTTGCCTAGATCAGCAGGCCATGTATTGATGCTATTCTGACCTTCTTCTACATTCTACAACACCCATTTGAAACATTGTAGATAAATCTTCCTACATATTGCTTACTCTCAATAATTATTTATTGTCTGATATCCCTACAAATACATACTTAAATTCATGCCAGATGCCACTATTAGGAAAAACGTAATTTCGCTTCACACCTTTCTTAGGGCCAACATTCTGTTTGCTTCTGTCTTGAGATAAAATAAAAAAATTTACAAATTTTTGGCGCAATAGGCTCGTTAATACTCATGGCCGAACGTTCTCATAACAATTTGTGTCGCACGATATGGCCTGACCTCCTGTTTTATGCCAATTCCGAACGAATTTTTTTTTTAACAATTTATACTACTCAGATGATTTGTCATATTATCACGAGAGGAGGGCCATTAAAAAATCAATTAGGTGTTCTTTCACAAAATATAATCTGTCACAAAAACAAATGTTATATAACATGACATGGTGTTAAGCTTTAATCGTATAAGAATCGCTTTAATATTCAGGCATACTTGACTAAACCACCTCTCAGACACTTTTAAAAAAATCAAATACGTATGGCTGTATACGTATACCGAACCATGGTGGAGAGTGAATAACGTATTTCAGCATCAGGATTTATATTGGAAATAGTTTGCGTACAGCTTTTCTCCATCCCTCCAAAGAAGACATAACAAAATATTCATATTTTAACAATCGCAGCATTATCCAGAATGGACAATAGTCTGTGTTCATCCATACCCTATATGCTTAGGGCACAATTACTTCACCAAACTACGAGTATCGCCAGATGCAGTCATCGTTATATATTCTCCAATGCATCCAAGTGCACCACTATATACGGACGACGACGACAAAGACAATGATGATGACAAAAGCCACTCCCTCATTTGCATATCTTAATTACTTTTTTCCAGCTCCATTAATGCCCTTTTCCGCCATGAGTTCTTTCAATTAAGTTCCGTATCTAAAGCTGAAAAGGGAAAAAACGGCACAACCTCCACCGGGTTAGTTGGCCAGTGTCTGTTATCTCATCCTTTACATGCCATTAAAAGGACATTAGGGATCGAAAGATATTTGCATTTTTTTGTTGTTAGCTTGTGATTCACTCTGCGTGCGAGATTATGGTTTAAAGCAAAGATATAAAGTCGCACTGTTAGCTCCCACTCCTGCTGCGCTTTGTAAATGGGAAAAGTTGTGCGTACACTGCAATTACTCTAATCGCAATGAAAAGTGAATGCTTTTCTTTACCAAACAAATTAAAGGTGCAAAGTCATGGCTCACGGAAGGTTTAGTGGCAAAACCTATCTGGTGAGATATTTAAGGGTGAGTTACTATGAATGAAAAAAACAATTTTTTTGTGGTAGCAATGCGAATTGCAGTCATTTGGTATAACTGCAGATAAGAAATATCTATATGTACGAGTACGTTTATAAAAAAACGAATTGCCTTTTCCATTGCAGTCTGTTTGTAAATGGTGTCTGCAGATAAAATGCCGCATAATGATAAATTTGGCCATTTGGACCGGCCTTTATGGAAGTGTGGAATCCCAAAACGTGTAGAAACTATAACCATCTAGATAGCGTGACTATTTTTATAGATATAGAGATAGTCAGGATCGAAATACCACTGGCACTCAAGGTTCAGCAAGCACAATTTTATCAGTGAATGAGGGATTTCCTTGTTTTTATGTGACGCACTCTGTCAAAACATCTGTCAAGATAATATTGTTTTCCTACGATTTTGATTGTTTCTAAATTATATCAAATGTTAGACATAATTATGACGTTAACCGGAAAGTACAGGGTGCTTGGGCATTGATTAACCGAATGACCTTATATGATTTTGAAATGTCAATTTTTTTTATAATAATTGTAACTATTACCAAAACAAAATGATGTTATATATTCAACTTAGTCGTTCAATTACGAAATCAACGTGCATATCGTCGAAAATATCATGGTCAATAAACACCGTCGGGCAACACTATTTGTCGCAAGGGGCAGTGGTAGATCGTCGACATACATGACATTAATGCCCAAAATGCTCCAGTGAACTTATAGAAGCGGCAAAGGAGAGTATTAACACAAAATGACGCGCTTATCATTTTGGCGTCAGCCGTTAACAAGCAAAGCTACCGTATTATGCGAACGGAGAACTTACAATGGATCCTTTAAGCAACATTGGACGACCGAAAAGTAATTTTCTGGGACGGTATTTGCCCCTAAATATTGAGCGGTGACATAAATTAATGCCGAGCGAAATAAAGCCGAATTCCTAAAATCGGCGTTATTTCACTCTGACATCGCTTGTGAAATGAAGCCGCATTTTGACAGAGAGCATGTTCCCCACCCATTTTAAGACTTTTCATGTACCCAAGGTAACTAACTTTATGTGTGGGAAATCGGATGTATGCAAAGTGAAATAAGGCAGAATCGGCTTTATTTATAGATGGTAATTGTAGAACTACGGTAGACTCTGATTGGCTTTAACTTGGCAATTCCCAGCGGTTGTAACTCTAACAACACATCAAATGCGCTTAGTTTTACATCCAAGTGGAAACCATCGGGTACTGGTCTCATCAACCGGATTCGACTTGCTAAACGCTAAGCGCTAGTGTTGATAACATCACGAAAAACAGCAACAATATAAACAGCCTGGGTAGAACGGTACGGAATGATAACTTAAACAACTTGCCAGTTTCAAGGGCAAGTCAGGTCCCTTAAATATTGATGGTAGCGGATGAAATGAGGGGCCAAGGGCAGCACTAAATCCCATAGTGGATACTGATGGCCCCGTGCCCTAGGGATATCTAATAAATTGAAAATGGCCCTACAGGTTGGGTATTGTACTTTGGGTAGCTTGCAGACGCGCATTTAAAAAACAATTTGTTACGAAGCATCCAGAAGATTTTATTGTTGATGACCCTGCTAAAGGGCAAAAAGACAACGACGTTCGTATCTGCACTTGATGTAGGAACATTTAACAGGAGAGATGCAAGCGAACACTAAGCGGAAACCCTAAACTTCTTAAATGCAGACATCACTGCCATCGAGGAAATACAATGAGATTGGCCGCGCAAAATAAGAATGAAAAACTGTGACATCTACTAAAGACCGTGTAGTGAGAAGAAACAGCGACTATTCGGATGCGGATTTGTTATAGAAGTCTAATATTTCCTAGACATTAGCGAAAGCATTGTAACAATCTGCATCAAGGCGAAATTCGATAACATAAGCCTTTTATGCGCTCAAGCTCCAACGGCCGAAAAAGATGATATAGCTTAAGATTGCTGAACGAGGCCAAAAAGGCTAAGCTGCAGGTGAAGACGAGAGCTGCCATTGAGCTCTATAGACAGAGATGAGAGGATATAGAGAGGTGCCACTCCAGAAACAATGTTTGCAAGTTTTACCAAAATGTATATAGTCAAAGCCAATGATACAAGGCTAGAACAGAATCCTGTCGAGATGACCAAGAAAATATCGTAGTTGAGACACAGTCTATGTTGAGCATATAGAAGAACCACTTCTGGAGAGTGTAAAACGGTGATGACAAGCAACGTTCCGCTGTCAGGCAGAACGACCCGTTCAATATTGGCAACGAAAGCAAAAACTGCCAACACCCCGACCTGAGTGAAGTGAGGATAGCAATATCTAAACTCCAGCTTAATAAGGCTGCCCGAAATGACTGAGAGCTATGAGCTGGTAAATGTTACTCACCAATAACATCTACCAGCTCATAATCCAAATCTGGTCGGAAGAAAGTATCCCTGAAGAATGGAACCTCAGTATCATTTAACCGATCCACAAAAAAGAGACCCTCTAAACTGCGCCAACGATATCATCATAAGTCTCCTCAACATTGCCTAAAAGGTCCTATATGCCGTAATATGTAAACGCCGGAAACCGTTTGCCAACCTGATGGGCCCTAACAATGTGGTTTTAGACTCGGAAAGTCCACAACCGGTCTTATTTCTTTTTTCCTGGAAAAAAAACCCCCCACCTATTCATCGATTTCTTAGCCACATACGACAGCAATTATAGAGACGAACTATACAGAGCCATGTCTAGTTTTGGTATACCGCCCAAACTAGTCCGTTTGTGTAGGATGACGATGGAGAATTCTCGCTGCTTCACCAGGGTCGGAAACGACCTCACCGACACATTCGATACCAAAAAAGGATTTAGGCAAGGCGATGCGCTGTCGTGTGACTTAATTAATTTGATTCTTGTTAGGATTGTGCAGAACTCCCGAGTAAACACCAGAGGAACAATTTTTGAATTGATATTGGCATCATTGGTTGGACTCAACGTGATGAAATAGTCACGCTTGCTAGTATAGAGAAGGAGGCGGCAAAAATGGGTTTAGCAGTAAATGAGGTTAAGACTAAGTATATGCTGTTAACACGAAATGACACACAAACACACATATCTGTCAACCTTTGACAGATATAACTTTTAGGTAGTATGGGAATTTGTCTACCTCGGTTCCGCTCTTTACTCTGACAACAATATCTCGTCAGAAATTAAACGAAGAATTTCTCTTGCCAACCACTGTTTCTTTGGGCTAAGAAGGCATTTAAGTAGTACAGCCGTCACTCCAACTACTAAGCATGAGCCGTATCAGAAGCGGATGAAGAAATCCTTGGTCGTTTCGAGAGGAAAATTCTTCGAAAAATCTTCGGTCCTGTTTGCGTTGACATGCTGTGGAGACGAAGTTTCAACCAAGAACTATGCGAGCTGTACAGCGACATGCCCCTGGTCACCAAAAACTCCGCATTGGAAGTTTAAGATGGCTAGGACATGTAGGTCGAATGGACACTGATACTCCGGCTCGCAGAGTCTTCGATTCTCAGCCAGATGTAGTACGCAGTAGAGGAAACCTTGTACTTAGTGGCGCGCACAAGTAGAAACCGACCTCAACCAGTTAACTAAGGACCGGGCAAACTGGAGAGGCATGTTGGTTGAGGTCCGGGTTCATTCCGGTCTGCAGTACCACTTTAAGGGGTAAAGTGATTCCATATACATTGATTGCCCCAGTGGGGCTGCCAATGTATTTCATATGTAGTAGATCAACTTCATCATGATCTATCCCATAGGTGTATATTAGTTTTGACATTGAGTTTGTAAAATAGTGAAAAAATTTCGCTAGAATCGCTAGAATCGCTCAGAACCGCTAGCTGATTCGATCTAGCCATGTATGTCTGTCCGTCCGTCCGTTCGTCTGTGTGTCACCGATTTTTGGGCCATAAATTTTGAGCGGTGTATATAAACACGGTGTATATAGACAACCAGCTGACGAAACAAAATAAGCAATTACTGTGGATTGCAAAATAAAAAGCTTAACAAGAAAACTGGAAATTTGTCTGGAAAAGCGATGGAAAAGTACTCGCAAGAAGAATTGAGAGCGCCCAACCAATAATAATAAACACCGTCATCGATGTTGACAAAATTGGACGCATATAATAGATCGAATTGTTGATAACAAAAGCAATGCGAAACTGACGTTGAAATGGAGACCACAAATAATGAAATAGATGAATTACTTGTCAACATCGATTGTAGAGTAAGTCAAGGTTATAGCGGTATAAATGTAAACGATTTAAAAAATAGAAGAATGTCTTGCTTATGTCATCAGATCATTGCGTATGAACTGGAAGTCATATTATTAATGACATTTTTTCAAACAAATGAGAAAAGAGAAAAACGAAGACACTATTGTTATGGGCGATATGAACATTAATGTTCGTGACGTACAATCGTATTACACAAAAGACTATTTGGAAATGTTAGCATCATTAGGACTTATAAATACTATGACAGAATACACACGAATCGGTCCAGAAAATGGGACTAAAACTATCATTGATCATATTCTTGTCAGCAGATCAGATAGCCAAATAAGTTCAGCTGTAATAGAAAGTGGAATAACTGATCATTACCCAATTCTCTATTATAGCGGTGATGCAATTACTCTATTAAATAATGCCAACATTGCAATGTATATTTGTAATGCGAAAGTCAACCAATACATCCGTGAAGAATAGAAGAAAAGCTAATGAAGCCGCATTTTGACAGAGAGCATGTTCCCCACCCATTTTAAGACTTTTCATGTACCCAAGGTAACTAACTTTATGTGTGGGAAATCGGATGTATGCAAAGTGAAATAAGGCAGAATCGGCTTTATTTATAGATGGTAATTGTAGAACTACGGTAGACTCTGATTGGCTTTAACTTGGCAATTCCCAGCGGTTGTAACTCTAACAACACATCAAATGCGCTTAGTTTTACATCCAAGTGGAAACCATCGGGTACTGGTCTCATCAACCGGATTCGACTTGCTAAACGCTAAGCGCTAGTGTTGATAACATCACGAAAAACAGCAACAATATAAACAGCCTGGGTAGAACGGTACGGAATGATAACTTAAACAACTTGCCAGTTTCAAGGGCAAGTCAGGTCCCTTAAATATTGATGGTAGCGGATGAAATGAGGGGCCAAGGGCAGCACTAAATCCCATAGTGGATACTGATGGCCCCGTGCCCTAGGGATATCTAATAAATTGAAAATGGCCCTACAGGTTGGGTATTGTACTTTGGGTAGCTTGCAGACGCGCATTTAAAAAACAATTTGTTACGAAGCATCCAGAAGATTTTATTGTTGATGACCCTGCTAAAGGGCAAAAAGACAACGACGTTCGTATCTGCACTTGATGTAGGAACATTTAACAGGAGAGATGCAAGCGAACACTAAGCGGAAACCCTAAACTTCTTAAATGCAGACATCACTGCCATCGAGGAAATACAATGAGATTGGCCGCGCAAAATAAGAATGAAAAACTGTGACATCTACTAAAGACCGTGTAGTGAGAAGAAACAGCGACTATTCGGATGCGGATTTGTTATAGAAGTCTAATATTTCCTAGACATTAGCGAAAGCATTGTAACAATCTGCATCAAGGCGAAATTCGATAACATAAGCCTTTTATGCGCTCAAGCTCCAACGGCCGAAAAAGATGATATAGCTTAAGATTGCTGAACGAGGCCAAAAAGGCTAAGCTGCAGGTGAAGACGAGAGCTGCCATTGAGCTCTATAGACAGAGATGAGAGGATATAGAGAGGTGCCACTCCAGAAACAATGTTTGCAAGTTTTACCAAAATGTATATAGTCAAAGCCAATGATACAAGGCTAGAACAGAATCCTGTCGAGATGACCAAGAAAATATCGTAGTTGAGACACAGTCTATGTTGAGCATATAGAAGAACCACTTCTGGAGAGTGTAAAACGGTGATGACAAGCAACGTTCCGCTGTCAGGCAGAACGACCCGTTCAATATTGGCAACGAAAGCAAAAACTGCCAACACCCCGACCTGAGTGAAGTGAGGATAGCAATATCTAAACTCCAGCTTAATAAGGCTGCCCGAAATGACTGAGAGCTATGAGCTGGTAAATGTTACTCACCAATAACATCTACCAGCTCATAATCCAAATCTGGTCGGAAGAAAGTATCCCTGAAGAATGGAACCTCAGTATCATTTAACCGATCCACAAAAAAGAGACCCTCTAAACTGCGCCAACGATATCATCATAAGTCTCCTCAACATTGCCTAAAAGGTCCTATATGCCGTAATATGTAAACGCCGGAAACCGTTTGCCAACCTGATGGGCCCTAACAATGTGGTTTTAGACTCGGAAAGTCCACAACCGGTCTTATTTCTTTTTTCCTGGAAAAAAAACCCCCCACCTATTCATCGATTTCTTAGCCACATACGACAGCAATTATAGAGACGAACTATACAGAGCCATGTCTAGTTTTGGTATACCGCCCAAACTAGTCCGTTTGTGTAGGATGACGATGGAGAATTCTCGCTGCTTCACCAGGGTCGGAAACGACCTCACCGACACATTCGATACCAAAAAAGGATTTAGGCAAGGCGATGCGCTGTCGTGTGACTTAATTAATTTGATTCTTGTTAGGATTGTGCAGAACTCCCGAGTAAACACCAGAGGAACAATTTTTGAATTGATATTGGCATCATTGGTTGGACTCAACGTGATGAAATAGTCACGCTTGCTAGTATAGAGAAGGAGGCGGCAAAAATGGGTTTAGCAGTAAATGAGGTTAAGACTAAGTATATGCTGTTAACACGAAATGACACACAAACACACATATCTGTCAACCTTTGACAGATATAACTTTTAGGTAGTATGGGAATTTGTCTACCTCGGTTCCGCTCTTTACTCTGACAACAATATCTCGTCAGAAATTAAACGAAGAATTTCTCTTGCCAACCACTGTTTCTTTGGGCTAAGAAGGCATTTAAGTAGTACAGCCGTCACTCCAACTACTAAGCATGAGCCGTATCAGAAGCGGATGAAGAAATCCTTGGTCGTTTCGAGAGGAAAATTCTTCGAAAAATCTTCGGTCCTGTTTGCGTTGACATGCTGTGGAGACGAAGTTTCAACCAAGAACTATGCGAGCTGTACAGCGACATGCCCCTGGTCACCAAAAACTCCGCATTGGAAGTTTAAGATGGCTAGGACATGTAGGTCGAATGGACACTGATACTCCGGCTCGCAGAGTCTTCGATTCTCAGCCAGATGTAGTACGCAGTAGAGGAAACCTTGTACTTAGTGGCGCGCACAAGTAGAAACCGACCTCAACCAGTTAACTAAGGACCGGGCAAACTGGAGAGGCATGTTGGTTGAGGTCCGGGTTCATTCCGGTCTGCAGTACCACTTTAAGGGGTAAAGTGATTCCATATACATTGATTGCCCCAGTGGGGCTGCCAATGTATTTCATATGTAGTAGATCAACTTCATCATGATCTATCCCATAGGTGTATATTAGTTTTGACATTGAGTTTGTAAAATAGTGAAAAAATTTCGCTAGAATCGCTAGAATCGCTCAGAACCGCTAGCTGATTCGATCTAGCCATGTATGTCTGTCCGTCCGTCCGTTCGTCTGTGTGTCACCGATTTTTGGGCCATAAATTTTGAGCGGTGTATATAAACACGGTGTATATAGACAACCAGCTGACGAAACAAAATAAGCAATTACTGTGGATTGCAAAATAAAAAGCTTAACAAGAAAACTGGAAATTTGTCTGGAAAAGCGATGGAAAAGTACTCGCAAGAAGAATTGAGAGCGCCCAACCAATAATAATAAACACCGTCATCGATGTTGACAAAATTGGACGCATATAATAGATCGAATTGTTGATAACAAAAGCAATGCGAAACTGACGTTGAAATGGAGACCACAAATAATGAAATAGATGAATTACTTGTCAACATCGATTGTAGAGTAAGTCAAGGTTATAGCGGTATAAATGTAAACGATTTAAAAAATAGAAGAATGTCTTGCTTATGTCATCAGATCATTGCGTATGAACTGGAAGTCATATTATTAATGACATTTTTTCAAACAAATGAGAAAAGAGAAAAACGAAGACACTATTGTTATGGGCGATATGAACATTAATGTTCGTGACGTACAATCGTATTACACAAAAGACTATTTGGAAATGTTAGCATCATTAGGACTTATAAATACTATGACAGAATACACACGAATCGGTCCAGAAAATGGGACTAAAACTATCATTGATCATATTCTTGTCAGCAGATCAGATAGCCAAATAAGTTCAGCTGTAATAGAAAGTGGAATAACTGATCATTACCCAATTCTCTATTATAGCGGTGATGCAATTACTCTATTAAATAATGCCAACATTGCAATGTATATTTGTAATGCGAAAGTCAACCAATACATCCGTGAAGAATAGAAGAAAAGCTAGTACCTGGATGACTCTGAGTTTGACTGAGAATTGCAAGCGAAGGGATGAACTTCACAGACGCTGGAAAAGTAATAGGCTGAACAAAAATTATGATCTGAATACAAAAGATTCAGAAACAAAATAAATAAAGAAATAACCATACAGAAATCTTACTTTTATAAAAATCAATTCAATGAAGTCAAAGCTGATCCTCGGAAAACATGGGGACTAATAAATTAAATTTTGGGAAGGAAAAAGTCAAATTCCGACGATACAATGTCAGCCAATTTTTCAATGGATATATCTATACTGACGAATGATTGTGCGAAGGCTTTTTCAAAAAAAAAACATCCAATATAATAAATCACTGTAATACCAAAACATCGGTTCACGAATATAAAACCATATTAACTTCAATATTCGTTAGAGCTACTGACATAGAAGAGGTTTATCGCTCCTATCCTGTGCAAGTTCATTAACCTCAGCTTGACGCAAGCAAATATTCCAATAGAGCTATGCTCTGACAAGAAGATTGTTTCATAGCAGTCAACTTGATTCAAGGGTGAAAGTCATTTGCTACATGGCCCTCATAAGGCCGATCATCGCTTACGGTTGTCCCGTATGGTTCAATGTATCACCATCCTACATGGAAAGGATACGGCTGTTTGAGAGGCGTTGTCTCCGATCCTGCTTAGGATTGTACCGAACGCCGGACTCCGAGTACATAAAATATTATCGCAACTAGGTTCTATACAATCGGGCTCAGTTGAATAGAATTGACAATTTCCTAATTAAGGTGACTCGAAGGCACGCTTCAAGGGCGATGAGTAGCGACAACAGCCTGATATTCGGGGCTTATTACCCCAATGCAATGTTCATGGAGAGTGCGCTCATGTCCGGCTTTATTCCACCAGAGGCATTCATTTATATCGATTCGTTAGGGTTAATACAAGACAGGAACGGTATCCCGGTTTTAAACCATCGCTACCGTGACGCGCGGGACAAGCGGCTAATCCGCGATGGGTACGTCGACAATGCTCCGGAACTCCTCCGCTTTAGCACAGCGGTATCGTATCGGGATAGGACCGACGCTTAAAAGCAGCGCACCGAGTTTTGGTGGCTAAACGAGGAAAATACTTCTGCACTTCCTCAGGTCTTTGCGGACTTTTAGCCCACTCCTTAGTACTTAAGTAAATAAAATTTAGGTACAAGGTCTGGGGCTGGGCTTATGCACCATATTTTATTTAATATGGTTGCATAAATGCTTGCTGGACCCAATGACGCAATCGGGATGGCAAACCCTCGGGGCATATGCAACGAGTGCTTGCCACCCCGATTATAATTAAGTTAGGTTTAAGTAGTCTTAAGTAGTGTTAGTTAGGTTTAACATGTCTTAAGTAGTTTAAGTTAGTTTTAGTCTAGATTAAGTTTTTATATAAAACAAAAAAAGTGTTACTGTTTAAGTTTTAATTTTTTGTTGAAGAATCAATTAAATGTCTTAATATTAATAATAAAAAACAAATGACAAATTTAAGCTGAAAAGCAAAAGAAAAATGTTAGTTATAGGCTTACAGCGCCCGCTATGGGCCGATAAGTTAGATTAAGTAGATATGTTATCGATAAGTTACATTTAAGCATTTTTGTCTAATATTAAGTTAATATTTTAAGTAAATAAAAAATGAATTAAAAAGTAAAAAATTCCAATAGAGCTAAAAACGGCAGAAGTAAGACCAATCTATAAAGGAGGAGTAAAAAATATTATGAACAATTATAGACCAATTTCAATCCTACCGGTAATCGAAAAATGTGTGGAAAGTGTAATTATGGAACGATTGCAGAATTATATATCCAAGCACTCTCTCATACATAATAGTCAGTACGGCTTCCAAAAAAGTAAAAGCACAGGTAAACTTCAGGCCGAATTTGCAAATTTGGTTAACCAAGGCTTGAAGAAGCTGTTCACACTTTGAATCATTCCAACTTACCAGAAGCTCTACGACGCATTGGCATAATGGGATTAATGGCGGAATGGCTATGGAAATATCTGCACGACCGACTGTTATGTGTAAAAATCAGGAAAATCAAAAATAGAGTCCCTAAAGGATCAAAACTTGGTTCAATCCTTGTCATCCTCTACATGACCTAGGTTTTGCACGTCTTTAGGAAAGCCACTCGTTTTGCTTTTGCTGAAGATACAGCGATTGTGGTGCGACACAGATCCCTGGAAATGGCGACATCAATAATGCAGGACGAATTCGATGCTGCTGTAAAATGGTGTCACGACAATGGCTTGGCTAAAAACGCAAAGAAAACAAAATTCCTGCACATACAAAACACAAGCTTCAAAGCAACGTACATTCCAATAACAATAACAAATGATCATTGTCTAAACAGCGCTGGCGACTTCATCGAACTTGTAGGAAGGTACAAATATTTAGGAGTTCATATATAGTAGACTGAAATTTCCTTTGGGACAAGCACGTCGATAAACTGCACATGGATTTGAGGAAGGTTTTATTCACAATAAACCACTTGAAGTATCATGCAGCAGCTCCAGTTTTGAAGCAGGTGTACTATGGTCTTGTTGAATCTAAGCTTCGGTATGGTGTACTTGCCTGGGCCGGTGCAGCGAACACCCACATTCAAAAGTTTCAAAAAATACAAAATGTGGCTTAAAAGAAACTAAGCGGCAGAAATTCACATCAAGGCTACCCACATTTTAAAGTACTGTCTCGGACGACAACCGCTTTGTACATCCCCTCTATCAGAAAAAATAGAAAAGGTAGAACTTTGAAATTTGGTATATAAACTCGCTGTCCGACGAAGCAGAACAAATGTGACTTTTAAGATAAACGTTCATTTTGGGAAAATGGTAAGTAATTTTGAAATAGTTTTGACTAATATATTTAGACAATCATAATATCTATATTTCGTCTTTACAAAGTTTTCTGCCATGCCAAATTTTTGGGGGCGTTTTAGTAAAAAAAATTTTTCGCTCAAATTTTAAAATATTCGAAAAAACTTTTGATGCGAAAACATTGGTTGTAATAATACCAATATTTCTTTAACACATAAATTTTAACCCGCGCCCACTTTTTGGACGCGTTTATCTACAAAAAAAGAACATTTGTATAAATTATTTTGATTGAAACACAATATCAGAGTTGTTTGATTAAATAATTTTATTAAGTGGAACCTTTAAATATTTCATTTTCTCTATGAGAATTTGTTATGGTCAACCGTCGATCACTGCTGAGTAGCGACTGACTAAGCTTAAGCTTCTAATCGCACAATCAGATAACAGCCTGCATCCAAGTGTTTAGCAGAAGGTAAAGAGATGCTAGACGAGGAGAGATTCGAAAGTTTGTTGACAAGCTGTGATGTGACAACAATGCAATACAGTTTGCAATGCCAGCAGTACAGTCACCAACAATCCAAGCATGGGTTAGTAACGATCCATAACTATCCCTCCTTTCAAGTTAGGACGTCCACGCCTTCATTTTTACATATTTTGTAATACAAGATACTTAAAATAATTTTAACAAAATTATTCATTCATTTTTAGTTAATGCTAATCCAAATATTTACATATTTCAATTTAATTAATTTTATAAATTTTAGCATTTTTAGCAAAAAAATTATAATAATTTAAAATGCTGCCTTAGAAAAGAAATAGAATTATTTAATTATTAATAATTTTTTGTAAATCATTTTCAGCAATTTTAACTGATTTTTATTTGTTATAGTCTTCAACAACACAAAAAAATCAACAATACAATAACAGATGCTTTTACAACCATTGAATATAACATGTTAGTTAAAATATTGGGAAAATAACATCCACAGGGTTTATGTTAATCGCTTTATATTATAGAACCAATTTTAGATAACAACATAGTTCGTAGTCAGTAGATTCACCTAAGGTTACTTTTGTGAACCTTCCTGTTATCAATTAAAACCGCTGTCCCTAAATCTTTTTGAAGAATTTTTTCGATAAAGAGTTTACTAAATTTATTACCTATACGTTTGTTTGTTCTAACAAATACTGTTTCTCCAGGAACAAACATTCGTGTTTGTCTATCCTTATTATGATATCCAAGGAACATTTTTTGTTTCTAATTATCCTTTCAATGATTTCACCTCTTAACGCAGACGAAATCGAATGGATAATATCAATTGGTCTATGATTTGTGACTGAATGAATCGTTCTATTGTACATAGCTGTAGCAAGTAAAAGGAGTTCAACAATATTACCAATGTTTTTCTCAAGCTTAATACATCTTGCAATTTCAGAAAGAGTACTGTGAAACCTTTCCACCTGTCCATTAGTTACACTGTGGAAAGGTGGTGTGGTAAATATAGATATATTAAAATGATCCCTAAGTAATGATCTTATTGTTTCTGAGGTAAACGATATTTCATTATCGCATACCACTGTTTTAGTGTTTTTTAAAAAATTAAGGGTTTCCAAAATTGGCTCTTTGATGTCTAATATGGCTCGGGATTTAATGGCTTTTACAACGGCAAATCTGGAGAATTTATCCACACACGTCAGAAAATGAGCACCCGAGGTTGAATAAATGTCTTTATGAAGAACCTCTCCCGGATGTCGTGGTATAGTTGTTTTACCAATTTTAGGCTTAGGGTGATGTCTTTGGTGCTTGGCTTCGAGACAAATT
The DNA here is from genome assembly GCA_949824845.1 of Rhingia rostrata. Taxonomy (NCBI): domain Eukaryota; kingdom Metazoa; phylum Arthropoda; class Insecta; order Diptera; family Syrphidae; genus Rhingia; species Rhingia rostrata. Next base: position 39,412,893 of record OX463758.1, on the reverse strand, counting down.
TTACAACGTTATACTATTTCTTTCAATGTTTTTCTGATATATGGAAAACAATAGTCCTTCAAAACCTGCTGTGTATTTTCTCGGGAAGACCGATGGGCTCTGCTATGTTCGGTCGCAAGGATTTCTATATGATCATTAGGATTGAAAATATCAGTAACAAATCGTGCAGTGTGACTTTACCGAGGGATAGGTGGTAATAAGTTTGTCCTGAATTTGGGCTAGTATTGGTAAGTCGCATTATATTGCGTTGACAACATTGGGGTTTATAATATCTTTTAAAACCAAGAAAATATTATTTATTTCAACAAAAGTAAGTGTGTGACGTATCTGCTTTCGAAAAATAATCTTAGTTGTCTTTACAAGCTCGGCTCCTTGTCTAAAAATTAATTGATTTTTAAAGCAGTTTAAAGGATTTTGAACGCTAGGTATTGTTTCAGTTAGTGATGACTCACTATTAACTAAGGTAGAATATGCATCTACAGATTGCTCTATTGCATTTATATGTTGGCAAGACAAAGCGTCAGCAACGAAATACTCTTTGCCTGGCTTATAAAAAAATGTTGGGGAAAACTCCTCTATAAATGATCTCCATCTTTTCATTTTTGCGTTTGGATTTTTGTCCGAAATAGCAACGAAATATTGCCCGTTGGAAAATGCTAGGCGCATTTTTTAACCCAAATGGAAGTCTGCAGAATTCATACTTTCCATTTTTGATTGATAATGCAGTCTTTTCCCTATCCCGTTCAGACAAATTTATTTGATGAAACCCAGATTTTAAATCAAGTGTTGTAAAGACGGAAGCGTTTCCAAGATTGGCGAGAATAACACTTGTATCTGGAATTGGGTATTTGTCACTTATCGTCTTAGAGTTCAGTTTACGAAAATCTATGACTAGACGCATTTTTCTTTTTCCCGTTTCATCAATACCTTTTTTGTCAACAATCCATATTGGATTATTATAGGGAGATCTTGAAGACTTTATTATTCAATTTTAGAGTAAATTAGCTATTTTATTTGATACAAAATCAGCTGCGGATATGAGATATTGGTAGGGTTTAGAATATACCGGATCGTTGTCAATCGTCCTAATTGTGGCAATGACGTTCGTATTAAAAAGAAAGTGCCTCGTTTGGATTTGCGAACACTTTACTGTATCGTGTCATCAGTGCATTAAGCTGTTCATTTGGTCCCGAAGGTATAGTTTCCTTTTCTAAGGATGTGTGGTTAACGTCAGCACAATAAAACTAACATAATTTTTTCTCTCCTTCATTATAAGTAATAACTCCTTTTTCCAAATTTAATTTCGCGCCTATATCTTTTAAAAAATCAAACCCTATAATGCCATCAAACGTTTTTAAATTTGGAAGTAAAAAGAATGTAGCATTTCTATTGAATAAATTAATAATGCACTTAGATGTTACCACGTTTGTTCCGTGTATTGACTTCACAGAAAATGGCTTGTTAATTGGCTTAATAGCCTTTAGAGCGCTTAGATTTTTGACATAATTTTTAGCGGCACCTGTGTCGACTAGAAACTTTATTTCCTTTCTTGCCAAGGTTCGACTAACGTACGGCAGGAGGGACTTGCCTGCCCATATTCGGAATTATTATATTCGTCAACATATTCGCAAGGATTTTCTAAAGAAGTGTCTGGAATAAATGAAGTATGATTGAAATGGTTTATTCTCTGCTGCTTAGGAAGTGTTTGGCGGTCAGAATCTCGAAGTCGTTTCAGTGGGGTGAAACTATTAAAATAACCTTGGGGATTATTGACGGTTTGATTGTGTTTTTGTAATTGATTGGGATGTTGCAACGATCGCTGAATATTATTAGGGTTCGATGTCATCGGTGTGTGGAAACTATTGGGATTTTGTACAGGAATTTGAAAACTAGTTGGATTTCTATATTGTGAAAGTGATTGATCTATTTCCATTGGAGTTGGCTTATGTCGTATTTGGTTTACAGGGATTTGTCGGTAGTGGGGTGAATGATTTGGGTTATATTGATTGTTATTGAAATATTGTCTAGTTGGGTATTTTTTCAAACGGTCGTTGATACTCAGGAAAGAATTTGCAAAATTATACCTTGCTTGATTTGCTTCAAGCTCCTGTGCAAGAGCAAGTGCACCTGGCATATCATTGGGTCGAGAAGAGAATAAAATGTCGCACATAGGTTTCTGTAAACCAGAAATGAAAATTCTTAGTGCGTCTTGCCGATATTTTAGAGAAAATGATTCAATAGGACTTTTATTCCCCTCATGAAGCATTATTGTTTAATTAATTGTAAGTGTTAACTTCTTCTCAACTTCGTCGTAAAATTCAACAATTGACAATCTCCCTTGACGTAGAGTGGACATTTCCTTCCCTCTTATCGGAAAAAGTAAAGTCTAATCTTGCTATTATTGCTTTAAAGTTGAGAACTGTGTTGAACGAGGATAAAACCTGATCTGAAGCAGCAAAAGCAGCTTGACGCCATGAAATGTTGCTTATTTCTTCTCCACTAAATTCGGGCAAAGATTTTATTAAATCCAATGACTTATCGCAGATTTTACCGGGTTCTATTGTAACAGGTCGATATTCCTCCAAAACCGTAGGTGTCTCTAATGCCTTTAGACGATTTGTTAGTTCATTTATTGTGTTTCCGAACGATTGTTGTGTTTGCTGGGTTGCAGCTTGAACCGCCGCGCTAACTATCACCTTTATCTGTTCTGCGTCCATTATTTACTCAGTAACAAAACAATATTATACTGTATAACTTTTTATCCTTGCGTCTTATACTGTTTTTAATTTGAATTATTCAAAACAAATAAATTCGAAGACTCAATCTTTAAATGATTAGCAAAATTCTATACAGATTGATACAAAAAAGTAATATTCAATTGCTATTTAATTTGTAATTTTTGTTCCATTTAAGATTTTCAATTCAATTCAAAAAAAACTAACATAACATCAAATGAATTTAATGATTAATAATAATCTAAAGAAAACAGTAATTTCAAAATGAGATGATACTTATCTTGCTATATGTACTACAGTCTAATACTACAATATTTTGCTTTTTTCACTTCACAATTTGTTGTTTACTAATCATTTAAAACGTTAGTTTAACATTGCTTAATTTTCGCGATTTATATCGACTACACTTTTTTTTGGATTACTCGATTTATATCGATTACGGTTTTTTTATTTGCTCGATTTATATCGAGTATTGTCTTGATGCTGTTGTTTTGATTTAAACGATTTCACTTTTGTTTGTGTTTCGATTCACTCGATTTATGTCGATTACACTTATTATAAATGAGTTCGTGCTATCAGCAACGCCTATTAATTATTAATATAAATGTTTTTATCGCGTCACTATATGTAAGTTGGGCGCCAATTATTTTGATTGAAACACAATATCAAAGTTCTTTGATTAAATAATTTTATTAAGTGGAACCTTTAAATATTTCATTTTCTCTATGAGAATTTGTTATGGTCAACCGTCGATCACTGCTGAGTAGCGACTGACTAAGCTTAAGCTTCTAATCTCACAATCAGGTAACAGCCTGCATCCAAGTGTTAAGCAGAAGGTAAAGAGATGCTAGACGGGGAGAGATGCGAAAGTTTGTTGACAAGCTGTGATGTGACAGAAATGCATTACCGTTTGCAATGCCAGCAGTACAGTCACCAACAATCCAAGTATGGGTTAATAACGACCCATAACTTATACCCTACGCCAAACCATATGCACAAGAAAATCGTTGGTTTTGGTCGAACCATACAAGATTTTGATAAATTGTCTGAACATTATGTTCTATATTTCATCGCCATAAAGCCGACATTATTTAATTGTAGCCTTCTTATATGTTTTCAGCTCTTTTTGGGATCTAACTAGCCTTAAATGTGAAGCAAGTGGATCTGGTGATATGGATAGCATATTCGATAGATCTTCATTTTGTCGTTTCCGTAAAACCTAACATGTATTTGAGTATCGATATCGCTTGCAGTCTTTATTTCTTACTTCGTGTGCTTCTTCTGAAAGTTCCCCTATTGGATAAATTTGATGGCTTATAAGTTCTCCACTATGGTCCAGAATCATGTGAAGTGTTTGGGATCAAGAATTTGTGACTGTATTTGGATTTTAAGAGATCCGAAGAGCTTTTCATATACTCGTTGGATTGATCAACCTTTATAGATTCTGTTGAGGGAAAGCGAAGCGTTTTTGTTTCCCTTTTAATTATGTATCGAAGTAAAATACTATTTTACCTGATGCGATTTGATTAAAAGATTTTGTCCAAGATGCGATCTGAACAGCATGACACTATATTTGAGAAGAAGGTTAACTTATTTCGACAACCGGAAAAGCTTAAAGCAAAAATGACAATTCATTCGTAATATAACACTTCAGATAATTTTATACAGGGTGTTCAATTTATAATTTATATAATTGTAGTACGTTATTCTTAATGCAATTAAGACCGAACACATTCCATAAATGACAGAGTATTTGACATCACTAACAGTTTCATTAAAAGTTCTTCGTCTACACGGTTTATAACTGATGTTACTTCTGGATTTTCTAAAAATCTTCGCAAAGTGGTTCCCTCATTTGTATTACCGAACTCTAAATTCCTTTTGTTCGTCCAATTTTCTTCTTCTCTTTCGATTTCCTTCTTGTCGGTGGTCTCGTAGTACGAACTCCATACATCTAATTCTAGCGTATAAAGGCGAAATTTCAAACTCATAATTTTTCTCATCTGCTTAAGCTTAATCGGCTGCTTTTTTTTCGAAAATTTTGTTGTGCCCTTTTGCAAATTGGACATGATAGTGTGGATCTCGTCCTTGTTAGTTCGTTCAATACTTTTTTGTGTATCAAATTCAGGAAGAATTCATGTCGAACATTTTTTTTTCGTTAAGAGTATAATTACAGTTGAAGCTAGATTTTTTATTTGGTTCATTATATTTCCGACAGTTTTTTGTATAACACCACAAAACTCCTTGGATTCTTCTCTAATATTCAATTAAATTACCCTTAAGACGAAGTGAAACTAGTGATATTATAAACATGTTCGCATCGGATACCACTTCACCATCTTCTGAAACTTTTCTTTGTTTATATGCACTTTGCCTTGGGATACTTAATGTCGTGTTAAACGCACCCGTCATCAAAACCTTCTTACTCACTTATACACATTATATTATATTAACTTATATATATTATATTAATTGTACTAAAATCAAACACTAATTTAGAAAATCAAAAAAAAAAAAAAAAGAACTCTTACACACACTTCCTTTATCAATCCCACCCATCCCGTCCGCTGAAGAACAAAAAAAAAATTACGTCAAGATAAGTATACCTAATTCTTTTATCAATGGTAAAGTTCGTAATTATAAATATTCATTAAATTTTTAACAGATTCAAACTAGCATCAATCAACAAATTCCTCGGGCTGGCTGGAAATTATGCATAAGGTCCCCACTCCCCTGGACGAATTAATAAGTAAAAACAAACTATAAGGTATAGTTTAAACTTTATCGGTGAGTCTTCATTTTTATTTTCACCCTACATGGATGTTTATATTTGCGAACCATTTAAAATTTAAAATTTAAAATTTATTATTTGATTTTTGTTTGTGATTGCCAAGGAAGCAATTTTTTTAAAAAACAAAAGGAAAAACAAAACCCTAAAAGAAAAAAAAAATTACCCTTTGTGGAAAAACAAGAAAAAAACCTTGTTCGTTCGTTAGGTACATATATCTTCTCGATCCTCCCCTGTTTCGTGTCGCCTCGTTCTGCGTTTACGTTTCGCCTTTACCCTACCTCTTAACCACGAGTTTATCTACCTTAACCCATAGTGTGAAAAAAAAAAACAAAAAAAAATTTTTATTTTAATATAAAAAAAAGTAATCGTTCTCCAGGAAAAAAAAATATACAAAGAAAAATTGATCACACAGAATATAGTTTTCAAAGCCATATATATAAATCAAAACAATTTTTGGTGTTGTGAGTTAAATTTGGAATAAGTTTAATAGTAATAAAACGAAACACAATTATCAACCTAATAAATTATATATACGTATCTGCACTATAGTGTCTTTAGAATAGTTTCATAGTAAACAATCTAATTCTGAAGATACTGTATCTGCGTTAAGTTTTAAAAGCTCATTGTTAATGTTCCTAAATTAGTTTAAGTTATTAAATTAAGTTAGTATAAGTTAGTATTAGTTATGATTATATTTCTTTCTTTTTTTAATAAAAGAATTTTAAGGAATTGTACTCCCTGGATTACTTTTTTTTTGCGGTCAAATACTGCCGCATAACCAATGTACACTTAAGATTGTCTTGGGAAATCTCCTCGTAATGGCTTTTTAACATTTTTATTTTGGGTGGGCATGATCGCGAATAGGATCTAAGATGGTTTGACGAGGGCGAAGGGAAGAATTTCCTATTAGGGGTTACCAACCGATTGACAAATGGTAACCACGGAAGCTTGCTGATGCTTTTTGAGTATTGGTTTGAGCAGGGGGTGGGAAAATGAAGAGGACTACCTAATCACCTGTGGGCTCTTCACCTGGAGAAGCTTATCAGCTGCAGCGCTAGTAATTGTTAGTGGGTGCTAACCTTGGGATACTTCGGGCTCTCTTTTGATAGTTACAGATACTTTCACCTTTATCTGGCATGGAATCGTAACATCGTTCGCTGGCCTAGTATCAAGTACCCTCCCTAACCGACGAGCTAGTACGCGCGGGAGCTAGCATGCCTAGATACTTTGGCCTCGAACACCCTTCTCTTGTTGTTGCCCGGATTGGCTTACGGAGTCCTGTGGCCGGAGTCATAAGGGTGACTTTCGCAAGGGAAGGTTTTGGGACAATGAGGAAAAAGGACAGCTACATTTTCGCTTGTCGAACTTAATATTTTTTTTTGGATTTGGTTTCCAGGTACATTGGGTCCTTTTCGAATTGTAGGCTTCATCATTGCCCTGATTGTTCCGTTACAGGTGGCGCCCAACGTGGGGCCCGATTTTTCAAGTTTTAGTATCCTTTTATGTCCTTTTTTTGTGGTAGTTAAATTGTGAAAGCAACTGTATCTTATGTGCTCCTTTTAAAAAAACTTTGATGATAGTATCTTTTAAAATTTTCGCTGTGGAAAGTATAGTTCATTTTTTTATTTTTCTTTTGTCCGGTTGGGGATTTCGTTACGTCCCTAACGTCCGTTGCAAAGAAATTAAAAAAAATTTAAACAACCAAAATCTTTGTATCTTCATCCAACAGGTACGTGTTAGATAAAGTATCTGTATGATGTGAAGGCAATGGTTGCATGGATTACTGTTTGGAAACAAAAGACTTAAATGTAAATGGTCCGGTATCGGAAATCCTTTAAGTAATTTCGTTACGACTGATGCCGTTTACAAAATTTTTGTTTTTGTTCATTCTTAACATTTTTTTTACTTTTAACAACACAAGGAGTATCACTATTGCTTGTCCAGCAGCCTCCTCTTTTGAAACTAGGTTCTTGTAGCAGGCAATTGATTTTCCTTAGATACTTTTTCATTTTTTTGTTTGTATTAGATACTTTGCTACCACGATAAAACGACGGTACCTTTCAATACAATAATTTATACGAATACCTAGTTGCATTTGATGACTCTCCGGAAATTCTTCCCATTCCGTCAATGTCATACCCGTCGCAATACCTCAGATCGGATCTTGCCCCCCAAAAGCATGTTAATTTCAATTTTGTCAGATACAAAATTTCGTATTGAAGCGTAGTTCGATTAGATCGAATTTTATTTTAAATTTTAAATATTTTTCTGAATTTATTTAAAAAAAATTGGTTGAGTTTTTCAATCAATAGTGAATTCAACTTTTTTTTAATTATTTTGCATTATTTTTACCTTGAAATTCTCATTTATTTTTTTTGCTTTTAATTATAGCGTGAATAGTTGAATCTTATTCACTTGTGAATTCCCTATTGCTTAGCAATTTTGTTTATCAAATTTGAGTTTGAATCTTAAAATCTTTTTTCATTCTTTTTAAATATTTTTTCCTTTTTTTTCAAAATTTTGCAACCATATTTTTTGTATTAGATTAACATCTACCTTCTTTTGATAATTATTTTAAAGAAGGCCTTAATTGTCGCAAAGGCATTCTATTTTATTTTGTTGCTTAGATACCCCATCTGGGTGTCCTTTTTGGTAACTTTTCGTTTTTTTTTGTACCCGGTTTCAAGAGTCTTGAACCAAAAATTTTTTTTCTGTGGGAAGTTGAGTCCTTTGGACAACACTTAGAGCCAAGCGAATCCTTCTCACCCCTTGGGTAATGCGGGGTCCAAAAAACGTGGGTGTTATAAAGAAATATAATCTCCGACAAAGGAATCGTGGAAACCCCTCAATTACAAACGAACCTTTTAACACCACCATGTCGAATCTGCACAGTTCTCCAATAAATTCGCGCGAACCAGTGCCCACTTATGAAGAAGCGGCTGTGTCTAGCGTACCTCTCCGAGTCCCAGATTCTAATCCAGTCGCCCAATCTAGCCAAAATCCATCGAATCCCAAGTCGACTACTCCATCGAGGGGAGATGAGCCGATCGCCGACTACATTCGTGAGGTTGTTACGGCCGCCGTGGGGGTTAACCGGGCTGAAGATTTTCGCTTCATTAGGGAAGAAATGGAGAGAACTCGTGCTGACATGCGGGAAGAAGTTGCTAGTATCATTCGCGAAACCTTGAATGCGACTACTCCTGTTCATCGTCAACCCGGATACGGAAATAATTCCCTACCGAGGCCTGCTCCAAACTATAATCAGCCTCCTCCCCCTATTCACCCTCCAAATCATTCCTCTGATCGACCTCCGTTACAGCAGCAAACTCGTTTCAGTAATGTAGACGATTTTCTAAATCAGCTAGACAATCTCAGTCTTAATGATCCTCCCCACAGCTCGAATTCGCGCCTTCCGGCCCCGTCTCGATCCAGAGCTCACCATTTCCACAAATGGGGTTTAGTCTTTGACAATAAGAACATGACGGTTGATGATTTTCTGTTTCGATTGGATAGACTCAGGAGTTGTCATGAGGTTGGTTGGGAGGAAATTGGGATGAACTTTCATCAGTTTTTAGGAGGGCAGGTTGAAAACTGGTATTGGGTTTACCTAAAACAAAACCCAACCGTGAATTGGATGGTTCTTAGGCTAGCGTTGATTGAACAATATCGCAGTCTTGAAAGCGATGCAGAGCTGACCCGACAGATGCATGATAGGTTTCAACAACCAGCCGAATCATTTGATGATTTGTATACGGCTATTCAACAGCTTAATAGCCGATTGAGAGCGCCCAAATCCGACAGTGATATTATTCAACTGTTGAAACAGAATGTGCGAAGTCGCATGGGTGAGTTGCTTCTGACTTTTCAGACGAGCAGCTTACCGGAGATGGTTTATGTTTGTCGAAAGGTAGAAAAGTACCAATACGACCACAACCAACGTAATAGGTCGTCTTTTGTTCCTCCATCACGAAGAACTGTTGTGTCGGAAGTTGATGCGGAACCGATTAAAACGTCAGAAGAATGTCCTCCGGTTGTAGAAGCTTTTCAACCTAGAAAAGAAACCCGCAGTTTCACTTGTTGGAACTGTAAAGCTTCCGGTCACTCGTTTTACGATTGTCTCGAGCCACGTAACATTTTTTGTTATAAATGTGGTCGAGAGAATACGTATACGCCCCAGTGTCCGCGATGTTCGGGAAACGATCGGAAGAGCAGTTCGAGATTTCGGGGGAATTGCTCGCAGAGCCTGAACCCGGATTCTTAGAACATTCAACCCACGTAAATGTTTCCCCTCAATGTTCTGTATCTTGTTCTGTTCCTGTTATTTGTCCAGATGATGTTAACGTTAGTCCTGTTAAACTTCTAAAACGCGTACCAGAGCAACCGGTCATGTCTGTTTCGTCCACTAATAGGCCTCCGCCTAAAACGCTACATGAACGATTAAAAAATTATTACTCAGTACGAGAAAGGATTTTTGGAAAGCCTGCCAACTCGCTTTCAACCAAGGTTTTAAAGCTTCGAAGCAAATTTAAAGCAAAAAAAGATATGCACCACAGCATAGAATCCACGGTTTTGTGTAGCGCAGAAGATCCTCGTCCCTACGCTCAAGTCGTTATCTGTGGAAAACCTTTATTGGGTTTGCTGGATAGCGGGGCTAGTGTGAGTTGTTTGGGTGATGGATCTACGGATTTCTTGAACAATAATAATATATCTTTTTCAAAATTCACCTCAAAGATTCGAACCGCTGATGGTAGCTCTAGGCCTATTATAGGAAAAGTAACTCTGAATGTTTTATATAAAGGGATATCAAATCCCATTGAAATGCTGATAGTTCCTTCGTTACAGCAAAGCCTTTATTTAGGAGTAAATTTTTGGAAGGCCTTTAATATTGCTCCACATATCATAAGTGAGCTGACAACTGAAATGTCTTTGCTTTTGACTGATTCGAGTGCTCATGAATTGTCTGAAGTTCAATCCAGGAATCTCAAGGAAGCCATAGATATGTTTCCTTCGTTTGCCACTGCAGGCTTGGGCAAAACTAAACTCGAGGAACATGTGATAGATACGGGGAATGCCGAACCAATTAAGCAACGTCATTACCCTGTGTCTCCAGCGGTGCAGAAACTTCTGTATGATGAATTGGATCGCATGCTCGAAATGGGTGTGATCGAGGAGAGCTCGAGTGCGTGGAACTCCCCGGTAGTCCTTGTCCGTAAGCCCGGTAAAAACCGGATGTGCTTAGACTATCGGAGAGTGAACGGGGTCACCAAAAAGGATGCGTATCCACTTCCTCATATAGAAGGATTGCTAGGACGGCTTTCAGATACCCATTTTATCTCAAGTGTGGATCTGAAAGACGCCTTTTGGCAGATCCCGTTGGAGAAAGAATCCAGGCAGAAGACGGCGTTTACGGTGCCCGGCAGACCCTTGTATCAGTTCAATGTAATGCCGTTTGGTCTATGCAATGCGCCTCAGCGCATGTGTAGACTAATGGACAAAGTTATACCGCATGAACTGAGAGAAAATATATTTGTGTATCTAGATGATCTTTTGATCATTTCGGTTTCATTCGGCGAGCACATCGAGATGTTAAAGCTAGTGGGAAAAAAATTAATGGATGCTGGACTTACCATCAATGTCCAGAAATCTAAGATTTGTTTCAGGGAACTGAAATACTTAGGCTACATTGTAGGAAACGGATGTTTAAAAACCGATCCGTCTAAAATCTCGGCGATAAACGATTTTCCTATTCCAACCACCCCTCGGCAGGTTAGAAGATTTTTGGGCTTAGCTGGATGGTATAGGCGATTCGTGAAAGACTTTTCCTCATTGGCAACTCCTCTTACAGATACTTTGAAAAAATCAAAAAAATTTGAATTTGATGGTAAGGCGGTTGTATCTTTCAACAAAATCAAGAGCATGCTTACCTCTGCTCCAATTCTTACTAATCCAGAATTTTCGAAGGAATTTATTTTTCTTTGTGATGCGTCGGCATCCGGTATTGGTTGTGTGTTGTGTCAAATGGACGCAAATGGTAATGAGAGGCCAATATGCTACTACTCGCATAAGTTAAATGCTGCTCAACGCAACTACAGTGTCACCGAACGAGAGTGTTTAGCGGCAGTCATGGGCGTCCAAAAGTTTAGGGCATATGTGGAAGGTCATCCGTTTAAGATCATTACCGACCATTCAAGTTTGAAGTGGCTGATGAATCAAAAAGATCTTAGTGGTTGATTAGCCAGATGGAGCCTGAAACTACAGGGGTTCGATTTCAGCATAGAACATCGAAAAGGTTCGCAGAACGTTGTGCCTGATGCCTTATCTCGGGTATATGAGGTGAATGCTCTGCAACTGGATGCTTCTGCTGAAAAGGATCCTACCGATGTGTTGCATATTGATCTTGAAGACCCCAGTTTTAAATCTGAGGAATACTACACTATCATTGACAACATCGAAAAGCAAAAAGATCAGCTACCTGACCTTCAAGTTACGAACGGTTTCGTATACAAGAAGGTCAAACATTGCACAGGAGATCCACTCGAGGATGACCTCGCGTGGAGACTCTGGGTTCCTGAAGGGCTGACCGAACAACTGATCGAGTTGGCTCATCGGCCTCCTCGAGCTTCGCATGGCGGTATAGCAAAAACGATATACCGACTTCGTCAAAGATTCTTTTGGCCAAACATGGCTTCCCAAGTAAGGGCATACATCTCCAATTGCACTGTATGCTAAATGACCAAAGCTCCCAATGCCATTTTAAGACCACCTATGGGTAAGGCGTTCTTAGTCGATCGTCCTTTTCAAATGATCTATATTGATTTCCTTGGTCCTTATCCTCGTTCCAAATCGGGAAATACACACATAATTATAGCCCTTGACCAATTGACCAAATTCGTTTTAATTAAACCTTTAAGGAAAGGCACCACCGATACTACCTTAAATTTCCTACAAGAGCAGATATTCTGTATCTTTGGCGTTCCTGAAACCATATTGTCGGACAATGGGAAACAATTTACCAGCAATCAGTTCGCCAAACGGATGAAATTATATGGAATCAACCACCTAAGGACCGCTTCATACTCTCCTCAGGCGACCGCCAGTGAGAGAGTAAATCGTTCGTTATTGGCAGCAATTCGGTCGTATATCGATACTGACCAAAGAAATTGGGATGAGCAGCTTCCGTCTATAGCTTGCGCGCTTCGAACGACTGTTCACACGGCAATTGGTACCTCACCTTATGAGGCCCTGTTTGGACGACAAATCGCTGAACACGGGTCCGACTATAAAATACTGCGAATGTTGGGATGTCTTAACGATTCGGAAATGAAACTTTTGTCAAAGTCTGACCAGCTGAATATTTTCCACTCCCAAATTCGAAAGTCTTTGCAAAAATCCCATTTAAATATGGAGAAAATCTATAATACGAGAAGCAGAACTATGAGATATTCGGTAGGGGATGAAGTGTTTCGACGAAATTTTATTTTGAGCGATGCTTCTAAGCATATAAGCGCTAAACTAAGCCCCAAATTCGTTAAAATGAAGATAAAAAGGGCCGTCGGTAACAACTTATATGAACTGGAAGATATGCATGGAAAGTGTGTAGGAGTATACCACTGCAAAGATTTACGCAAATAGCTAAAGTATTTATCCCGGCTAGCCTAGTCTGTGCATGAGACACTTTATTTCAAAATTGCCTTCTATACTACATCCGTTCTTTTTCATCGTCTTTTCGTTCGTCTGAACTCACGAAAAGAAGATGTTGTGTGGGGAACGGATCCTATTTAAATATTTTTTTTTACCACCAAATGTAACGCTTCCCCCTTAAGATTTGGAACCTCTGTAATTGACCCTTAAAAGCTTTAAATCAATCTACTGCATATCTCCAGGCGGTAACCAAATTGTATACTTCTAAACGAAGAAAAATAAGAGGAGAAAAAGAATAAATAAAAACACAATACCAATGTGTATGTTAACATTGATTAACTGATGTACTCAGTGGTAATGAGAGCCAAGTGGTATGGGTGAGCAGCCGCAAGAGTCAACGACCGAAATCACCGCATTTTCAAAATACGGTAGTTGCTTAGTGCATAGTACGGTATGAGCGATAGTTATAAAGAGCAGTGACGCGAAGTTCCCTCTCTCTTTAGATTACAGCTGATCTTGACAAACTCATCTCGCAACGTCAGAAAAAGAAAGCTCGTCAGTGTCAAAGTCGGTCGATTTTAACCCGGTGTTTTTTTTTTGGGAAAAGGAATAATTCTGAAGTACCAAGTGTTTAATTTAATCGCTTCAAATAAAATAGCAAAAAAAAAATAAAAAAAAAACAAAGACTATCAAAACGAATACCATGCCAAGAATATTTCCACTTGGAATAAGTGCAGTCTGCATCCAGAAACATTATTCTCCGTGTATGAAGTGAGACTCTTTGGATCTAAGTATTGTTTTCTTGGAAACAATACATTAATTGTCTCCTTCATACCGGTGGTTTAGTGATTGGATCATTGTTCCGCCCCACAGTGTAACCAAATTATAGCAAAAGAAGTTCTAACTTTTCAATCACGATTAGTTAGGAACAAAAACCTAAATCAAAAAAAAAAAAAGGGGGATCCGGAGTATAAATCACAACGCAGGTCTCATATACAGCGCAGTAGTGTATACCACATCGACTCAACCATTAAAAGATTCTCGAGGACGTAACATCCCAACAGACGATCAACCGGGATACTTAATGTCGTGTTAAACGCACCCGTCATCAAAACCCTCTTACTCACTTATATACATTATATTATATTAACTTATATATATCATATTAATTGTACTAAAATCAAACACTAATTTAGAAAATCAAAAAAAAAAAAAAAAAAAAAAAGAACTCTTACACACACTTCCTTCATCAATCCCACCCATCCCAACCGCTGAAGAACAAACAAAAAATTACGTAAAGATAAGTATACCTAATTCTTTTATCAATGGTAAAGTTCGTAATTATAAATATTCATTAAATTTTTAACAGATTCAAACTAGCATCAATTAACAAATTCCTCGGCCTGGCTGGAAATTATGCATAAGGTCCCCACTCCCCTGGACGAATTAATAAGTAAAAACAAACTATAAGGTATAGTTTAAACTTTATCGGTGAGTCTTCATTTTTATTTTCACCCTACATGGATGTTTATATTTGCGAACCATTTAAAATTTAAAATTTATTATTTGATTTTTGTTTGTGATTGCCAAGGAAGCAATTTTTTTTTAAAACAAAAGGAAAAACAAAACCCTAAAAGAAAAAAAATTACCCTTTGTGGAAAAACAAGAAAAAAACCTTGTTCGTTCGTTAGGTACATATATCTTCTCGATCCTCCCCTGTTTCGTGTCGCCTCGTTCCGCGTTTACGTTTCGCCTTTACCCTACCTCTTAACCACGAGTTTATCTACCTTAACCCATAGTGTGAAAAAAAAAAACAAAAAAAAATTTTTATTTTAATATAAAAAAAAGTAATCGTTCTCCAGGAAAAAAAAATATACAAAGAAAAATTGATCACACAGAATATAGTTTTCAAAGCCATATATATAAATCAAAACAATTTTTGGTGTTGTGAGTTAAATTTGGAATAAGTTTATTAGTAATAAAACGAAACACAATTATCAACCTAATAAATTATATATACGTATCTGCACTATAGTGTCTTTAGAATAGTTTCATAGTAAACAATCTAATTCTGAAGATACTGTATCTGCGTTAAGTTTTAAAAGCTCATTGTTAATGTTCCTAAATTAGTTTAAGTTATTAAATTAAGTTAGTATAAGTTAGTATTAGTTATGATTATATTTCTTTCTTTTTTTAATAAAAGAATTTTAAGGAATTGTACTCCCTGGATTACTTTTTTTTTGCGGTCAAATACTGCCGCATAACCAATGTACACTTAAGATTGTCTTGGGAAATCTCCTCGTAATGGATTTTTAAGATGGTTTGACGAGGGCGAAATGAAGAATTTCCTATTAGGGGTTACCAACCGATTGACAAATAGTAACCACGGAAGCTCGCTGATGCTTTTTGAGTATTGGTTTGAGCAGGGGGTGGGAAAATGAAGAGGACTACCTAATCACCTGTGGACTCTTCACCTGGAGAAGCTCATCAGCTGCAGCGCTAGTAATTGTTAGTGAGTGCTAACCTTGGGATACTTCGGGCTCTCTTTTGATAGTTACAGATACTTTCACCTTTATCTGGCATGGAATCGTAACATCGTTCGCTGGCCTAGTATCAAGTACTCTCCCTAACCGACGAGCTAGTACGCGCGGGAGCTAGCATGCCTAGATACTTTGGCCTCGAACACCCTTCTCTTGTTGTTGCCCGGATTGGCTTACGGAGTCCTGTGGCCGGAGTCATAAGGGTGACTTTCGCAAGGGAAGGTTTTGGGACAATGAGGAAAAAGGACAGCTACATTTTCGCTTGTCGAACTTAATATTTTTTTTGGATTTGGTTTCCAGGTACATTGGGTCCTTTTCGAATTGTAGGCTTCATCATTGCCCTGATTATTCCGTTACAATACAGAAGAAGTATTAGCACAATCTGATAATAAGGATCTGGCTCTAAAAAATAGCAACAGAAGTAGAAAGCGGGAATGTCGTTGTAAATGAGCGTTGGGATGAAAGATTTATATAGTTTATCTGTTGTGTTGCTATTTCCTGTCATGTTTCCTCCGTTAGTTTTGAGCTTGTTCTCGTAATAGTACCTCAACCACTATCCTTTACTGAACTCAGCTCTTTCCAAAATAAAGTTGTTTATCGGCTCTTAAGGGACAGCCATGACTTAAACCGACTCAGCTAGTGATTATGAGTCTATCTATTTATCCATTATCTAGCTTAATTATTTCTTTATGTTACAAACCCTGTATACCCCTATCGGATAGGGTGTGAATTTAAATCTAGACCAGTTATGATTTCATAGCCAAGTCATTGAACACTTATCTAAGTTCCGTTTTGGACAAAAACTCGTTTCTCTGCAATATGTCTACAGCAAAGATAAAAGATAAGAGGGTTAATTAAAAGCGATGTTACTGAAATCATAATTAATCTGTGAGTGCAAAATCAAAGGAAGCAAACCCGATTACTATCAGCACCTGAAATGCAGAACAAAGTAAAGAATCGACTCATACTTGAACCTAACGGATTTGATTAAAAATATGCATTGTCTAAATCAATTTGGCACGATCAAATAATCTATCGCCAATCAACGGATACTTGCCGTTTTATATAAAAGGAGAAGGTTATTCATTTAACAAGTCAAATCCAAAATAGCCTTACCTACAGTAAATCAAAAAGGCCTGCTCCTATAAAAAGTCTAAAATAATCACCATGAACTTCCAAATTGCTGTAATTGCATTTATTATCCTATGTGGTGCATTGACAGTGAGTCCTATATAAAGGATGTAGTTTAACTCTTTGTAACAGTGAAATGTGTTTTCTTTATTTCTAATTTCTGAAACAGGTAAATGCCATAATAGCAGAGCAACAGCAAGCCCTCCTTAACTACATGGTGCAATCGAGAGCAGGCTCTAATGATGGCGATTGTTTTACCCAATACATGCAGACCTTGAACGAAATTCTTGCGGTATATGAAAAGGATTATGGTGAATGTACGACAACTGCCACTAAAGCTACAAATTCATTGATTGAGTTAGGAGACGAATCTCGTAAGGATATTACCACAGTGTCTGAGGATGTTTGCAACAAATTTATTGCATGTAGAAACGAAGCAGAAAATTTGAAATTTTTTGATTGCTCGTCGAATTTGGTAAGCGTACAACTATATAATGATATAGGAGAATCAATGTTTATATTTAACTTTTATAGGGGGATCAAAGTGTTGTAGTTTACAACGCTTCAAGGGATGCTTCGGAATCTGCTGCCAACTACAGGGAGGTATACCGTACAATTGTAATTCAAGAGCAGAGGTGCAAAAACGAGACGGATCGTATTTACGTTAACAGCTACACTGAGGCGTATGCTGTTTTAATTAATTGCTTCCAGTATGGTATCATAACCGAAGCTCCAACAACTCCTTCTACAACGACTGCCGCAATAATTACAAGTTCACCAGTTACTGATGCTCCTGCGCAGGCTTCTGCACCAACAACTGAAACACAATCAGACATGGCTGGTGAATCAGTACAAGTTGAAGATCTCAAGGCCTATATGATCAGTAGACGTACCTAAGGAGGAGCCTGATAGATATAACTCAAAACACTATTCATACAGGCTCTGTGAAATACAAATATTAGATATAAAGCTTTCAAAGCTAATTTATGCAATTCCTGTAGAAATTCAACCCATACAAGGAAATTTAAATATAAATCTTTCTACATATATAACTGTGTTATTGTATCTTATACATGCACAGAAACAATATCTTCTCTATAGAGACCTATTTCTGTGACAAATTAGTTTTGGCTCAAATGTGATAGCTGCAACTTTCTAGAATCTTTGGAAATCATCATAAATTAAGTTCAATATATTATTATATAATTAAATGTAAAACAGCTATTTACCACAATATGTATTTGTAGAGCAAATACATAGTGTGGTCATTTAGTCTAATGTTTGTATGCTCCAACTTCATCTTCTGTGAAGATAAAGCTGGAGAACATAATTGTTTACTTTCTCTTTCACTGAGCGATAAAACGACGCCAAGGAATTGAGCTGCCTACTTAGGCTTGGCTATGATGCTACGCTGTATCGAGTTTTTAGTTTTTATCGACCAGTGGAAAGAGAAGGTCTCAATAAGATTGTAAAAATTAAGAAAAATAAACTGTTACTATAAGCCCTATAAGAAATCGTTTCAATATTTAATAAATACACCTAACTGGCGCAGTCGGATAAAAGTTTATTGCGTGGAATAATAAATTAAAAAATTGCGTGCATAGCAAAAACGTTATTGCAAAAAAAAAAAATAAAAATAAATAAATAATGGGTTTGAAATAAAGTTCCACCATATAACTAAAACGTTCCTCCGCCCAGGAAATAAAAAAAAGTGAAAAAGTTACAATTCGAATTAAAAACATAATTAATTAAACGATACAAAAATAAGTGAATCATTAAAACTCGAAGCTTCAAACAATCATTTGAACTCTAACCAACCCCACTTACAATTTTCTTCCGCTTAAGGAAAAGTGAAAAAAAAAAACATTTCAAATATAAAGACTATAAAACACTTGTTTTCTCAACCAATAACAACTATACGGTACATAAGATAAGGAGATAAGTAGATAAGAAAACCAACATATAACAACAAGGTAAGCGTTTTACCGCTGAGTGAGTACCCAAGACATTTGTTTTTCTGGATCATCGAAGATGGATGTATTAAGCCCAGCGGAGAAATTTAAGTTAGTTTTAGATTTAATTACTAAAATACCCGAATACGATGGCAATAACAATAATTTGATAGATTTTCTGGACAGGGTAGATTCTTTGAATCAAATAATTAACTCTTTTGAAGAATCTGCAATAATAATTTTAACGGGCTACATAAAAGATAGAGTTGTAGGTGATGCTAGGATTCATCTACAAAAGCATGGCAGGCTCGAAACTTGGTCTGATATAAAGACTGTTTTAAAAAATAATTTTGGAGAGAGATTGTCCGTCGAAAAACTCATCGACAACATTCGAACAGAAAGAGTTTCGACTACAATAGAAGATTATTATAATAAACTAATTAACTTTCTTAGTAGGATAAAAAGTGTTTACTTACTAAATACTGAATTAAATGGAATGAACCAAATGATTGCGTCAAATAACAGGATTGCACTTGAAGCGTTCAAAAGTAATCTTCCAGAACCTACTAAATCAATAATATTAAGTCGCAACCCAACTTCTTTGGTCGATGCATTTAAAATTATTCTTGAAATTAACCATCAACATTTTGGTCCTAACACCCGCTTTAATAAAATAGGCAGGAGTCAAGGAAACGTTAATCAGAATTCTTTAAATTCCTATGGTCAAAACAATAATATTTCTCGAGGTCAAAATAGGCAACAAGATATTTACAACCAAGCAGGTTCATCAGGCCAACGTTATTCTTTTTCTAATACCACACAGTCGCATCAAAACAATAACAACTATAATCAGAGTGGACAATCGCGTCAAAACAACAACTACAATCAGAGTGGACAATCGCGTCAGAACAACAACTATTATAATCAGGGTAGACAATTTCGTCAGAGCAACAACAGCATGCAGAGCGGAAATAGTTATCAATCACGAAACTCAAGTAGGTACAGGCAGCCAAATAGCAATGAACCTATGGATATTTCGCTGAATGAAAGCGAGCAACGTGATTATGGCCAATCTGAAAATCAACAAATTTTTTTATCGGACGAAAGAAACAACTGCCCTATATAGTTTTGCAAAACCACATAAGACCACTCAGGTTCATCATCGATAGCGGTGCAGAGTATAGCATCGTTAATCAGAATGTATGTAATTCAAAGTGGAAAATTCGTTCAAAAAAATATACACTTAAAGTTCTTGATCGCAACGTTAAAACAAATATTGAATACCGGTTCCCTTTTTTTGAGGAATTTAATAGACCGAACTATTTTGTAAATTTTATAGAGTACAACTTCCATGAATATTTTGATGGCTTGATAGGAAATAATATTCTTGTTGATCTCAATCCATAGATTGATTACAAAAATCGAGTTCTGAAAACAGATTCCGCAAGTATACCAATATATTTTAATGAGGAAGAAGAAATGTACTCTTGTCAATCTTTCGAAGGTGAATCTTTTAATGTTTTTGGTGGTGATATTTACGAATCTCACATTAACAATGACATTTTTGCAAAACATCTTAGTTTTAACGATGCATCTAAACTTAGATCTCTACTGTATTCATACAAGTCAATTTTTTATAAGGAGGGTGACGATCTGACATTCACGGATGAAATCAGACATCAAATAAAAACAAAAAACGAAATTCCAATTTACAGTAAGTTATATCGTTATCCAGAAATTCATACTGATGAAGTCGATAAGCAAATAAATGAAATGCTACGGCAGAAAATAATTGTACCCAGTATTAGCCCTTACAATTCGCCAATTTGGGTCGTACCTAAAAAAGACGACCACGATGGTAAGAAACAATGGCGAATTGTAATAGACTATAGGAAGCTAAATGAACAAACAATCGATGATGGCTTTCCCATGAATGGCTCTGATGAAATTTTCGACAAGCTCGGCAAGTGCAATTATTTCTCTGTCATAGACCTTGCAAAAGGTTTTCACCAAATCGAAGTAGATCCACGTGATAGAGCAAAGACAGCGTTTTCGACAAAAAGGGGTCACTACGAATTTTTAAGGATGCCTTTTGGACTCAAAAACGCCCCAAAGACATTCCAACGCTTGATGAACCACATCCTTAAAGATTTTATCAATGTCATTTGCGTTGTTTATTTGGATGAAATCCTTATTTTTTCTACAAGTTTTGAAGAACACCTTGTAGCTTTAAAGAAAATCCTCCATGTTCTCAAAACTTATAATTTGAAAATACAAATTAATAAATGTCGTTTTGCTGAATTATCAACACCTTATTTGGGTCATATAATAGTAAGTAATGGAATTAAAGCAGATCCCATTAAAATAAAAGCTATTACGGATATGAAACTACCAACCAGTGTCAAAGGTATAAAACAATTTTTAGGCATTACCGGGTATTACCGGAAATTTATTAAAGATTATGCTAAGGTAGCCCATTCTATGATCAAATATCTTAAAAAATCTGAAAAATTAAATATATATGACCCACAGTATATTAAATCATTTAACTATTTAAAATCTTTGCTTACTTCTGACCCTATTCTTAAAAGTCCAGATTTCAAAAAACCGTTTCTTCTTACTACCGACGCATCGAATTATGCGCTTGGAGCAGTGCTCAGCCAAAATAGCCATCCCATCTCCTATGCTTCTCGCACTTTAAACAAACATGAGCTCCATTACTCAACAATTGAGAAAGAGCTCCTCTCGATTGTTTGGGCAGTCAAGTATTTCCGAACGTACTTATATGGTAGAAGGTTTACTATCAGAACAGACCATAAACCTCTTGTTTGGTTAAGTGGTATTAAGGAACCTAACATGAAGTTACAGCGCTGGAAGATAATGTTGAATGAGTACGATTTTAATATTGAGTACCTCAAAGGGAAAGAAAATTGCGTGGCGGACGGTTTAAGTAGGTTTATTGATGAAATTCAATATTGTCATTCTAACAACAACGAAGAAGTTGTTTTAGAAATCCAATGTCAAGATAAGGTAGGTGTTGTTGATGATATTCAAGGCATAAACGAAGAAGTTTATTTTCAAGAAATATTTAACAACGAAGTGTACTCCAATATCGGAAATAACGATGATGTTATTGTTTCGACCGAAAATAATGACAATGATGTGTTTTCTACTGGAGCAACTATTCATAGTGCCATGGAGGATGAGTCACTTCATATTTTCATAACCGAAAAGCCTATCAATATATTCAAAAACCAAGTTTATTTGTCTTACGGCACGAAAGAAAAGACGACGTTAAAGATTTGTCATAAAAAAATACAAAATCATTTTCAAATTGATAAAAATAAGCATAACTTACTAGACTTAATGAAACGATTTCTAATTAGGAAAGGAATCATCTGCATTTACTGCGATGAACTGGCATTGTTTCTAGAATTTCAGAATTTGTATGTAAAATATTTTTCTTTAAACAAAAATCTTAAAGTTTTGCGATCAACTATCCGTCTTCAAGATATTACAGATAAAAATGAAATTCTAACTATTATAAAAAATGAACACCTTTCAAAAAACCATAGAGGTATAAATGAAATATTTTTTGAATTAAAAAAAATGTATTACTATCCAAAATTACAAATTGAGATACAAAAATTTATAAACAATTGTGATGTTTGTAATCTTGCCAAACACGATAGGCACCCAGTTCAAATACCTTTGCAGGTTACAGATACTCCCCAACACATAAACACATATTTTACTACAATCGACAAGTTTTCCAAATATGCAACGATTCACCCACTTTTGGACCGAAATTGGATAGCTATTCTAAAAGCAATCAAGCAAAGAATACAGTTTTTGGGGAAACCCAAAAAGATAGTATCAGATGGGGAATCTTGCATTTTTCACCAAACCACAGCGTCAATTAAAACTGGCAATGCCGATATTGAGAGACTGCATGGAACACTAAACGAACACCTTCGAATACTAAATGCTAGCAAAGACAGTTCTGAATTGGAAGACAAACTGTTCCAAATTGTAGGTCACTATAACAACACAATTCATTCCACTACTAATTTCAAACCAATTGATTTCATTTGTAAAAATATTAGTAGAGAAGATATTCAAACGTTGACAGATAGTTTTAAACGCACAAAGGAAGCAATAATGAACAAAAGAAATAGACAAACAAAAAAAAATAGAAGAAATGTTCAATGCCCAGACCTAGTCCAAAATAGAACTGTAGTCAAAAGTAAGCCGAAGTACAAAAAATTACATAATTTTACGACAAAAAGGGAATTATGTCATAGACAAATCCACAAAAAGGAATACAAAATATTATAAAAAACAATTAAAACGTAGATACAAATTTCAAGAGATTTAATTATAACCGTTCGAACTAAATTTAAAAAAAAAAAACATATTTTGAACTAAGAAAAAAAGCATTGCCCTGGCCAGGAAAATCGGTAAAAAATATTTCAGATTCTAGAAATATATTGTTTATTTACATGTAAGAAGAATACAAAATAAATTGCCCTAAATTGTAAATTTATTATTAAATCATTTATAATTAATAATTGACAAAAAAAAATAATTAAAACAAATAAAAAAATCAAATAATTTATGTAAAAATAAACCACCACTGGAGAACTTCTTATTATTTTATTAAAACAAATTAAATGTATGTTTAATGGTAAAGTTGGATGTATTTCATAAAATATAGCATTGAAGTCCTATTTTTTGTTTATAATATTTTTGGGGACCAAAAATAATTTGGTGGGGGAGGTATTATATAATTAAATGTAAAACAGCTATTTACCACAATATGTATTTGTAGAGCAAATACATAGTGTGGTCATTTAGTCTAATGTTTGTATGCTCCAACTTCATCTTCTGTGAAGATAAAGCTGGAGAACATAATTGTTTACTTTCTCTTTCACTGAGCGATAAAACGACGCCAAGGAATTGAGCTGCCTACTTAGGCTTGGCTATGATGCTACGCTGTATCGAGTTTTTAGTTTTTATCGACCAGTGGAAAGAGAAGGTCTCAATAAGATTGTAAAAATTAAGAAAAATAAACTGTTACTATAAGCCCTATAAGAAATCGTTTCAATATTTAATAAATACACCTAACTATATGTATCTACTGAATGAAGAAGCGCTACAGTCCAAAATGATCCTGGGCCTTCATCTTCATACCATCCCAATTGGGTTAGTCCTCACATAACTGCTCCCAGTTGATCATTTCAAATTGGTTAAGGTAGGTTTCAAATTGTACAAGCCAACTACTGCGAGAACTTCCTCTACTGCCTCTTGTTGTTGGAATAGTAAATTCTATAAAAGAAGTTGTACCACACTTTGTCCAAGATTTTGTAAAACTTGTGAACGTCAATCCTGGAGTGACACCTCTCAAGATCTTCGATTGCGCGCTTTTCATACTCGTTTTTCGTATTTCTGCAAAGGCGATGTTCCATCTTCCTTTTTTGGCTATAAAGCTTAATGGTGATTCTCGTCTTCATTAGAAGTGTTACCTTGTGTCCTCATTCTTTCCTGCAAGCCTCTATCGGCATACATCATCAAACCAGCAATCTCTTGCTGATGGGCGCGAAAACATAAGACATCCGTTGGTGGTATAATTTTAATTGAGAGATTAAGTGATTCACTATTTGCAAAGGTCTGGACGGCATCTTGTGATTACATTCCTTGGACTTGATATTTCTTCCACAGAATTTGCATTTGTTGTGGAGTGTTGGATACTCGCATTCTAATCCTGACTGCATCAAGGTAGTGGTCCGAGCCAATCTTAGCCCGTTATAATGTCTGGACATCCGAAAATCTGGATGCGTGTCTATTGTCTATCACAATTAGTTCGATCATTTCGATTGGTCGTTCATTGATCTTTAGATCCCCATTTCTTCTTGCATTTCTTCTTGTAAATATCGAAATGAGAAAAAGTGTACATTTCGTCGTCCACCTAAGTCAATTACTTTAAATCCATTTAAATTATTTTCATGTAGGATTTTTTTCAAAAATAACTGATGTATATGTCCTCTCTTCCTACCATTGCGTTAAAATCTCTCAGCAGGAATTTAACAGTCCCTTGCCATATCATTTCGGAGCGTAACGGCATATTATGCTTAGGTTGGTGAATTTGACTTGATGCGGAGTCTTACAATGCGTTCGCTTATATCTTAGAAACTTCGCTAATTTTGTTGGTTTTAACAAATCTGCATCCGATTATTTGCTGTTTCTGTTTACTATAACGCAACCGCATTAGATATCACAATTTTTCTTCCTAGACCGGACATTTTTTTTGTGATGGGGCGAAAATTCAAAGATGAGAATTCTACAAATTATAACGTTTTGAGTTACACAGAGTTTAAAAAGTTAATTTTTAAGAAATGTATGTCTGGAGTCTGGAATCTGTTATGGATGTACTGGAGCCCAAAATACTCGGTCAAATTGACTGAATATGTATGTTGGTGGTGATCATACAGGAGCTTTCGGAATTAGACACCTAGACATATATATTGAATTTCTTTGAACACGAATATCACTTTGGAATGGTATGTGCCCAATATTATGGGAGGAACACCAGCTTTTCAGAGAGAAGGACAAAGGAGCAAGAAAAGCTTGGGATTGAACATCTGCTACTCCAGAAAAGCTAGGGATACTAGGCGGGAATAGAATCCTGTCAAAATGAACAAGTAAAAATCATAGCTGAGACAAAGTCGATTCTATAGATGAACAAGAACCACTTCTGCAGACTGTTAAACTGCGATGACGGGAAACCACCCGCTGTCAGCAAAACGAACCATTAAATATTTGTAACGACAGCGAAAAATACGAACCACACGACCTCTGTGAAGTGAAGATTTCAATATCTAAACTAAGCCTTAACAAGGCTGCCGGAAATGGCCGCCTGAGAAAAGTACGCCTGAAGAATGAAACATCAGAACTGTCAATATCGCCTGCAAGATCCGATCTGCTGTAAAACATGAATGCCGCAAACCACACAGATATGCCAGGAAAGTTCACAACTGACCAAATCTTCATTCTTCTGCAGATACTAATAAAAAAACAACAACATAAATCCCAAATCGATGTGCATCACTTTTTAAGCAATTTACAAACCACATTCGACATCATTTATAGAGACCGAGTCATATCTACTGTTGGTATACCAGCTAAACTTCCGTCTGTGCAGGATGGCGAAGAAGAATTCGCACTGTCATGTGATTCCTTTAATTTGATTCTTTAGAGGGTTGGGCAAAACCAACCAGAGGCACAATCTTCTATATCCGGTGGAACTGCTAGCATAAGCCGACGATGTTGATATCTTTGCTCGCGGACTCAACGTGATGTTAAAGCCACGTTTAGAAGAAAACTGCAAAAATGCGTTAAGCCGTAAGCGAGAGCAAGACCGAGTTTATTCTGTCAATATGAAATGACACCCGATATCGACGAAATGGAATGTCACCATTGACAGATGTAACTTTGAGGTAGTACGGGACTTTGTAACAATGCATCACCAATTCTGCTATAAGGAGCTGAAATCCAAGATTTGTGAACTCAAAACATTGTATCCAAAATAACCACGGACCATATCAAAAGCGGAAGAAGAAATTCTTTGTCGTTTTAAGAGAACAATTCTCGGAAAAACCAACCACCAAAAATGGCCAGGAAGTTTAAGATGGCTAGGACATATATAGCGAATGAAAATCAATACTCTGGCTAGCAGAGTCTCGAGTCTCTCTAGCAGAGCAAAAACCTCGCCTTAAGTGGCGCGCACGGGTAGAAACCGATCCTAACCAACTTGAAGTTCGCAACAGGAAGCAGTTACCAATGGATCGGTATAATTGAATAGGCATTTTGGTTGAGGTGCAGGTTCATTACGGACTTAAGCGCCACATAAGCTGATTTAAATGACAACATTTCGCTTTGTCTTACTCCATCAATTATACGATTGGAGTTGTGAACGTTAACATCACCAAAGAAGATGACTTCAATTATCCGATTAGTTACATTGCAATTTTGCTTGTTTTTTAAATCTCGTAAGTTCTGTTCAAACAATTTGACCTAGTAGCTCATTTCAATCGCCGTTGAAAACACATCGTGCTGTCTAATGTGAACGGTTGCCCTAGATGTGAATAACCTAGGAACAAGACGATTTGTGAAACCATGTTCTGGGCTTCATCCCATCCAAGATAAAATGCAATTCTACTTTACACAATTGCGATGATCCTTTTACTCCGGCAATATACTAAAACAGCAACAAATTCGTTGTACACTCCTCAGATACCATTGCGAGATATAACCTCAACGAATACAATGACTATGACGATGCAACCGAATGACAATGACTATGCTCTCACCATTAAATCGAGAAATCGCAATTTCCTTTCCTCCAGGAAATGAGTCGTCGTCGCTGCCGTTGTCATTGTTGTCATTGTCGATGGTCGTTGCAAAATACACCTAACCGCTCTGGTGGGTATTTTCTTTTTAAAAAACATTGCATCCTCTCATGAGCCCCAGTTAAAGTACAGGGGATTATCTACAAATTAAAAAAAAAAACCTCACTTGTCCAAATAAATCGGGACATAAATAGATTGTGTAGGTTAACGAGGTATCATGCTTCCCTGGCCGTCAGGAAATTATCTTGTATAAAGATGACAATAACAAAAGGGCTTACAAAATGTCCGAAGAAACAGCGATTTCTGTATCTCAATGTTCATCCGAACTGGAATGGCAAGTAATTTTCATTGACGTGTCCACAGGAATTAGAGTACACATCCTGGCTATTCTTAGCAGAGCAAAATGTTTGGAGGATAATAGAAAGCAACACTACTGCACTTTAGACAGACAATCGTTGACCTACATAGCCGACAGGATGAACTACTTTGTACGGCAATAAAAATTCCATTTCAACTCAATGGCTTGGAGTTAGTGTGAACCAAGCGTTATACTTTCTACCGAGAGGACACAACGCCCATCTATTGTGGTGCACTCAATAGACGGCTGACACCTCTGCAGGATGCACCAAAAGCATTACTCCAACAAAGCTGTGCAATTTAACTTACGCGAGTGTATGAATAGAAGACCTGGTTTCATTTCCCGTTGTAAGATAGGTCCAATACACAATTTCTGTTTTGTGTACTTAACACGTAGATTAAAAGGCTAGATTGCATTGTAAACGCTTATGAGGGGTGGGTCATTGGATAATTTGTAAACCTTAGCCCGTAGGAGTATATTAGTTGAGATACATAGCTTGTAACATAATAAATAAATAAGTTATGCGTATCGTAATGTATATAGCTTAGAATCGTCGATTTACCCATATCTGCTCCATCTGTCAGTCTCTGTGTCATCGGTTTTTAGACCTACATTTGGAGATAGGAACTCTCTGTTCAAAGCAGAGACTGTGTAAATATTTTAGATAACAGCGTAATGATCAAATGATCGAATTGTAAGGAATGTTGAAAATTGTAAGGAATAAACGAGAAGGAGAGAAACAAAATATACAATTGATTCTGACCTTCTTTAATATGCTGCATCATGCAATTATGTGTAGAATGAACCCTTTAAGGTCAAAAGAAGGATGAGAACTGTAACAACTTATACTGAACTACTGTTGTAAGTACAAGACATAAGCGAGAAGTCTTATGATTTGAAGATGTAAGCGCAATAATTGAAATAATCCGCTTCGAGGTCAAAATCCCAAACAAAAGACTTGTGCGCTTACGCCCCGATGCTGTTACTACGAGCTTCTGGAAAAAACTTATGAGCGACTACCGAAGTACGATGTTACAATCATGCAGCGAAATTTTAAAACAATGGTAAGAAAAGAGAACATCTGGAAGAGTGTTGTTGAAGAACACACCCTACACAATAGCACGTCTGCCAACAGACTTAAGCTAATTGGCTTCGCTCTGGAAGGTATATGTATCCTCAACATCGCCTACAAGATCCTACTTGCCGTTACATGTGAACACATCAAATTGTTTACCAACAACCTGATCTGCCCTTTTTTACTTTACTTATAAATTAATTTTTTATTATCTTAAAATATTTACTTACTACTAGCCGAAAATGATTAAATCTAACTTTTCAATAACGTGTTTACTTATCGGCACATAGCGGGCGCTGTAAGCTTATATCTAACATTTGTTCTTTGGCATTCGCTTGAATGTATCGTATGTTTAAGTTTTAACATTTATTTAAATTTTAAAAGAAAAAATAAAAAAAACTTTGAGTCTTGACACATTTTTGGTTTTATAAAAATAGCTTTATCTGGATTAAAACTAAATTAAACTACTTAAGACTACTTAACCATTTAAGCCTAACTTAATTATGATCGCGGTGCCAAGCACTCGTTGCATATGCCTCGAGGGTTCGCCATCCCGATTGAGTTATTGGGTCCCCAGCGAGCATGTATGCAACCATATTGAAAGAAAATATTTTTTTTTTTTTTTTTTTTTTTTTTTTTTTTTTTTCTCCGTGGGCTGGTGGAAATCTTCATAGACACGATGAGCACGTGCCCAAAGTAGTGTGAGATTTTTACTCACTAAAACCACCACCCATTTGGTATTTCTATTGCAACTAAGTATTCGACTTATCCAGCAATTTTTTTATCACGATTATATAATATGTTTGGCAGGTAACTTTCCTTTGAGAGTTCCTGCTTTTCCGCAATTATAGCGCGGTTTGTTATTATCGGGCCAAATCTAAGGGTTTAGTTCTTTGAAGACGCCGCAATATATTTGTTTCGTCAAGAATTTGGAGGACTGTTGTGTTAACGTGTCCTAATAAACGTTTTTTATGTTTTCGTGCAAAATTTTTTGTTTCATCTTTAACCGCGGGAATACCCAGATCTCTGCGTAGATCTTCGTTCCTTACGTACCACGGCGCATTGACGAATGATCTTAACATTTTGTTTTCAAAAGTTTGTAAAATGTTTAGATTCGTTTCACTGGTACAACCCCATAGTTGTATACCATATGTCCAAACCGGTTTTAGCACTTGCTTGTATAATAGCAGCTTGTTATCAAGGTTAAGCTTCGAATATTTTCCGAGCAACCAGTACAGTTCTCTGTATTTATTCTTAAGTTCTTCGCATTTCTTTTTTACATGCGAATTCCATTTTAATTTTGCATCGAGTGTCATACCGAGATATTTCGCTTCATTTGCAAACGGGACTCGAACCGTATTTAGAAATACAGGCAAATTGTTTGTCCGTTTATACGAAAAATCTACATGGATCGATTTGCTCTCATTAAGTGCAATCCGCCAGGATTTAGTCCATTCATTAACCTCGTTAAGAGCGTTTTGTAATTTAATATTTGTTTCCTCTATTGTTGTGGCAACTGCTAGTATAGCAGTATCGTCAGCAAACGTTGCAACTATTGTATCGTTTGTTTGTGGGATATCACGAGTGAATATGAGGTACAGGATTGGTCCAAGGACGCTTCCTTGCGGTACACCTGCCATTATTTCTTTGAACTCGGAATATTCGCTTCCAAGTTTCACACGGAAGAGTCTATGCTCAAGATACGACACGAGGATTTTATATAATTGTTCTGGCAAAACTTGACTTAGTTTATAAGTAAGGCCTTTGTGCCACACCTTGTCAAAAGCTTGCGACACGTCAAGAAATACGGCTGAACAAATTTTCTTTTCTTCGAAAGCTTTCTCAATTACATCTGTAATTCGATGTACTTGGTCCACCGTTGAATGTTTACTTCTAAACCCAAATTGATGGTCAGGTAAAAGACGTTTCTGTTCAATTATGGGGTGTAAGCGACCGAGTAATATCCGTTCAAAAACTTTTGAAATTATTGGAAGAAGTGAAATAGGCCTGTAAGATTTTATTTCATTCGGTGATTTTCCTGGTTTTAGAACCATAATCACTTCCGCGACTTTCCACTGTCTTGGTATGTATTCTAATCTGATTGCTGCATTTATAATAAAAAGAAGCTTAGTTAATGCTTTCCGAGGCAACATTTTAAGAAGTTCTCCTGTAATCAGGTCATAACCCGGAGCTTTTTTAGGCTTTAGTTTCTGTATTTCCCGTTTAAGCTCGGCAATACTTGCATATCTTACTATGTTATTATCGGTTGTACTCTCGAATATATTAATGTTTTCATTTTGCGCCGGACCATCAAATGGCTTAAATGTTTCCTCAAGATGTGAGGCAAAAACGTCAGCTTTTTCCTTATCGCTCTTTGCCCAAACGTCTTGAGTTACCCTAATGGGCGGCACAGCGATTTTTGGCCGTTTTATGACTCTAATTGCTTTCCAGAGCGAATAATTCGATTCCTTTCCAGCGGTTAGGCTTTGCAGATAAGTTTCTACTGAATGGTTTTTAAAGTATTTAATCGAATTTGATAGCAAATTACTCAACCGATTGAGATGTGTTTTATCTTGCGGGGCACGAGTTTGGTGCCATCTTTTACGAGCTTTTCTTTTTTGTCTTACTAAATCTTGTATTTCACGGGGGTACTTAATTTTACTATAGCTCACTATTTTGTTCTGTTGAGGAGTATTATTCCATGCCGCTTTTTGGATGGTATTGATAAATGAGTCAACAGCGACTTCGAGTTCCAATGGGGTTCTAAGCGATACACCCAGTCGGATATTATTTTCAATATCGTTTTTGAAACCTTCCCAGTTGGTTTTCGCGTTTGTTAATCTGGGTGGTTTTTCATTTATAATCAGTGACTCGCTCATTGTTAAAATGACTGGAGAATGATCAGAGGAAATATCAAAGCATTCTTCAACTTTGATTCGATTGGACGGCAGACCTTTTACAATAAAAAAAATCGATCAAATCCGGTATTTTTCTAGCATCAGTTGGCCAGTAAGTTGGTTTTCCCGTAGAATGAAATTCGGTATTGTACTTTCTACCTATATCATAAAGCATCCTACCTTTCTGTGATATGCATCTAGATCCCCAGAATGTATGTTTTGCATTAAAGTCCCCTCCGATGACAAAACGTTGTCCAAGGGAATTAAGCAAGTTTTCAAAGTCAATTTTCTCAACCTTGCATCGTGGTGGGCAGTAAATAGACGATATCTTCAGAAAGGATTGTCTGCTTTTGACTTGTATAGAGCTAACTTGCATTGTTTCGATTTCTAGTTTAAGATCAATCGAATGTTCGATACACTCTTTTATATATAGTGAGGCTCCACCTCTAGCCTTATTCGATGGATGTAGAGCATGATAGTCGAGGTAACCTTTTATTTTTAAGTTCGAATTACTCTTTGCGTGAGTTTCGGATATTAAACAGATGTCTATATCTTTTTCCTGCATAAATAATTCAAGTTCTCCAAGTTTTTGCCAAAGGCCATTGGCATTCCACGTAAGAATTTTAAGCAATCTATTCATGTTAAAGGTGTGGTACTTCTATTGCGAATACTATTTTCGAGCCTAACGAGCCTGTCAAAAATAAGTTTATTCGTTTTGCTTTGTTCCTCAAGTTTTGAAAGAATAATCGAAAATACATTTGAAACTGGGTCAGGTGAGATATTTTTTTGGGCGTTATTGGATACTGTGGCTTGAGCATACGTTTGTACATTTGGTTTTGGATGTACAAGATCCGAACGGATATCTGATGGCCGCGTAGTTTGTGGACATTTAGGTTCTTCGATTATGGCCTGCTTTTTCTTCGACATATTTTTAATCGGAATTTTAGGCTGTTGCTTGTTTAAATTTAATTTCTGTGAATTAATACTATTAAATTTCGTCCGTCTTTTTTGCAACTCTTTAGCTACTTCGCAGCCGCGATAATTTGCCGGATGATTGCCTTTACAGTTAATGCAGATAGCAAGAGCTTTCTTATCTGACATACAATCTACCGTCAGGTGATTGCCGGCACATTTTACACACCGCGGTTCTTTTTGACAATAGCTTTGCGTATGATTGTATCCTTGGCAGCGCTTGCACTGGGGAACTAGTTTGGAATCCTTACGCATAGGCTCTATTTTTACAACAATATTAAGTATTGTTTTTATTTCATAAATTTTGTTCAAACTTTCTGTTTTATCGAAAGTGAGTATAAATAAAGGAAGGCCGCGTTTTATTACATTTCCTTCGCCATCTTTTTGCTTTTGGTCTCGTTTGACAATGTTAACGGCATCTATGACTTTATATTGCCTGTTTTTCAGATCATTTACAATGTCATCCTTTAAGCACGACGCATGTAACCCTCTAGCTACAACGCGTAAAGGCCTTTCAGATTTATTTTCAAAAGAATACCATTCTATTTTATCGATATTAAGCTTGCGAGATAATAGACGGTAACTTTCAGGGTCTTTAACGCAGACTTTCCATGTATTTTTTCTTAGCGAAGTTACTTGGTAGCCCGATAATGGCAACGATTTTAGCAAGGTATGCAACTTGTTAAAGTCGTCAATACCGATCACATTAATTGGCGGTGGGGGACGTTGTTTTAGCTGTTTCGCTTTGTTAATAATCTCTTTGTCGCGGTTTATTATTTCAGGAGAGGATACAGCTTTCCTCTTTTTAACTGGTCTTTTCTTTAAGATCCAGTCAGTTTCGCGACTGAGTTCTTCTTCATCCGTGTGGTATTCCGAATTCACGGGGCCTTTTGAACTTGTTTTTGGTATTTTAAATGAACTCTTCAGAGTCATATTTTCTTCCTTTAGATGGAGAATTTCTTTACGAAGCTCTTCGCAGAGCAGTTCGACATTGTAAAGCCTTGTTCGAAGAACGTCGTTTTCTTCCTTTAGGCTCTTATTTTTCACTGAGTCTCGTTTTTCGTGGGCTGACACTTCTGGTGTTGTCGAGCTCCTTGAGACACATATATTTTTTTGAGATCCTGATGTAGGTGACCTCGTTACCCTTGAACTTTTCCCGAAAGGGTTACACATTTGCAATAATTGGCTCTCCCCAGAATCCGTAGAGCCGACCTCCGTAGAGGGTGGATTTTCCAGTGAAACTGAATTGCCACCTGGGGTAGTAAATCTTTTCGTTGTACTCATTGCATTTTTGTTGTTTGTATACGCTTTACACTCGGTATACGGGGAGTGGATTTTAGTCGCCTTCTACGACAGGCATGCCTTACCTCGGGTATATTCTGACCCCTAACCCGAAGGGGGTATTGAAAGAAAATATGATGCACAAGCCCTACCTTAGACCTTGTTCCTAAATTTAATTCTTAAGACTAAGGAGTGGTCATGCAAAAACCTGAGGAAGTGAAGGAATAATTTCCTCACTTAGCCACCAGAATTCGGTGCACTGCTTTTCAGCATCGGTACTATCGCGATACCGCAGTGCTAACGCGGAGGAGCTCCGGACCATTATCGACGAACCCGTCGCGGATTAGCCGCTTGTCCCGCGCTTCAAGGTAGCGGTGGTATAAAATCGGGATACAGTACATCTCCTGTACTAACACTAACGAGTCTATATAAATGAATGCCTCTGGTGGAATAAGAAAACTAGTGGTGGGTGCACGACTTGGTCGTACGCAACTTTCTCTTTCACAGCGAATGACATTTTAAACAATTTGGCCCTAATACACAATAATATTTATTTCGATTAATGATGCTAGAATGGTATAAATAATGTCGAAATGAGATTATACAAACTTTTATTCCGTAATTGAAAGTAATCGGTGTTCATGTGAATAATAATTATTTTTCGTTATTGGCCAAAACTGAAAGCGCCGTTTAGAGATAATTGGGCGAAAACCAATTACGTGTAACTCATGAAAACAGTAATATTAGTATACAAATTCAATTGCATTCAATTTGGCAAAATAGTTTGCTAGAAATTGACAATTTTTTTATTACGGCCTATATGCAAAAATCCATTATATGCATTTTCTCAAAAAAAAACTGGGTATGCAGTAATGTTGAAACTTATAGCATATAAGAAGTTTAATCAAAATCATTGGAGCCGTTTTTGAGCAAATTGAGGTTATGTATGATTTTTATATGGCTGTAATATGGTAATAACATGGCTAAAAGCAAACAAAAAAATGTCCTAGAATTATGACCAAAAAAACGCTGGATACGAAGTAAAATAAAATTCCAAAAAATCGGAGGGAATAGATGAAATAAGGCCAAGAGATGTGAAAATAAACGCACAGACTCTTTCCGCAGTGATAAAAAAGCTACTTAATATGAGCATATATCGAACATCGATCCCAAGCCAGTTGAAAATGTCAATTGTTCGACCAATATATAAGAGCGGAGAGAAGAACGAAATTTTAAATTACAAACCAATCTCAATTTTATCGACTGTCGACAAAGTTATGGAAGAAGTACTGTCAAAAGTACTGTACGAATATGTTGAAAAATATAAAATATTAGAAAAGAACCAATTTAGCTTCCGCAAAAACAAGAGCATCAATCAACTGCTAGGAAGCTTCGCATACAAAATATATAAGATCCTGGATAAAAACCACAACTTAGTAGTTCTGTTCATCGATTTTAAAAAAGGCTTCGACACATTTAGTCACACGCAAATCGTAAGACAGTTGGAAAAGATTGGAGTAAGGGGGGGCTGCTTGGCAAGGCTCGAAAACTATTTGACAAATACAACATTCAAAGTCAAAATTGTCGAATTTCTCAGTGATAAGTAAAATGTAGTATATGGTGTCCCGCAGGGATTAAAATAGGGTCCACTATTGTTTATAATATATGTAAATGATCTGCTCTCAGTGCTAAAATATAGTAAGGGATATGCATATGCGGACGACACAGCTATTGTAGTCAGCCATAGAAACGTTGAGGAAGTCGCAAGATTAATGCAAACAGACTTTAATGGAGTCACAACTTCGTGCCACGATCATGCATTATTTATTAACGCACTTAAGACAAATGTTATGCATGTTAGACATCCACATATCCCAAAAAGGAAAATTAATATAAAAATGCATGACATAGACTGCTTGCACAGATCCGGATATTGCGATCTTATTAGAGAAGATGACAACTGCAAATATAGAGAATGTGTCGACTTACAAATACCTGGGACTAAGGATCGATTACAACTTTAAATGGAGCTACCATATAGAAGAAATGAAAAATAAATTAATACGACCCCTACAAAACCTTCAAGCACGACTGCAAAAAATAGTACAAAAGGCAAGCCATGAACTAAGTCTAAGTCCCCACTACATCCAAAATCTTTTCTATCACTATCTTTCTTCCCCTTCTCCGTCGCTCGTACTGTGGTTACATATAAAGGGTATACATAACCCCTTGAGTACGTGTAAACTATAAAAAAAAGTACTAAACGACCTCCCAAGAGAAATATACTTAAGTCAATTATTCAAAAAAAAAAGATCTCGAATAAAATGAAATGTTAATTGACATTGTTTTGAACTTAAGAACTGAACACCTAAAAGTAACGAACACAATTATAAACAGTCTTCTGCAGACAAGCCCTTCCGGCTTTGCAGATACAAAACATGTTTTTATAAACAAATTTGAATTTGAATTTGAACCAATAAATTGAAATTGAATTGAAATTGAAATTGAATTACGACATTAGCGTACTCTCCATGTATATGCCATTGAGGTTATAAGAACTGAAGATCTTTTGTCGCTAGCCATCGACCATGCAGCGTGCCTCCGAATCACCTTAATTAGGAAATTTTTAATACTGTTCAACTGAGCCTATAGAACCTCGTTGCGATAATATTTTACTAGGTTCAATCCTAAGCAGGATCGGAGACAACGCCTCTCCAAGGTATTTGCCAAGGTATTTGACTTCACTTCCCACCGCCAACGTCTGTCTATGGTACCGCTAGAAGCCCTATACAATTGGGTCCTAAAAAGAATCGTTTGGGTTTTTTGGAAGTTGATCCTTAATTTACAATCATCGCATAATGCCTTAATGCGCTCGAAGTCAAGTTGCAAAAGTATGTTTATGACCTCGATATTCGGACCTGATCTGTATGGAACTAGATCATCGGCGTACGCTATAGCGTGTCGGAGAGAATCAACAAGATCACTTGTATAAATGTTAAACAATATCGGGGAGCTTACCGCCTCCTGTTGTAAACCGTTTTTAATTTTAAAGGCATTACTCGAAGTTAAGTTGCCACATTTGAGAACGAACTTCTTTCCCATAAGTATTTCATAAATCATATATAGCATGGCTTTCCGCATGCCCAATCTGGTCAGCTTGTAGAAAAGCCCCACTAACCATACGGTGTCGAAGGCCTTCTCAAAGTCAACCAGAAAGGCCCCTGAGCATTGACCTTTAGATTTATTCCATTGGATGTCGGACACTAGTTTCGACGCGGCATAAATGGTGTCATGCCTCGCTCGAAAACCAAACTGATTTAACAGACCTCTATTAAATTGATCGGCCCGTCTCAGTCTGGTTTTAAGCTAGGAAATTCCACAACTGATCAAATCTTAACAATTTATCAGAACCTGGAAAATCCAAGAAGTTCATATCGATAACCACCACCAATTCATCGATTTTAAAGAGACGTATTATACACAACCGTGCTTAGTTTTAGAAGGTATGCTGTCATTACGAAAGGACACATAACATCGACAAACTATACAGGACGTCAGTATTTACAGAATAATATTGAGGTTCGTCTACCTTAGCTCTGCTATTAATTCTGACAACAACATCTCACAAGAAATAAAACGAATAATTAATTTTGCCAACCGCTGTTTCTTCTGGCTAAAAAGGCGATTGGTAATAAAGCCCTAACTCGAAATAGTAAGTAGATGCAATACAAGACCCTGATCATCCCAGTTATGTTTTAAGGCGGTTCGGCATTAACCGTATCAAAATCGGATGAAGAAATCCTTGGTCGCTTTGAGCCAAAAATTCTTTGACAAATCTTGGTCCCGTTTTCGTGGACGGTTTTTGGGCCTCATCTTTTTGAGCTAGAATGATGAAATTTGGTACACGTGTTTGTTGTTGCTCCCAGTAGAAAATGCCTCCAAAAAGTGGGCGTGTATGATGTATAGACGAAATATTTGTTTTATCAAACCCAATGATTTTGGATCAAAAGTTTTTTTCGATTAATTAAAAATTTTACCGATAAATGTTTTTTTTACTGAAATCAAAAAAACCTTATATGGACAAAATATAGATATTGGGATTAACCACGTATGTTTTTCAGCCACTTTTTCAAAATTCTCCCCCTTTTGTCCAAAACAAACGTTTTTCTAAAATGTGGGCGTACTTTGAAAATTTGTACACTTGTTCGACCAGCACGTACCAGGATCACATATACCAATATTTCATTATCCGGACGAACGGACAGACAGACAGACAGCTAGCCATTCTTAGTCGATCCATATACTTTGATGTATGCCTAGCTAAATTAGTTCTCTATGTTACAAACTATGTATCAAAACTAATACACCCCTATGAGGTATATAAGGCTGCACTTTACACCTCATTTTTTCGTTTTCTGCTCCGGAGCGTAAGTGACTATTAAACATGGTTTTCCAACTAGGGAACATGACACTTATAGCTGGTCGTGTGAAAAGCATGATATTTCCAGATTAATGCAGCAAATTTCCATCGACTGCCTTTGTGACTCGTTTATGTTCATCACAAAAAATGGTATTCGTTGACGTAAATACAAATTAAAAAAAAAAAAACGATAAAAATGGAATGAATGCCATATTTTAAAAAGAAAACAAAAGGTTTAAAGCATTTTAATAAAACATTTTTAAATCGATCAATAAAACCCTGCGACTGTAGCTTAGGAGAGCTTTGAAAGAGCTGAAGGACCCCTCCCCGTGAGCAGAGACGAGTGGAGCCAAATTAATGACGTAGGCGTGACATCTTGTTTGCGCAACTTGGCCTGAACTGATAAATTAA
Organism: Rhingia rostrata; assembly: GCA_949824845.1. Classification (NCBI taxonomy): domain Eukaryota; kingdom Metazoa; phylum Arthropoda; class Insecta; order Diptera; family Syrphidae; genus Rhingia; species Rhingia rostrata. The sequence continues at coordinate 39,374,281 of OX463758.1, read as the reverse complement.
CCAAAAAGGCAGAAAAGCTAATGTTGCTAATAGATACTAAAAAGGCAATGTCAACAAAATCCGTTCCATGGTCATCACAAACGCAAGTTTCACTAGGGACTAAATGCATTTGAACTGGAACGGTTGAACAAATCGGTAGAAGTCACGGGAATTCGTGGAATTAGGCATTCCTCTCCTCACGGCCCATTTAAAATCGCTGCCACTATCATATTTTTCATTAGCTTCGTCATAACCAGTCTCAGAAATATTCCATTCGCCTGAGTGTTCGATGAGTCACTTTCGTTCGCATCTTCTCAACAAATCAAGAATCTTCATGCGAAGCAATGCATCAAATAAACAATGTCAAGTTCGAAAGTTTTTTCTATTTTTATATATATATATGTTGAAAAATATAAAATATTAGAAAAGAACCAATTTAGCTTCCGCAAAAACAAGAGCATCAATCAACTGCTAGGAAGCTTCGCATACAAAATATATAAGATCCTGGATAAAAACCACAACTTAGTAGTTCTGTTCATCGATTTTAAAAAAGGCTTCGACACATTTAGTCACACGCAAATCGTAAGACAGTTGGAAAAGATTGGAGTAAGGGGGGGCTGCTTGGCAAGGCTCGAAAACTATTTGACAAATACAACATTCAAAGTCAAAATTGTCGAATTTCTCAGTGATAAGTAAAATGTAGTATATGGTGTCCCGCAGGGATTAAAATAGGGTCCACTATTGTTTATAATATATGTAAATGATCTGCTCTCAGTGCTAAAATATAGTAAGGGATATGCATATGCGGACGACACAGCTATTGTAGTCAGCCATAGAAACGTTGAGGAAGTCGCAAGATTAATGCAAACAGACTTTAATGGAGTCACAACTTCGTGCCACGATCATGCATTATTTATTAACGCACTTAAGACAAATGTTATGCATGTTAGACATCCACATATCCCAAAAAGGAAAATTAATATAAAAATGCATGACATAGACTGCTTGCACAGATCCGGATATTGCGATCTTATTAGAGAAGATGACAACTGCAAATATAGAGAATGTGTCGACTTACAAATACCTGGGACTAAGGATCGATTACAACTTTAAATGGAGCTACCATATAGAAGAAATGAAAAATAAATTAATACGACCCCTACAAAACCTTCAAGCACGACTGCAAAAAATAGTACAAAAGGCAAGCCATGAACTAAGTCTAAGTCCCCACTACATCCAAAATCTTTTCTATCACTATCTTTCTTCCCCTTCTCCGTCGCTCGTACTGTGGTTACATATAAAGGGTATACATAACCCCTTGAGTACGTGTAAACTATAAAAAAAAGTACTAAACGACCTCCCAAGAGAAATATACTTAAGTCAATTATTCAAAAAAAAAAGATCTCGAATAAAATGAAATGTTAATTGACATTGTTTTGAACTTAAGAACTGAACACCTAAAAGTAACGAACACAATTATAAACAGTCTTCTGCAGACAAGCCCTTCCGGCTTTGCAGATACAAAACATGTTTTTATAAACAAATTTGAATTTGAATTTGAACCAATAAATTGAAATTGAATTGAAATTGAAATTGAATTACGACATTAGCGTACTCTCCATGTATATGCCATTGAGGTTATAAGAACTGAAGATCTTTTGTCGCTAGCCATCGACCATGCAGCGTGCCTCCGAATCACCTTAATTAGGAAATTTTTAATACTGTTCAACTGAGCCTATAGAACCTCGTTGCGATAATATTTTACTAGGTTCAATCCTAAGCAGGATCGGAGACAACGCCTCTCCAAGGTATTTGCCAAGGTATTTGACTTCACTTCCCACCGCCAACGTCTGTCTATGGTACCGCTAGAAGCCCTATACAATTGGGTCCTAAAAAGAATCGTTTGGGTTTTTTGGAAGTTGATCCTTAATTTACAATCATCGCATAATGCCTTAATGCGCTCGAAGTCACGTTGCAAAAGTATGTTTATGACCTCGATATTCGGACCTGATCTGTATGGAACTAGATCATCGGCGTACGCTATAGCGTGTCGGAGAGAATCAACAAGATCACTTGTATAAATGTTAAACAATATCGGGGAGCTTACCGCCTCCTGTTGTAAACCGTTTTTAATTTTAAAGGCATTACTCGAAGTTAAGTTGCCACATTTGAGAACGAACTTCTTTCCCATAAGTATTTCATAAATCATATATAGCATGGCTTTCCGCATGCCCAATCTGGTCAGCTTGTAGAAAAGCCCCACTAACCATACGGTGTCGAAGGCCTTCTCAAAGTCAACCAGAAAGGCCCCTGAGCATTGTCCTTTAGATTTATTCCATTGGATGTCGGACACTAGTTTCGACGCGGCATAAATGGTGTCATGCCTCGCTCGAAAACCAAACTGATTTAACAGACCTCTATTAAATTGATCGGCCCGTCTCAGTCTGGTTTTAAGCTAGGAAATTCCACAACTGATCAAATCTTAACAATTTATCAGAACCTGGAAAATCCAAGAAGTTCATATCGATAACCACCACCAATTCATCGATTTTAAAGAGACGTATTATACACAACCGTGCTTAGTTTTAGAAGGTATGCTGTCATTACGAAAGGACACATAACATCGACAAACTATACAGGACGTCAGTATTTACAGAATAATATTGAGGTTCGTCTACCTTAGCTCTGCTATTAATTCTGACAACAACATCTCACAAGAAATAAAACGAATAATTAATTTTGCCAACCGCTGTTTCTTCTGGCTAAAAAGGCGATTGGTAATAAAGCCCTAACTCGAAATAGTAAGTAGATGCAATACAAGACCCTGATCATCCCAGTTATGTTTTAAGGCGGTTCGGCATTAACCGTATCAAAATCGGATGAAGAAATCCTTGGTCGCTTTGAGCCAAAAATTCTTTGACAAATCTTGGTCCCGTTTTCGTGGACGGTTTTTGGGCCTCATCTTTTTGAGCTAGAATGATGAAATTTGGTACACGTGTTTGTTGTTGCTCCCAGTAGAAAACGCCTCCAAAAAGTGGGCGTGTATGATGTATAGACGAAATATTTGTTTTATCAAACCCAATGATTTTGGATCAAAAGTTTTTTTCGATTAATTAAAAATTTTACCGATAAATGTTTTTTTTACTGAAATCAAAAAAACCTTATATGGACAAAATATAGATATTGGGATTAACCACGTATGTTTTTCAGCCACTTTTTCAAAATTCTCCCCCTTTTGTCCAAAACAAACGTTTTTCTAAAATGTGGGCGTACTTTGAAAATTTGTACACTTGTTCGACCAGCACGTACCAGGATCACATATACCAATATTTCATTATCCGGACGAACGGACAGACAGACAGACAGCTAGCCATTCTTAGTCGATCCATATACTTTGATGTATGCCTAGCTAAATTAGTTCTCTATGTTACAAACTATGTATCAAAACTAATACACCCCTATGAGGTATATAAGGCAGCACTTTACACCTCATTTTTTCGTTTTCTGCTCCGGAGCGTAAGTGACTATTAAACATGGTTTTCCAACTAGGGAACATGACACTTATAGCTGGTCGTGTGAAAAGCATGATATTTCCAGATTAATGCAGCAAATTTCCATCGACTGCCTTTGTGACTCGTTTATGTTCATCACAAAAAATGGTATTCGTTGACGTAAATACAAATTAAAAAAAAAAAACGATAAAAATGGAATGAATGCCATATTTTAAAAAGAAAACAAAAGGTTTAAAGCATTTTAATAAAACATTTTTAAATCGATCAATAAAACCCTGCGACTGTAGCTTAGGAGAGCTTTGAAAGAGCTGAAGGACCCCTCCCCGTGAGCAGAGACGAGTGGAGCCAAATTAATGACGTAGGCGTGACATCTTGTTTGCGCAACTTGGCCTGAACTGATAAATTAACCAAAAAGGCAGAAAAGCTAATGTTGCTAATAGATACTAAAAAGGCAATGTCAACAAAATCCGTTCCATGGTCATCACAAACGCAAGTTTCACTAGGGACTAAATGCATTTGAACTGGAACGGTTGAACAAATCGGTAGAAGTCACGGGAATTCGTGGAATTAGGCATTCCTCTCCTCACGGCCCATTTAAAATCGCTGCCACTATCATATTTTTCATTAGCTTCGTCATAACCAGTCTCAGAAATATTCCATTCGCCTGAGTGTTCGATGAGTCACTTTCGTTCGCATCTTCTCAACAAATCAAGAATCTTCATGCGAAGCAATGCATCAAATAAACAATGTCAAGTTCGAAAGTTTTTTCTATTTTTCTCTTTTCCTCTTCTACTTTTATAAATAATGGTCAACCACAAGATTGAAACCTGGGGCCGATTTTATTTTTTTAATATTATAGATTTAAGCTGGGTTTCCAGATACACTTAAATTGGGAAAATTTTACAGTCCATTTAAATTATTGGCAAACAAATTCTTTGTCAGTTCATTGATAAAATAATTGGGGAGTTTCGTCTCAATTCACCAATTGCGCTTTTAATTGATGAATGAAAACATTTTTTGTCTGGATAGCAACAGAGGACTGCAAACTCCATTCTGATTTTTACCCGTCCTCATATGAATATATGTTTTCACTTTTTTTATTGATGTAGAGTGCGTCCTCAATAAAAGTAACCATCGAGATGCGCAACTCCTCGATAAAAGCAACATATTCAGTAATTGCAACTCCTCAAATAAAGGTGAGTCGACAAAAGCAACTATTGTTTCATGAACTATTATTTCGTTCGCTGTTTGCATATTTTCCTTATTGGTTACTTTTGCTATTTCTAGGCTGTTAGTTTACAGCAATTTCATGTAATTTCTATACTAAATGTTGTTACTTGATGTGTGCATTTTGTATAGCAGGCGTAGTTTTTCATGCATTTAACGATTTTTAAACGATTGGATTTACCCACCGCCAAGAGTAAGAGCAGGGGCTGTAATTCAAGTATTAAACCTTTACCTTCAATGGGCTGAAGAAGAGTTAAGTTTAAGCTCTGCAAAACGTACGTACAACTGTGGAAAAGATACATTTTTAATTATCTTTTCCACAGATGTACGTACGGTTTGCAGAGCTAAAATGTTACTCTCATTATACCCTTTCGAATAGTTTCGGTACATAGTTTGTAACACAGAGAAATAATTGAGCAAGATATACCTCAAAGTATATGGATCGACTTAGAACCGCTACCTGTGTCGATTAAGCCATGTCTGTCTGTCCGTCCGCCCGTCCGCCCGTCTGTAGGTAACCGTTTTTTTGGGCCTTGAATTTTGAGTTAGGATTATGAAATTTGGTACATGTGGTCCTTTTACGTGCTATTCGAACAAGTGTAAGCATTTTCAAAATCTGTCCACTCTTTAGAAAAAACGTTATTTTTGGTCAAACAGTAGATAATTTCGAAAAAGTGTCTGAACAACATATGTAGTCAACCTGAATATCAATATTTTGTCGATATAAGCTTTTTTGCCACGCCCAATTTTTGGGGGCATTGTCATTAAAAATAATTATGTTCGGCAAAGTTTTACATACATCAAAAAAAACTTGATGCAGAATCATTAGTTAAGTTAACATTTCTTCTGTATATCATTTAATCCCACGCCCACTTTTTCGAGGCGTTTTTATACAAAAACCATTTGTACACACTACCTTATAGCATAACCAGCCGAAAAACTTTGTTTTTTTGTCGAACCATAAAAGATTTTAATAAACTGTCTGAACAATATGGTGTGACATGTTTCTATATTTCATCGCCATAAAGCACAAATTTTAGGGATATTAACTTTAAGAATGGGATGGGATAGGGTATAAAACGATTCGTCTTCTCATTTGTTTTTTTTATTATTCTGAGGTGTTTAACTATTTGATTAAATGCTGTCGCCTACAAGCTGAAATGTCTATTAGTTGGTTTATTTAGGTCACACTGTTGTATCGAATTCAACTCATACTTCCAAATACCTACCTAGTTAAATGATTGCGTTATTAAATACTCGCTTTTGTTACTATACCATGCTATCAATTATCCCTGCAGATATAAACTACACCATAAAAAGCAATCATTTGCACCACCCCCATTTCCCAACAGAAATATTGGCATTCGGTATCGACAAATGTCACTAATAAGTGATACCATACAAAAACAAATTTTCTAAAATGTCAATAATTACCTCCGCACAGCGCACAGTATTGCAAATATTTAATTAAATACTCTCCGGTAGATTGCTCGCCTTTAGCAATTGTATCCCACCCAATGGGTTAATTCTAGCAAAGCTAGGGTACCCCAACTACTGGCAGGGATTTGTCCAATGTTTACAATAAAATATACAAACTAGATAAAGCTGATTACGGAGGCGAATTCGTTTTCATATCCATATTTCATCATTTAGGTTTTTTATTGATTCGCAGATACACTGAATACCGATACACCGATGTAGGTATTGTTGGCAAGGCTGTCAAACCATAAAAAAATATTATTTCATGTGGCATATTGGATTAATTATTTTTTGCTTAATAGCAAAGGCATTGCTATTAAACAAATAGCAGTTTGTAAGCCGATAGATGTTATACATGTTTCTATGAATGTGTATCTTGGTGCCGTTTATGTGGTTCAATACGTATAAAGTTTTAGTGGATGTGTTTATTAACTCGCAATATGTGTGCAGGTGGATAAAGATAAGTTAGCATCAACCTCGATAGGTATAGTTACATTCGTGGATTTTTTTACTAATTAAAATACAAAACAGATAGAACTCAGACAAACTACTGCCGATATTTAAAATGTCAGAGGACTCATTCCATAAATCGAATTGCCTGCACATACCGTACATTTTTCGTAAAATCCCGTCTTTTTAGTAAAAAAAATATAGCTAACAATATAAAACAATTCAGTTTTGTTTTCTTTAAAATACCAGTTTATAATTTTATGTTTTTCAAAAAAATTAAATAAAATAAACATTAACCACTGATTACACACATTTTTGAAAACATTGTTTAGGCCCTTTATCTCCTAAGCGCTTTAATAGTCTACCATCACATAACCCTTAAAATCGGTACCCTCTGAACGGTATTGTTTCAATGATTAAATATTTGGTATGCGTATCTAGAAAACCGGAAAACGTTGCATCGCTGATAGCCCTGCTATACAAATCGAACCATCTTTACAAACAACTCCCAATATTTCTCATGTCAGTGGATTCATTCCATAAGTCGACTATGACCCAATAAAAACATATTGCCAATAGTCTTGCAAAAATTTGAAATCAGTAGTCCGAACTACAAATGCTTCGCGTTTTTTATATATCGTATGTACGATATCGGCGAATGCTCTAAAGCATACTTAATAATGTATGTATTGTCTTTGCTTGGGTGTTGTAGAACGATGGTAGACTCTGATTGGCTTTAACTTGGCAATGTCCAGTGGTTGTAACTCCAAGTGGTAACCATTGGGTACTGGTCTCATCCACCCGGATTTGACTTGCTAAACGATAAGCGCGAGTTTTGATAACACGAAAAACAGCAACACTATAAACAGCCAGATCAGATTGACAAGGAATTAATACCCGGCCTGCTGTCCCAGGCGAACCTAGACAAGCTGCTTCGACATATTCGGACAACAGGTTGTCTAGGAATTTCAAGGGTTAGTCAGGCCCCTTGAACAGAGATGGTGGCGGATGAATCGAAAGGCCAACGGCAGCACTCAATCCCGTAGTGGATACTGATGGCCCCGTGTCCTGGGGGTACCTAATAAATTGGAACTGGCCCTCCAGGTTAAGGGTTGTGCTTTGGGTTAAGTACCCACCCAATTTAAAAACCATTGTTCATATGCAACCAATAGCCTCGGAAAGGACTGCACCTGGAATGTGAGAACATTTAACAAGAGAGGTGCAAGCGAATAACTAGCGGAAGTCCTAAACTGCTACAAAGCAGACATTACTGCCATCCAGGAATCACGATGGGATGGGCCGTGCAAAAAGAGGATGAAAAACTGTGACATCTACTACGGACCGTGTTATAGTGAGCAGAAACAACAACAGTTCTTATAAGTGCCAGACTTAGGCAAGAAGTCTTATGTTTTCAAGGCATTAGCGAACACATTGTAACTATCCGCATCAAGGTCAAATTCGCCAACATACGCCTTATATGCGCTCACGCCCCAATGGAGGAAAAAAATAATGCAGCTATGGATTACTTCTATGAGTTCCTTGACGAAACCTATGAGCGACTACCGAATCCTGAATTTTTGATATCCTAACATTCCGAGGAGCTAACATCGACTCGGATCACTAGAAGAGCAAAAAGAAAAAAGAGCAAGAATAGCGCGTGATCGAGGTTATAAAGAGGTGTCACTCCAGGAACGATGTTCGCAATTTTTACTAAAGTATTAAACGTCGAAGTCAAGGTAACAAGGCTCGAACAGAATCCTAACGAGATGAACAAGGAAATATCGTAGTTGAGACACAGTTGATGCTGGGGATATGGAAGAACCACTTTTCAAGACTGTTAACCGGCGATGACGAACAACATTCCGATGTCAGGCAGAACAAACCATTCAATATTGGCGACGACAGCGAAAACTGCCAACCACCCGACCTGAATGAAGTGAGGACAGCAATATCTAAACTCAAGCTTAATAAGGTTGACTGAAATGACGGCTTTCCCGCCGAGCTTTATAGAGCCGGCGGAGATGACTTGGTAAGTAACATCCACCAACTCATAAGCCAAATCTGGTCGGAAGAAAGTATGCTTGAATAATAAAACCTCAGCATCGTTTTCCCGATGCACAAAAAAGGAGACCCTCTAAACTGCCCCAACTACAGGGGCATAGGTCTCCTCAACATCGCCCGCAAGATCGTACCTGCCGTTATATATGAACGCCTTAAACCGTTTACCAACAACCTGATCGGCCCTTATCAGTGTGGTTGGGTTTAGCCAGGAAAGTCCACAACCGATCAAATTTTCATACTTCGGCAGATCCTGGAAAAAACCCAAGAAGTCCAAATCGATACCCACCACCAATTCATCGATTTCAAAGCCACATGCGACAGCAATTATAGAGACGAACTATAAAGAGCCATGTCTAGTTTTGGTATACCGCCCAAACTCGTCTGTTTGTTTAGGATGACAATGGAGAATTCTCGCTGCTCCATCAGGGTCGGAAACGACCTCACCGACATATTCGATACCAAAGCCACATTTGCTAGTATTGAGAACAAAGCGGCAAAAATGGGTTAAGCAGTAAATGAGTAAAGGACACACAACATCGACGAATTGGATATAACGTCACCATTGACAGATATAACTTTGAGGTAGTACAGGAATTTGTCTATCTCGTCAGACAATTAAACGAAGATATACTCTTGCCAACCGCTGTTTCGTCGGGCTAAGAAGGCAATTCAGTAGTAAAGCCCTCACTCGAACTACTATGGAGGCCCCGGGCATCCCAGTCCTGCTCTACGGCGCTGAAGCAAAAGCGGATGAAAAAATCCTTGGTGGATTAGAGAGGAAAATTGTTTGAAACATCTTCGGTCCCTTTTGCGTTGATGGGCTATGGAGACGAAGATTCAACCAAGAACTATACGAGCTGTACAGCGAATTGCCTCTGGTCAAAAAACTCCGCATTGGACGTTCAAGATGGCTAGGGCATGTAGAACGAATGGACACCAATACTCCGGCCCGCAGAGTCTTCGATTCCCAGCCAAACGTCGGACGCAGTAGAGGAAGACCTCACTTTGAGTGGTGCGCACAAGAAGAAACCGACCTCAACCAACTTGGAGTGCGCAACTGGAGGCAGTTAGCTAAGGACCGGGCTAATTGGAGAGGCATGTTGGTTGAGGCCCAGGTTCATTCCGGACTGTAGCGCTAGATTTATTATCCAATCGATTGCATTTCCAACTTTTAAAAGTGTAGAAAACATTAATCTCCAAACGGTCACCTACTGCTATTGAACTTGGTTCGTTGAACCTAGATTTTCTTAGCGATTTTGTTACGACATATATATATTTTTTAATCGACAAAAGAGAGAAAACCCGAAAACAAACAAGTAAATTAAAAGACAGTAGTTTCACAACATTATAACATGTATATTTCCTTTTGTGATTTTTTTAAGGATAGTTTAAAGTTTGTTTTTACATGGAACTATATCGTAAGTTATTATATTATGAATCTGTCATATTATGCTTTTTAACATTCTGGTTAACATTCATTGCTAAATTATTTTAATCAATGATAATTGTGTAAGTTCATAATTCTATCCGTTTATTATCTATTTATATATTATTTTGTTGTGAATTTTTGTTTCGAAATTACCAGCTTGGCCAGGTAGTTAGTGCAATGAGCTGCGGTGCAGAATGCTTAAGTTCCATTGACAATTCCCGTAGCGTAATATTATTAAAAATGTTTCTTACAGTTGCTCAATGTTCAGTGAGAAGTAGTTCATTTTTCAATTAGATTGAAAAGTTTTTCTCAACTAAGCCGTTAGTCTTCAAAATAAAATTGTAAGGTTCGCCACATGTATAATTGCGTGAAAAAAGCTTCCCATCCCGAACGAAAAGATCTTCTTAAGGTCATAGTTGGTTAATTTCTAATATCGGTTCATAGTGATTTATTGCGGAGAACAATTTTTAAAATCTCATCTTAACCTACAAAACAACATACCTTCCTATTATTTTCAGAAGTATATCTCCTCACATTTTTCTCAAGAGATCTTCAAGCACTGTGCCAAGCGCGTATCCATTTACCTCTCAATTAACACACTATACTATATATAGGCCGAAAGGCATTAGAATTAAGTTGACCCAAATAGGGACAGTAAGTTGGTTAAGTAGTTGATAAGTAGGCTAGTTTTTCATGAATTTTTGTGTAGTAGAGTACAATAAAAATCAATTGAAAAAAAACACACTATACCCAACATCTTATGTCAAAGAACAATTGCCGCAATGTCAAAAAGTCATTAGGTCAGCAGCAACAGATGCGCTAAGTTTTTTAGGCTCAGCAAGAAACACCGGGTTTGATGAAAAATGACGACAGATGCTCGCAGCCAAAAAAGAGGAATATAAGATAAACTTCTCATACCAGGGAAATGCAAAGCAGATAAGCTTGACAGACAGGGCACAATCCTCGATATTCTATCGAAAGTAGGTACGATAGGTATGGCCATCGCTACATGTGAATTACAGATCAAACTGGATGCGATCAACAAAGCAAACCGCAGATAGATAAACGGCAGAACGTGTCAAATATTCAGTTAACTTAACCTAACTTTAAATAGCCTAACCTAACTTTAAATAGCCTAACCTAACTTTTAGCCTAACTTTAAATAGAAGCGCTCCATCTACTTGAAAATGCTGAACAGATCAAAAATCAGCACCATTATCGGTGTCCTTTCCGATAGGCCAGCAACGACTTCCCTAGAAGCTGCTTAGATGAAGAAGTCGAGCAAAGTATTACTCACTTTTGTGCTCTTGTCCAGCTCTCTCAGTAAAAAGGAAGCTTCCTCTGGGAGAGTACTAGTTCGATAATTTAGGTGAGCTGGCTAATTTCAATATCAACATCATACGCTACATAGTTAGTTCTGAATGGTTCAATTAGGCGAACGAATATAGGAAAGTATTTATGGTCTAAGTGTGCACGCGCATCGCATGCAGCCACTACAACCTAACCTAACCTAAGATAAACCTGCTCGTATAGTCGATAACTGCAATTAAGCTTTATAGTCAAAAACGGAGAGTAGAACACCGGCTTGTCAGAAAACAGATCATAAAGGCGCGCGATAGAAAACAAAGAACGGTGACACTCTAAGAAAAAATTTGTTTCTGTGTATCGTAAAAGCCAGGGAAAAGAACAAAATCCTGCAGAGATAAACAATGAATGACTGTAGTTGAGAATACCGAAGTCCAAATCGATGGCTAACCACTATTCTAATATTTATAAAAAGTTTTGGTATACCGCTCAAATTTGTCGGTTTCTGCAGGATGACGAAATTGTCGCTCTATAGGTATCAGCAAAAAGTATTTAGGTAAGGTGACGCATTATTTTGAGAAGATCGTGCAAAACTCCTGACCCAATACCAAAGGCACACTATTCTATATAATTCTAATATCTGCCACTGAATTCTACGTGATGTCACAGCCACGATTGCTGGTATAGAGAGGAAGATGGATATAATAGTAATTGAGGTTACTTAAAGTTGCGACAATTGATTGATAATAAAAAAAATTAAGGTTGCTTACGTTACATAATATCCCTATTAAAAGTCCGATATATAATTCACAGTTGTAAAACATCCTAGCAAGTAAAATGTAAATTACAATTTTTTACAAAACCAAACAATACATCTACGAAAAGGACAACTGAATACCAATTCAATGCCAAATTTTAGAACTAGTTGCGTCAGTTAAATCAAACACTGATGATAATAAATTGTTTTTAGGAGCCATCAACGCTTCACACGTCAGGCACTCGATGAACAATATCAATTGGGAAAATACTACAATTTCGGGATAATAAACGCATGGAAAATATATGCCATCTAAAGTACCCACTTGACTGGCAGCTAGTTAGTTAAACACACTGCAGAGTTGTGCTTTAGTGCGCAATGTTATTCATTTATTTTTAAATTGTTTGGCTTGTAGGGAAATACATTCCAAGTGAGTTTTTTCAATATGTCACTTGTAGGAATATCGTTGCATTTCTACAGATAACAGTTATTATATACATATTGTTAATTTACAGGCATGCATTAGATGTATTTACACATCCGTATCCTTCCAAGTTTGTATCCTTATCAATACATAGAATGCTTATTCATCTGTATGTTAGTAACCTTTTAACATAGAAAATCTCTATTTGATCTAAGTATTTTTTTTAATTTTTAAATACTTTCTCTGACCTAATTTAGTATGCGTTAATAAATGAGCAAAATATAAACTATGACGAGTGCATGGACCTTGAAATAACGACACGTCATTTTAACAAGCACATGGTTTCCTTACCTCGATATCCATAAGACAAAATGGCTGTCTCCTGATTATCGAGCGGTCAATCAAATTAATCACATAAAATAGACAAGAGGTACGCATCCCGTATCACGTATCTAACATCACATGGACCTCTACCTTTTCAATGGCAAGGTTTGAACGTAGATATCCACCATGCCACAACAAGACACGAAAACCTACAACTGGTCTAACCTAAATGAGATAAGGAAAGCATACACCAACTCATTAGCTGTTGGTCGCCTGAAAGTTTGCCTTAAAAATGGAACCTTGACATCGTTTGTCGTATCCATAAAGAAAGCGATTCTAGTACAGAGAAGGAAGCTTGTATTTAACAGTAAATGAGAGTAAGACCAAGTTCATGCGCTGTCAACATGAATCTACACTGAATATCGACGAATTGTACAGAACATCGCAATTAAATGATACAAACATATAGTTGGTAAGAGACTGCCTTGGCTCCGGTATTAACTCTGATGACATCTTGTCAAAATTCAAACGAAGAATTCATTTTGCTGGCTTGGACATGAAAAGCGTATCGACACCAAAACTACGGTTCGTAGAATCTTCGATTCCCAGCCATGCTATCCACTAAGTAGTCAATCGTTTGGGCTTATCGGCGTAGACTACCGACATCACTTATCCACATAGAAAACAGTCACGATATTGGAGGCCAATTCATAGGACCAAAACGCAAAAATATGCGCTCACCGAACAACAAATCAAGTGTGGCACGAGCTGTGTTACATATTGCTCCGTCTTGTTGAAACCACAGCTCACACAATTGTTTAATTGGTGAACGAAAAAATCAGTAATCATGGCTCTTTAGTGGTTACCAATCACTGTAACGTTCTGGCCAGCATCGTTATTTAAGAAGTACGGACCAATTGTTGTTTTTGTAACGGTGTAACGGTTTGGTATGGCAGTACTGTTTATTGACGTATCCATTCATCCAAAATTCGCTTATGAAAATAGTGATCAATAGCAATCTTGTTTTGGGCCCATTCACCGAATCTATGCCTTGCTAGGTGATCCTGTGTCTTCAATTCTTACACGAGTTGAGTTTCGTAAGCAAGCAAACCAAGATCTTCCCGCAAAATCATTCATTAAATAGATGGACTTGACAAATATATAATTCCTCTGCACGATGGTGGAAAGACTGATTCGGGTCATCCTCTACGTTAGGCTCTGCATAGCAGCAATGAGTTTTTCTGTATGCACTGTATGACGTCTCAAAAACGTTCCAAAAAAGTGGTGCAAAAACGTTCCATAGAATTAATTGCTAGGATGGACGATTATGTTGACCATAAAATGCACGTTACGTATTACGAGCAGAACAATGATTTTTAAAATAAATTTGCACCATTCGGAAGCGTTGTTCAGACTTCAGTCTATTCATGTTGGAATGCCAAACAAAACTAAAAATAAATCACTTAACAGCTGACAAAATGGCTGCTTGTTTAAATAGTGTTGCCAACTTAAAGTTCTATACCCCTAAAAACGCCCGTTATATGGCTTCCTATTTCCTATACTAACGTGCTGATGTAAATGGAGGTTAAAGCCACAGCGCGGAGTGCCTCCCTTAATTAATATTTCGTGACTGTATGTATCTTAGATTCTACCAAAGTAAATCCTATTTTTCTGTACCATGCTTATTTTTATCAGATGGGCGTGTGTTAACCCGTTAGTTATGTGTCTCTTCACGATTTTGCATTCAATTGAATTTCCGAAGTACGATTTGTGTGGATTGCCGGGGTAGCGGTAAATGCATTGAACTACTAAGTGCGGAGTGATGGACATGAATTGCGAAAGTTACAGCACTATGTTTTTCTTTCACTGTTTCTCTTTTAAAAGTCTGTTAATCATTCAAGGGTATAAAATTGTCATGAAATGTTGACGTTTGGAATCTGCGTTAAAAAAAGTATCTAATCCTTTGTTGCAAAAATATTACTTCACACACACAATTTTTTTTTTTGGTTTTTATTTCTTTATAATTGTTTGTGTTACCTGCAATGCTTATGGCTTATTGAATTGTTAATTGTGATATTTATATATTGTTGGAAGTTTTAGTTTAAAAGTTTTTTTTATATGACTTAAATAATTTAAATTTAATGAGAAATTTTTTTTTAAATTCAACAAATGAAATTAGAATTCAAAAAGTCCAATTTTATATTTTTTTACGTTTTTTTTAAATACTGAAATTTTTCAGGTTGGTAGAATTTGCGTTTATAATTGTTGGCATTACAAGGATAAGTTAGAAGTAAGTTAGTAGATAATTTATGTAGTCATCTTTCAAGACTCAAAAAATTATAGATATGAGTTTTCGACGCATTTCACCACGCCGATACTCCATATCTCAGTCGGGTCTCTCCAACGAATAGTAAACTTGCTTTTGTATATCTACAATTGTGTATCTCTTTAGATACGACATCAAACCGCACTATTCAGTTGTAGTCGCAATTGGTGGCCTTAGGAAGTGACCATCTATGATAATTCCGAGGTACTACATGCTCTTGACTATTTGATTTGCATCTCCCTTTTTTGTTGATGGACAGTCTTCGTTTTTGTAGTAGAGGTTTATTATGGATGTTGGTTTATTTGGAGTTCGTATATGCATCATTATAGTCTTGTCAAAATTTATTACCAAGCTGTGATCATGGCACCATCTCGAAGCCTTATCAAACTGCTGTTGCATTATTAGTGTCGCGGTTTCAAGTATTGTGCGTAAGGCGTACTTTTTAAAAAAAATAAAAACATGCATAATCTCGTTGGTATATAAAATGAAAGCATTGGGCCCAATTTTTACCCTTTAGTTACACCACAATGGTTATGTTTTCCGCTGCTTGTTATTTTGGAGACTTTAACCTTTGCTGTTCTGCCTTGAGACCAAGGATTTCTTCATCCGCTTTTGAGACGGTCCATGCTTCAGCGTTGTAGAGCAGGACTGTGATGATCAGGGTCTTATATAGGATCTCCTAAGTAGTTCGGGTGAGGGCTTTACTACTGAATTGCCTCCTTAGCCCGAAGAAACAGCGGTTGTCAAGAGTAATTCTTCGTTTAATTTCTGACGAGATGTTGTTTTCAGAGTTAAAAGAGGAACCGAGATAAACAGCCTTTCTACCTCAAAGTAATATCTGCCAATGGTGACGTTTTGTCCAATTCGTCGATGGTGTGTGTCTTTCCGTGTTGACAGCATATACTTCGTCTTTCCATCATTTACTGGTAAACCCGTTTTTTTCGCTTCCTTCTCTATACTAGCAAACGTGGCTATGACATGACGTTGGGTCCTACCAATGATGTCAATATCGTCGGCGTATGCTAGTAGTTGTACAGACTTTTGAAAAATTGTGCCTCTGGCAATCCTCACAAAAATCAGATTGAAGAAGTCACATGACAGCGCATCGCCTTGCCTAAATCCTTTTTTGGCATCGAATGTGTCGGTGAGGTCTTTCACATATTACATATTACACTTTCAGGCGTTCACATTACGGCAGATAGGATCTTCTAGGCGCTGTTGAGGAGACTTATGCCTCTGTAGTTGGCGCAGCTTAGAGGATCACCCTTTTCTATGGATTTTATGGCTGCCGGAAATGACGGCCTTCCCGCCGAGCTTTATAAAGCCGGCGGAGATGACTTGGTAAGTAACATCCACCAACTCATAAATCGAATTCTCGGAAACGACCTCACTGACACATTCGATACCAAAAAAGGATTTAGGCAAGGTGATGCGCTGTCATGTGACTTCTTCAATCTGATTCTTGAGAGGATTGTGCAAAACTCACGAGCCAACACCAGAGGCGCATATTTCCCAAAATCGGTACAACTACTAGCGTACGCCGACGATATTGACATCATGGGTAGGACCCAACGTGATGTCATAGCCACGTTTGCTAGCATCGGTTCATCCGCCACCATCTCTATTTAATGGGCCTGAAGAAAATAATCCAATGGTGTCAAATCACACGATCTTGGTGGCCAATTGACAGGTCCATGCCCCGAATTATGCGCTCATCGAATGTTTCCCTCAATAAATCGATTGTGACGTGCGCTGTGTGGCATGTAGCGCCGTCTTATTGGAACCACATCTCATCATTCATACTATCCAATTCGGGAACAAAATGGTCGATTTTCATGGCTCTATACCGGTCTCCATTAAAGGTAACTGACTCTCAAGCATCAATTCGGAAGAAGTATGGTCAGAAGAACAGTCAGTTTTTGTGGTCTCAATGGTCTCATGTAGATTCTCTTCACTCCAAATGCGGCAATTTTTCTTGTTGACGTAGCCAATAAACCGAAAATCAGTAAGCCAATATCATTGCGCAAAATCTTCCATAAAGTTGATGGACAACTGCTTCAACTGCTGTGCACGGTGGCGAATAGATTCATTCGGGTCCTCTTCAAAACTTTGCTCTACAACGGCAATTGTTTCTTCGGCGCGCACTGTTCGACATCTCTGCGGATGCGGAGTAGACGTAGTGCGAAAACAATCCATGGTTAACAGAATTAATTGCTCTGACAACCGATTATATCGACCATAAAATGGACGGAGCTTGCGGTAAGCTTCACGAACTGAAACATTATTTTCAAAATAAAAAAAAATGCAAAAACAGTTTGCAAGCGTTGTTCATTTGTCAACCTGTTCATGATGAAATGGCAAACCAAACTTAACACTACAGCACGATCTGACCAAAAAATGTCAGTTTTATCTGGATTTGGAAAACCAACATCTGGAAAAAAAACACCCGTTAGTTACAAAATTTTAGAGTTCACCCAATAGTCTTCCAGTGCTTATTCCATTTTGGAAACCGTATTGGTTTAGTTGTATAACCCTATGTTTCTGTATAAAACTGGTAAGGCGTCTCAGAAAAATTTCCTCCATACACTTTTCTACAACTGGTATCAAAACTATAGGCCTATATCAAATAGGCCTATAGTTTTGATAATTGACGTCAGACTTATAGCATTCATCTTCAAATCAATTGACCTTGTATTGTCTGTACCTGGACTTTGATTTTTTTGCAAGGAGCACAACATTCTTTAAACTTCTATAGGTATTATTAGCTGCGTCTAAGTACATAGACGGGACGAGATACAAATTTTTACTGACCGTTTTTTCTACCTAGAACTTCATTCGAGACATTCCACGTTTTTCTAGGGTCGTTTATTGGCATTTAAAAATTGAGCCTTGTAATAGTTGGAATGTTTTTGTTCACAAAGTTTATAAAAATTTTATATACGCTCTTGTAGGTTTGGTTTGATGTTCTTCCACCTTCTGTACAATTCATCTCTTTTTTGCAAATTGTAATTAAGGTATTTTGTAGCTGCTCGACATCTTCTTTATGGCAAATGCTTTGAATTCCGCTTGTTCGATTAATTGATTGACTTTGTTTTGACTGATCCGTGATGATATTCCAAGGAAAGTTTTTGCCTGTACATACTTTTTTGTTGCATACATTGTAGAATAGTGATCGGATATATCCGTTTCAATAACAGCGATTATGATGTCTTCGTCTGTAATGTTGACAAATATATGATCTACAAGGGTGGCACTATTTGTACCTAGTTCTACCCGTGTACTTTGCTTAATTATATTCGTTAGCCCTTTCGTTGCCATCATTTCCAATTTTGTAACCACTTGACAATAGTTAACGTCCTTAAGATGTTCATGTTTCCTCTTTACTATTTTTAATATTCATATCAAGCTTTTTTTTATTAATATAGCAATATTAAGCTTTGGTGGCCTATATATTGCATGAATGTATTTTTTCACTTTTTCCTTCTATTTCTATGTTTATACCTTCATAAAATACAGTATTAGAAAACATTGTTTCATAAATAATATTATTTTGTATAAAATTTGCTATTCCTCCTACTTTAGAATTAGTTCTATTGAAGAATTCCACATTCCTCTCGTTTTAAATTAATTTCAAGTAATTTACGTCGACATAACATAAAACACTTTCAATTCCTGCTAGAAAACCGTTCCAATTCATTCTCATAGATCGAATGTTAAAACACGTGCAACAAAAGTTTTGATTTTCAAAAAAAAATGTTTGTTTGATGTCGGTAAAACCATGTATCACCTAAAACTGATTGAGGCAGTTATGATTGAGTTCCTGGAAATGTCATTTATGCTTAATTTTTCAATTGTGATTTTGTTACAGTATAGGTACCTCAATAAAATATTCACTGTTGCCACGCTCTGTATATCTGGTTTTTCAACAGAGACGCTACAAAATTTGAGCGACAGGGACAGCAAACGACGCCACATTTCTTGCCGCTATTTTGACATTTCTCTTCAGTAAGGTTGCCATTTCATGATGGAAAGATATGCAATCCAACAACGAGTCGAAATTATTAAAATTAACAACCGAAATTCGGAGTAAGTGGCCTCAACGTTAAGAGCGCTACATCCAATTTATGGTCGTCATAATCGTCTTAGCAGATCAACAATTGAGCGTCTAGTGAAAAAATTTGAATCCCCAGGCACAGTACAAAATGTTCCCGTGCCAGTGAGACAAAGAAGTGCACGTAGTGTCGAGAACATTGCTGCCGCTGAGGCTTCAGTTGAAGAAAGCCCAAATGTGTCTCTCACACGTCGTTCTCAAGCGTTGGGCAACTCTTTGACGTCGTTGTGGCGCATTTTGCGAAAAGATATTGGCCTACATCCTTACAAGATTAAATTGACGCAAGAACTGAAGCCGCTTGACGACCAGAAGCGTCGTATGTTCGTGAATTGGGCTGAGAAACAACTTGAAAATGATTCGGATTTTCATCGAAAAATTATCTTCAGCGATGAGGCTCATTTCTGGCTGAATGGCTTCGTCAATAAACAAAATATGCGGTATTGGTCAAGCAGCAATCCACACGTACTCCATGAGTCATCATTGCATCCCGAAAAAATGACGGTTTGGTATGGTTTATGGGCCGGCGGCGTCATTGGGCCGTACTTCCTCCGTGATGATCAAGACCGGCACGTTACTGTGAATAGGAATCGCTACCGTTCAATGATAACCGAATATTTTTGGCCCCAATTAGATGATATGGACTTGGAGGACATGTGGTTCCAACAGGACGGCGCCACAAGCCACACAGCGAATACCAAAATCAATTTATTGGAAACCAAGTTTGAAGAACGTGTTATCTCACGAAATGGTCCAGTCGCTTGGCTGCCTCGGTCGTGCGATTTGACGCCGTTAGACTATTTCCTGTGGGGCTACGTCAAGTCTATGGTCTATGCCAACAAGCCAGCGACGATTGATGAACTTCGTACGAAAGTCGAACGTGAAATTGCAGCAGTATCGGCCGATTTATGCTTTAAAACCGTGGAAAATTGGATTCAGCGTCTTGACTTCTGCAAGCGTGCCCTTGGTGGCCATGCAAAAGAAATGGCATCAAACGTACTTTCACAGGAATAAAAAATTTCATTGATATCCAAAACCGTTTTTGTTTTATTTAAAAAAAACGTTTGTAGCACTCTTATTGAAAAATCCTTTACATATCTGACTGGTATTGCAAAACGCGCGTCGCTGGATCACTCACACCAACCGCTTGAATTCTTTCACTCTTCGCTATAGCACATCCTTGCATCTCTATCCTCTGTCGGCAGCTGTAATTAATAAATCCGTCATGTTCTTCTCTTTTGCAGCCTCGGTCCCATCATCGTTTATTTTGAATCGCGGTTATATCTGTTCCAGAGACCCAAGTTATGTTGGTGTCATTGCGTTTGCCGCTACCGGAATTACAAATTACACACCCAAGCTTTTGGCTTGAGGTTTATCAAAACCTCACAACCGACTAGACGTCATTACACAAAGGTTGCTACATGAAATACCTTTAATAAAATTTAATTAGCTCCCACCGTAACGTCTTCATTAGTTCTGACAGACAATTAACTCCCAATAAGGTTGCGTCGCATCCCTGTCACTTCCAAAAAACCTTGATATCTTCTCCCTATAGAAAATTTCTTACGCACGAACAACGTCCTCCGTGTTGACATCCAATGTCAAAAATCCATCCACAACCTCCACGCATGGGGCTCTAATTAAATTCTTCACTTGACTAGTTATGTTACCAATTCGTTGGGCAGAGTCCTTATTTATATACGTACACCGACCAAATAATTTATAAACGTAATGACCAAGCGACGTGGTACACAACCAATCGCACATGCCTTCACCTTCAACTGATTACTTGGGTTTCCTTAGTTGGATGGGACTTGATTTTCTTCAACAGATTTACATAGATTTAATTAAGATTAAGGGCAGTAGACGAACAGTTTGAAAACATTATCCCTTCTATCAGAATCGATTTTTTTACTTGCTCCAGCAGAAGATTTGCCATGCCTCGGGTCAAGATGGATTTAGGCAAATATCAGAATGGTACAACCTCCGTTAAGATGAAAACGCAATTTCTTTTCTTCCTCCCCTAACTTTGTGGAGCCCTACGTTTTTTTTTTGGTTCGCTTATTGTTACTTGCGGCGTTTAATGGATTGATATTGCCTTGCAAAATGTATAATACACTGCTGTTCTAGATTTGGATGGATTTGGGTGCACCAAACTGGGAGATGAGTGCGCACAGAGGGGTGGATGACTGTCACATAATCGAAAACGTGAAACAAACTTATCGAGTAAATTGTTGAAAAAGCTTTACAGACCACTAACAATATTTTCAAATGCAGCAGCCATGGTTTTCATTTTGCAAGTTAAGATTTGAGAGTTTTCTAACCTTGGCCTGTGCTGTTATTTATTTCTTGCATTTCATTTTCGAAGATTTATCGAAAAAGTTTGGTAAAGCATTAAACAAAATGTAAACAAATAAATTAATAATGAGACAACATCAGTATTGAGATTATAAAGAGTGTTGAGGTGTAAAAAATTAATAATTTATGAGAAGTCTTGAGTTAAAAAAAAAATTATATATTTCTTAAGAGGATAGAGTATGTGTTGTCTGGGGTGATATTTTTTATGAATGGAATTAAAAATGAAATAATCGCTATGTATAGCGGGCGTAATTACGGGTGATCCAAGTAGAGATACTTTTTTCAATAGCCTTTTTTGACAGAGTCGTGTCATGCTGTCATGTTATTTTTGTTGAGTATTGTTTGGCATTTCATAATGGAAAGACTTACGCTTGAACAACTTTCACAAATTGTTCAACTTTATTATGAAAATTCACGTTCTGTGAGGAATGTGTTTCGTGCACTTCGCTTAACTTATGGTCAACATAATCGGCCTACTGAGGGTACTATTCGCAACACCATCACCCATTTTGAGATCCAGCATTCATTATTGGATAATATTCGACCGAATAGACCACGTCCAGCACGCTGTGAAGAAAATATAGCGGCCGTAGCTGAGAGTGTACACGTAGACCGTAGAGAGTCGATTCGGCGCCGTTCACAGCAACTCGGACTGACGTATGGAACGACTTGGCGCATTTTACGTCGAGATCTTAAATTGAAAGCGTACAAAATACAGCTTGTGCAACAACTGAAGCCGCTCGACCTTCCCAAGCGACATCGCTTCGCTCTATGGGCTCTTAAAAAGTTCCAAGAAGATCCGAAGTTTTCGAGGCAAATTTTGTTTAGCGATGAGGCCCATTTCTGGCTCAATAGGTATGTAAACAAACAAAATTGCCGCATTTGGGACGAAGAGCAACCTGAAGAGATTGAAGAACTGCCACTTCATCAAGAAAAAACAACGGTTTGGTGTGGTTTGTGGGCCGGTGGAATCATCGGTCCATATTTCTTTAAAAATTATGCCGGTGCGAACGTAACCGTCAATGGCGACCGTTATCGTGCCATGATAACCGACTATTTGATGCCTGAAATTGAAGCTCGTGATCTCGGCGACATTTGGTTTCATCAAGACGGCGCCACTTCCCACACATCGCATCAATCAATGGACTTATTGAGAGAACATTTCGGTGAGCACATAATTTCACGTTTTGGGCCGGTCGATTGGCCACCAAGATCGTGTGATATCACAACGTTAGACTTTTTCCTGTGGGGATATGTAAAGTCAAAAGCTTATGCCGACAAAACCGCTTCGATTCAGGCCGTGGAGGAAAACATCACGCGTGTCATTCGACAGTTACCAGTCTAAATGCTCGAACGAGTGATCGAAAATTGGACTCAACGGATGGACCATCTGCGACGTAGCAACGGCCAACATTTGATAGACATAATCTTCAAAAAATAAATGCCAAAGAATGTTCTTTCAAATTATAATAAACATTCTCCATTAAATTTGAATTTTCTTTCTCTTCATATGAAGTGCTAGTTGGGAGGTTTTTTTTCGGCTATATCCTTTTTTCTTAAAAACTTCATGTGTCATACCCAACTAAGCAATATTGCTTCGATTAAGCACTATCGAAGCTGTTTTCCCGCCAGCAATATAAGCTGTATAAAGTCTTATGGAAACACGTTTGGCGCACTATACAGTAATCTATAAGCTTTCCTTACCGAAACTAACAAAAAACGAATAAATAAATCAATTGGTGTATTTATTTTGAATATTCTTGTACTCACCATATTTGTTTATTTAATTGTTTATATGAATGATTATTTTCAATAATATTAATGTGGACTGTGTTATTTATGATATGACTAGCTGACCGGCAAATGTTGTTTTGGCATATAAATTATTTCAAGTCAACATTTTGGTTGCTTAATAAATTAGTGGTGGGTGCACGACTAGGTCGTACGCATCTTTTTCTTTCATAGCGAGTTAATTTGACTATTTTAAAATTTGGCCAAAATACAAAATAGTATTAATTTTGATTAATGATGCTTAAGACGATATAAATAATGTCGAAATGTGATTATACGAACATTTATTCCGTCATTGAAAGTAATCGGTGTCCATGTGAATAATAATAGTTTGCGAGAATTTGACAATTTTCTTAATAGGGCCTATATGCAAAAATCCGTTATATGGATTTTCTCCAAAAAAATGGGTGTGCAGTTTTGTTAAAACTAATATAATTATAGCATATAAGAGGTTTAGTCAAAATCGTTATAGCTGTTTTTGAGCAAATTGAGGTTATGTATGATTTTAATATGGCAGGTACCAGTAATAACATAGCTAAAAGCAAACAAGAAAAATGACCTAGAATTATGACCCAAAAATGCTGGATACGTTGTTTGAAGAAAATCGGCCAAGTCGTTTAGGCTGGAGATGCTTATACGGACAGAAGAACCGACGAACCGAAGGACGAATTCCTTTTTGAGTTCCGCTATCATCGTAATGTTAGAATCAATCAAAATCTCGAGGTCGCAAATTTTCACGAAAGTTAAAATTATATGAGAAACTTGCAATTCGCTATGTGAGTCGTTGAATATCCTATCCCATTGCATTCTCCCCTCAAACATACCCAAAAAGGGTTTATCAAAATATTTCTATGGTTTGACGTAAAAACAACGTTTTTCTATTGCACATGTTATGGAGTAGGGTACACATATCGTTTCTAAAAGAAAACGTCCCCAAAAAACGGGCGTAGGTTAAACTGATCTATAGCTGAAATGTTCATATAAATTCTACCAATGCTTATACCCTGTCCCATAGGGGTATATTAGTTGTGACATTAAGTTTGTAGCATAGTGAAATAATTTCGATGGATATGCCTGAAAGTATATGGATCGACTCATAATCGCTAGCTGAGACGATTTAGCCATGTCTGTCTGTCCGTCCGTCGGTCCGTCTGTGTGTCACCGATTTTTGGGCCTTAAATTATATGAGATCCATACAGGTATACCTAGCTAAATTATTTCACTATGTTACAAACTATGTATTAAAACTAATATACCCCTATGGGATAGCTTATAATAATTCGATTTTATATGCAGAATCTTTTTAATTTTCAATAGAACGTTCATAAAATAGATTAAAAAACAATTCGATTTTATCGAAAGAATATTTATAATTAAAATTGTTAATAGCATCGATTTAAAAATGAATGGATTTTGTCGACAGAATTTTCTTAATCTTCTAATAACTTTTCATAGAATCGATTAAAATTATTTTATTATTATTTTATTTTCAATAGATTAATGCGAACGTTCATAAAATAAAAAGTTGGTCAAAAGAATTTAATATCCCTTATGTCACTCTCTTCCTATATAATTGTCTAGTTCGCCGCCAATTGGAATATGCCTCACAAGTTCGGACGCCATGCTATGTTGTTGTTAATGGTAGTCAACGTAATCTTAAGATCGCCATCGCATATATCTATCCGCAATTTTCCGAGCTTGCAAAAAGTGATTCTGGCAGCTTATCTGAAACCTAATTGCATTATTTGAGGTGATTTCAATGTAAAACAAGCGTTCAGGGGTTGCAGTCACATCTCGCAAAAAGCAATAATTCACGATAAAGCAGGAATGGTGTGCAGTTGCGATTGCCATTCAACGGACAAGCCGACTTTCTGTGCAGCTGATACTTCGAAAACATCTGACTTGATAGATGTTTTCATTGTAAAAGATATATTTAGCAATCATATAACAGTTGGAGAGAAATAAGGTTTGTTATCTGATCCAGTTATTTTGACATCGGGGCAAAAAATATTTTATAACCTGGACTCCGAGCTGCTAAGTTAAGATAAGCTTTTCTTGATAGAAAAGCGAGTAAAAAATTGTAACAGAATAGTGCTCCGCAGCATAAAGGACATTTGATTTCGATGTGCAATTTGTTTATGAATTCTATTAAGAATTTTAAGAAGCGTGTAATATGAATGCCAAGAAGCGAAGAAAGAGTACAATTATTCACTTTGAAAAGCTGTAAAAGGTACCAAAAGGCCCAAAACTGCAGCGCCACAAATCAATGAATGGACAAGGGAAGACAAGGAAAAATCGCCGCCCATATTGAAGAAACCTTTAAGCCTGTTCATGGTAAAACAATGTACGACAATACTTATACAAGGACAGAATATAGGACAATAGGACAACTATTTCACTTAGTATTCACAAGAGCAACGCTAATATGACTAAAATTCGAGATCGCGTATTTTAAGTCTTAAAAAGCTCCTGGTTATGAGTTAATCACCGGAGAATAGATGCTGCACTCAGACTCAAACACGTGCTGAGCCAATGGCAAGTTGCGGAAGTCATAAAGGAAAACAGCCAAACAAAGTAAAATCTTGTAGACCCGATTTTTCCTTTGTCCTCTCATATCTTTAATCTTTGAGGGAATATAACTAAGGCGTTTAAGGCCGTTTTCTAAAAATAATAATCTGACCACCAGTTTGAGCCCAGAAGTTAACATTCGACAATTGAGCAGGTGCACAGAATTACCGACGTAATCGAGAAAGCATTAAAAAAAAATGATATGCTCAATCGCATTCCCGGACATCTCGCAAGCCTTTGTTAAGGTGTGGCATACAATGGCTTCAAATGCATAGAATCATATTTGGGCATATACTGTTCCGTATTAGTCATGGAAACGAATACTCGGAGCTTAAAGAAATTTCGGTCGGCGTACCGCAAGGAATAATTTTTGGACCTTTTATACTCGTGATATACCGAAAGAAATGACACAAATCTTACTACGTTTGCCGATGATACCACAAGCCTACCAGTAGGTAAAACGATCAAAGAAACGACTGCAAAACTTTCGAATAGCCTTCAACGAAACTAAATCTCTTTAAGTGAATTTTATCTTTCGCAAACAAAGCAAAACACCTGAGAATGACACTCGATACAAAGTTGAAATGGATTTTGCACGTGAAAATAACACGTTAAGAACTCGAAATTTCATTTATAAATATAAATGTATTGGGTACTCAGAAAACATGAAACCACATATATTGGTTACATCCATATTAAGAACTAAAATCTAGGTTATCATATCACGATGACGAACATCATTAATTGTTACTTTCTGACCAGACCCATTTTTTTTTTGGAATTCCGTCCGTCGGTTCGTCTGTCCGTACAATCCTCTCCAGCCTAAGCGACTTGACAGATTTTCTTCAAACTTCGTATCCAGCGTTTGTTTGGTCATAACTCTATGCCATTTTTTTTGTTTGCTTTTAGCCATGTTATTACCGGTAACTGCCACATAAAAATCATACATAACCTCAATTTTCTCGGAAACGGTTTTAACGATTTTGATCAAACTTCTTATATGGTATAAACATATTAGTTCCAACAAAACTGCATACGCAGTATTTTCGAGAAAATCCATATAACGGATTTTTGCGTTTAGGCCATATTAAGAAAATTGTCAATTCCTCGCCAAATATTTGGACAAATTGAATAAAATTTAATTTGTATACTACTATTACTGTTTTCATGAGTTCCAAATAATTGGTTTTGGGCCAATTATCCCTAAACGGAATTTTCAGTTTTGGCAATAACGGAAAATCTTTATTATACGCATGGCCACTGATTGCTTTGAATTACGGAATAAAAGTTCGTTCAATCACATTTCGACATTATTTATATAATTTTAAATATATGCTATAAATTGTTAAAAATGTCAAACTAACTCGCTGTGAAAGATAAAGTTGCGTACGACCCAGTCGTGCACCCACCACTCGTTTTGCGTTGGAAACACAAGTGGAGCAAGTTTAAAATATTGCGTCAAGTATGGATCAAACACCCTCTACAAGCAAGTACTAAAGCTGGTGTAAGCCTTCGGTATACCTCTTTGGGGTTGCACCCAGAAAACAAATGTTGTTATTTTACAAACTTTTAAAAACAAACAGCCGTTTCTATAAAAGCATTTTAAAGGTTGCCTAGCTTTGGGCAACATCTTAGTACGGCCTAAGTGAAAATTCGTAATCTACGAACGATTTCCGCATTTAG
Organism: Rhingia rostrata; assembly: GCA_949824845.1. NCBI lineage: Eukaryota > Metazoa > Arthropoda > Insecta > Diptera > Syrphidae > Rhingia > Rhingia rostrata. The sequence goes on along the minus strand of OX463758.1, from coordinate 39,346,500 downwards.
GCAACGTTGCCTAAAGGCCGCCTAGGCGCAAACGATCCCTGCCTAGAGGTTGCATATTTTGATTTTGACGTATACAAAAATTTGAGATTTTGTGTGATGACTTTTAAGTTAAACTTATTTAATAAAAATGGACTCAAGCTACATTTCATTTGTGAATGATTTAAGTGTAGTGAATATTATAAATTCATACATACCAACAAGTAGAAGACCAAAAATTGACATAACAAGATTTAATCCAATGAACTTGAAGATACATATTTAGGGAAAAGCATAAATATTTTTTTTAAATCCAATATGGTAAAGTTAATCAATCTTGTGCGATCTGATCTTGAGGGATCAAATAGGGGTGGTCACATTTCTGCTGATATTGAACTGATATCTGCTTTAAGGTATTGTGTCAAAACGAGGTAAATTATATTACCATAATATAACAACATAATTGTTTAAAAATAACATTAATGTCTTTTAGATGCAATACGATGGAGCTGACATCCATGGATTTATACAATCTTCTGTAACCTACACATAAGACTCAATAAATTCAATTCAATTCAGTTGCAAAGGCATTTGCCTCGAAGAAGCCACAATTTGCACATGCCAACAACAGTGTCTGAGCAAACAAAGGATACATGAAAAAACAATTTCCGAAAAGTATGCAATTGGAACAATAGACTGCACCCATATAATAGTCCCAAAAAATGATTATTCATTCAGCCGGCGTTTGGTCGGGTATGAAGGCTATGGTGCTCCAAAATTATTTTTACTATGTTAAATCCTAAAGCCAAGTGCAAAATACTGCAATTACATTGTTATATATATCTAGCAGGGTATTCATTAAGATGTGCTATACTTAAATAAACATATATTAAATATCTTCTTTTTAGTTTTTGTTCCTACATAATAATAATAAATAAAATAGAAAAACATATGTGATGCCTACAAGTCACTGTGTGGATCGTTTTGTACCCTATCACATCCCACCCTTAAAACAAATATCCTCAAAATGTCGGCTTTTTGGCGATGAAATATGAAAAATGTCATTGTCAGAAAATTTTGTTCAGACCGTTTATCAAAATCATTTATGGTTCGACAAAAAACATCTTTTTGCCTGGTTATGCTATGAGGTAGTGTATAGAAATGGTTTTTGTATGAAAACGCCTCCAAGAAGTTTGCGTAGGTTAAAATGATATATAAAAAAATATTGATATTAACAGAACCAATGATTTTGCTTCAAAATTATTTTTGAAATGTTTAAATATTTACCGAAAATCGTTTTTTTTTTCTGAAAATGTCCCCAAAAAGTGGGCGTGGCAAAATACTTTGTATGGACAAAATATAGACATTAGCGTTGTCTAGATACAGTGGTGCGACTCTTTTTACAAATCTCTAACGGTTTGGCCTTAAACTACGTTTTTTTTAAAGGGGAGTGGCAGTGGGCGGATTTAAAAAATGTGTATACCTGTTGTGCGTCGTCGGTTAAAGAGTCTGTATACCAAAACTCTAGCTCAAAATTTAAGGCCTCAGAATTTCAGTTTTTGTGTACTAGATTTGTATATTCTACTAGATCTTTTTACATAACATTAGCCTTGTAAAGTAACAATGGAAAATTATTATTATATAAAATAAGGATTATAGATAAGAAATTTTGGGCAACATTCCCTAGAAGGAACGTATTTATTTAGGCATGCCAAACTAGGCAACCTCCGAGACACCGCATAAAGAAATCTAATAAAGTGCTGAAAGTGCTTATATAAATTTTCAAAACACTGTGGTTGTATTAGAAACGACGATATCTGTAGGGAGCACGGAAGTCCTACAATTGAAGCTGCAACTAAAAGAAAGCATAGAAACCGACTAATCGGACATATCAACAATACTTTCTTACAAAATTTGGATGATTGCAAGTTATTGCGTCGACTACAAAACCTTTGTGCCTAGCGAGATAAGGAATAACCGCGCCTAAATTGCGTAACAGTGCTTACACACTGAATCGGAACCTGAGTTTTCGGTCAAAAGTTTTCGATAACCACTTGTGCTTTCACACCGAACTCTGACAAGGTTTCAGTTGCAATTTCAATCAGCTGTGATACCAGCTGCAAAATTTGTGTGTAAAATTATATTAATTGAATAAAATTAATTCAAATTTGTTGAAAATAATTTTTTTTTCCGTAGGCTGGTGAAAATCTCAAAAGACACGATGAGCACATGCAAAAACTAGTGTGGCACTTTAACCCTAACTATAGCCACCACCCTTTTTGTATTTGTATTGCAACTAAGTATGCGAATTATCTAGCAATTTTTTTTATCACGAGTAATGAATGTTTGGCAGGTAACTTTCCTGTGAGAGTTTCTGCTTTTTCCGAAATTGATAGCGCGGCTTTATATTATCGGGCCAAATTTAAAGGCTTAGTTCTTTGAAGACGCCGTATTTAATTTTCTTCGTCAAGAATTTAGAGGACCGTTGTGCTAACGTGTCCTAATAAACGTTTTTTTATGTTTATATGCAAATTTTTTACGTTTACGTAGATCTTTTTCCTTATATACCACGGCGCATTGACTAATGATGTTGACATTTTGTCTTCAAAAGTTTGTAAAATATTTAGATTGGTTTCACTGGTACAACCACATAGTTGTGTACCATATGTCAAGACCGGCTTTAGCACTTGCTTGTATAATAGCAGCTTGTTATCAAAGTTAAGCTTCGAATATTTTCCGAATAACCAGTACAGTTCTCTGTATTTATTTTTAAGTTCTTTGCATTTATTTTTTACATGCGACTTCCATTTTAATTTTGCATCGAGTATCATTCAGAGATATTTCGCTTCATTGCAAAAAGGGACTCGAACCGTATTGAGAAATACTGGCAAATTGTTTGTCCGTTTATACTAAAAATCTACATGAATCGATTTGCTCTCGTTAAGTGAAATCCGCCATGATTTTGTCCATTCATCAACCTCGTTAGGAGCGTTTTGTAATTTTATATTTGTTTACACTATTGTTGTGCCAACTGCTAGTATAGCTGTATCGTCAGCAAATGTGTAAATAGGAGGTACAAGAGTGGCCCAAGGACGCTCCCTTTGGGTAATCCTGCCAATGTTTCCTTGAAATTCGAATATTCGTTTCCAGGTTTCACACGGAAGAGTCTATGCTTAAGATACGACACGAATATTTTATATAATTTTTCAGGCAGAACTTGTCTTAGCTTGAATTGAAGGCCTCTATGCCAAAGACTTTGAAGAATACAGCTGAGCAAATTTTCTTTTCTTCGGAAGCTTTCTCAATTACATCAGTAATTCGATGAACTGGGTACACAGTCGAATGTTTACTTCTAAAACCAAACTGATGGTCAGGTTTAAGGCGTTTCCGATCAATAATGCGGTGTAAGCAACCGAGTAATATCCTTTCAAAAACTTTTGAAATTATTGGAGGAAGTGAAATAGGTCTCTAAGATTTTAATAATAATCACTTCTGCGACTATCCACTGTCTTGGTACGTATTCTAATCGAATGGCTGCGTTTACAATGTAGAGGACTTTAGTTAATGCTTTTACGGGCAACATTTTAAGAAGTTCTCCTGTAATAAGGTCATAACCCGGAGCTTTTTTAGGCTTTAATTTCTGTATTTCCAGTTTAGGCTCGGCAATACTTGCATATCTAACTAGATTATTATCGGTTTTAGTCTCGAATAAATTAATGTTTCCTGGACCATCAAATGGTATCAATGTTTCCTCAAGATGTGGGGCAAAAACGTCTGCTTTTTGCCCAAACGTCTTGAGTTACCCTAATTGGTGGCACAGCGTTTTATGGCTTTAATTGCTGTCCAGAGTGAATAATTCTATTCTTTTCCAACGGTTAGGCTTTGGAGATAAGTTTCTACTGCATGGTTCTTAAAGTTTTTAATCGAACTTGATAGCATGTTTTATCTTGGGGGGCACGAGTTTGGTGTCATCTTTTTCGAGCTTTTCTTTTTTGTCTAACCAAATCTTTTATTTCCCATGGGTACTTGATATTACTATAGCTCTCAATTTCTTCTTTTTGCAATTTCCATTAGGTACATTAAAGTTTTACAAACAGAGCCATAGTTGAAGTGAAATAAAGAAAATACATTTGTTTTGGCAGCGAGTTCATCAGCCGTTTTGTGGGACGTGTGGAACATATGTAAAACGTATGAAAATGTGTGTTCCTTCCAACAACCTTCAACGAGATGACGTCTGCGAAGTGTTTTCGAGACGGTTACGGCGTAACCTACTAGTTTTTTTTATAATCGCAAATGTATGAGAAAACTCCGCTTTGCAATGTAGGTTTCAGGTATTTTTTGCGAAAACTCAGTTTTGGGTTCGATGTGATAGCACTATAACATGCCGGATCTTTTAATGGAAGGTAACCCGCCAAATGTTTCAAATTCGCGATAGGAAAACTGCTTGATAAGATTTGTTTTAGTTGCAGTTACTAACAATTTATATCGAAGGGACGTGATTTTAGTCAGTATTAATCTGACAATATTATTTATAGCACTACTCTCACAGTGTCTATGAAAAATAAAAATTATGTATATATGTATATCGTAAATGATATATACTGGGCCTGCGGCTTTCTCATTATATGAACTACTTCGAATGGCCGAGCTTCAAATAGATGAAAGACTACCATAAATAGTTGGTTTCAAATTTAGCCATCATCATTCCAAGTAATCCACCAATAAGGCAGCAAAAAATTTGTTCAAAATTTTATTTCAAAATCCAAAACTCACGTTCGAAATTACAACTTTCATGTCACGCCAAAGAACAGCGCAAAATAAGACGCGAAAATGATTATAATAAGCTGTCAGAAAATACTGTTAACATTAATTTTTACTCCCTATTACACCTTAGCAATGAGATTGCGGGAATGGAAATCACACTGACAGCGCTATAATAGTGTCGAAGTCACGTTCCAAACGAATTTTCTCGGGACAGTATTCACATTTTTCACTACACAACTGACATGTAATCCAATTCAATCCTTGGCACGCATTCTTTCCCCCCACATGACGACGATACGCAGCATTTATATGTAAATAAGCACGAAGTTCATACACCACGATGGATGGGTGTGTTGCTCTGTGTCATTGCGAACGAACGAGTGAACGTTATCATTGCCAAAGGATTCGTGTATTTATTGCGTAATTTAAAGTGAAAGTGCTCACACGACCCGAATCCTGGAAGGATATATGTGCCTACTATGAAATCCAGTTTTCAGGCTGTGTGGGTCCATTAAATCGCTGTGATGGTAGGTGTGGTGCCCATTGATTTCTATGTGCCAAGAACAAGATGTGCGCCATCACGAGGCGGGTTCATAAATATAAATCTTCGACTGAAGATGGTCCTTGTTTGGTTTAACAGCGCCATCATCTCCAACGTACCTATTTATTGTTCGAATGCCCCTTTTTTTACTTCCCCAATCCAGTGTGCAAATGGGTTGGGTGAGAGTGTTGGAGAAATGTTGCCATTAGAACACAACACTTAATGCCTTATAATAAATTACCCTAAAGCCGAAGGCACATGCGACTAAGTAGGTTGAGGTAGACAAAACGCTGAAAAGCTGCGTAAGTAAGCCGCTTACTTAATTCCGGTAGAATAAATACCATTGCCACCGGCAAGAATGGGCTGACATTTTGGGTGGGCCAATATACAGAGTATACCAAGCTGCTCAAGCAATATATCTACATAGCTACTTATATAATATGGTGTCAAGATAACTGACGAAAGAGATTTTACAATGGAGTAAACAAACAAATTTCACAATACATTTAACAATAACTCACGGGCCTGATAACATACACAAAGACGATGATGAGGACGCTAACACAAGGTCTTTATGTGGATTCGTGTGTTCGAAAGGCGTGTGTGTGAATTACTACATTGGCTTAGAGTTGTTTTAGAAGGATGCTTTCAAGAGTTTAGTGAGAAAAAAGTTGACGTGTGTTGGTCAATGGGAATTCAAAAACCATATTTTGAAATTTTGTTTTATAGGGGATGCAGATAGTACACAGAGCGGAGGGACTCCCTCCTCAGCTACATTTTGAAATACAATTTTTAAAAGAAATTAACATTTGATTGAACTTCCAGAAGATATAGTTTTGTTAAAGGAAATGGAGTCGTTGTTGGACAAACCAACACAAATCCATACAAAGGTACACACAAAATGTAGTTTTTTCTTTAGAGGTATAGAACTTTGATATGGTATAAAACAGAGATGTTTTTTTTTTAAATTGACTTGAAATTTACTTTATTCGAAAGATAATCTCCTGGCGTTACAACTTACTGGCATATGCACACCACTGCTGGCTCGGACGTAAACCAATTTGGAGGTCCAATTTCGATGACTTTTTCCCACATGTGTATCCGTATATTGACAACAACGCATGGAATGTCGTCCTTCAAGTGGTCAATTGTTTCGGACTTATCGGCGTAGACTACCTGCTTTACATATCCACACAGACAACGATCAGGCGGCGTTAAATCGCACGATCTTGGAGGTCAATTCACAGGACCAAAACTCGAAACTTTGCGCTCACCTAACGTTTCCATCAACAAATCAATTGTGGCACGAGCTATGTGACATATTGCGCCGTCTTGATAAAACCACAGCTCCTGCACATCATTATTGTTCAATTAATAAACGAAACCTTCAGTAATCATGAATCTGTAGCGGTTCCCATTGACAGTAACGTTCTGGCAAGCATCTTTTTCAAAGAAGTACGGACCAATTATTCCACCAATCCATAAAGAACACAAAACAGTAAGTTTTTGTGGATGAAACGGTGTCTCAACATAGACTTGAGGATTATCATAACTCAAAATACGGCAGTTCTGTTTATTGACGTATCCATTAAACCAAAAGTGAGCTTCATCGCTAACAAAATTCGCTTATGAGAATTGGGATCAACGGCAATCTTGTTTTGGGCCAATTCACCGAATCTACGCCTTTCAAGATGATCATGTGGCTTCAATTCATGTACGACTTGGATTTTGTAAACACATATATCCAATTTCTGTTCGATATGTTTTTAAGTGGTGCTATTAACCGGAGTGAACCTGGGCCTCAACCAATATGCGTCTCCAATTAGCCCGGTCCTTAGCTAACTACCTCCAGCAGCGCCCTACAAGTTGATTGGTGTCGGTTTCATATTACTTGTGCGCGACAATTAGGGCGAGGTCCTTCTGCACTATGTCCGACGTCCATTCGTTCTACATGTCCTAGCCATCTAAAATGTCCACTGCGGAGTTTTTTGACCTGGGCCATGTCGCTGTACAGCTCTTATAGTTATATAGTTCTTCGTCTCCATAACCCGTCAACGCACATAGGACCAACGATTTTTCTAAGAATTTTTCTCTCGAAACGACCAAGGGATTCTTCATAAGCTTTTGAGACAGTCCATTGCTCAGCGCCGTAGAGCAAGAATGGGATGATCAGGGTCTTCTTAGCCCAAAGAAACAACGTTTGGCAGGAGTAATTCTTCGTTTAATTTCTGACGAGATGTTGTTGTGTGAGTAAATAGCGGAGCCGAGATAGAAAAAGTCCTGTACTATCTTAAAGTTATATCTTTGGTGACGTATTGACCAATTCGTCGATGTTATGTGTCCTTTCGTGTTAACAGCATATATATTTAGTCTTGCCCTCATTTAATGCTAAACCCATTGTTGTCGCTTCCTTCTCTATGCTAGCAAACATGGCTAAGACATCACGTTGAGTCTTGCCAATCACGTCAATATTGTCGACGTGTGAAAGTAGTTGCATCGTCATTTTGAATAAATTTCGCTTCGCTTCATATGAATAGTTTTTTGTTAGATATCGGTTTCGAAGTCTTTTGTCGTGGTTTTTGCGGATATTGGGGAGGGGCGCTCCGGGGCCGGCCACTCTTGGCAACAGACACAATTATTCCGCGTTCTTGGGGGCTGTATCGCTCCATGGCTTGTTCACTTCTTTTCTACATCTGTCTAGTCCACAAATGTCAAAACAGAGTTGACATTGGCGGCCATTTGCAAAAATAAGAGCATCTTCCAATAGGGTGATCTCTTTTGGCCCACCTTGTATGATTTAAAAAGTAAGCTACATGCTATAAGACAGAATTTTTATCTCAACACACTGTACTCATATTTTTTTCAAATTTTGTTTACTACAGTACTACCTTATAATAATGGGTGATCCAAGTAAAGATACTTTTTTCAATAGCCTTTTTTGACAGATCACGTGTGAGTCGTGTCATGCTGTCATGTTATTTTTGTTTAGTATTGTTTGGCATTTCATAATGGAAAGACTTACGCGTGAACAACGTTTACAAATTGTTCAACTTTATTATGAAAATTTACGTTCTGTGAGGAATGTGTTTCGTGCACTTCGCTCAACTTGTGGTCAATATAATCGGCCTACTGAGCGTACACCATCACCGGCCGGTCGATTGGCCACCAAGATCGTGTGATATCACACCGTTAGACTTTTTCCTGTGGGATATGTAAAGTCAAAAGCTTATGCCGACAAACCCGCTTCGATTCAGGCCTTGGAGGAAAACATCACGCGTGTCATTCGCCAGTTACCAGTCGAAATGCTCGAACGAGTGATCGAAAATTGGACTCAACGGATGGACCATCTGCGACGTAGCAACGGCCAACATTTGATAGACATAATCTTCAAAAAATAAATGCCAAAGAATGTTCTTTCAAATGATAATAAACATTCTCCATTAAATTTGAATTTTCTGTGTTTTTTTTCTTTAAAAAAGTAGGGAACCTCGAAATGGATCACCCTTTATCTCTCCGGCAACACTGACGGCAACCCGTTATTTGACTTGATATTGAATATAAATATATAAATAGCATACTTTTTGGGGTTTCTACAATAAAAATTGTAATTTATATTATTTCCCTCTATACTTTCAGGCGCAGATAGATAAACTTTTTCATATACAGTTGTAATCATACATGTTCGATTGGTGTTTTCAGGAACATTTGTATATTCGTTTAGAATGTTTGAGTGCCCAGATTAAGTATTTGACCATTGTTGGATGGCTTTAAGACGTATGGCTGAGTTAGCTGCCATTTGCTTGCGAAAATATCCAGGGGTTGTAGGTGAAAAAGATTGGCTAGTGCTGATGAGATACACAGCCACGCTGTTCTTTGCACCTTGGCTATTTGTTGCTGTTTAGAGCTGTCTCAAGCGCTGTCCACTATACTATCCATATAGGAGTATCGGTCTTATAACCGATATATAGAGATAATGCGTTATTCGAGGTTTCATTTAACATTTCAAGGCTATGGCTTTTCTGCAAAAATAAAATGCGACGGTCGCTTTCTTTACTCTTTCTTTTATGTTTAGGTTCCAGTTAAGCTTCCTGTCCAAATTAAATTCCAGGTATTTTGTTTTGTCTGAGAAGTCCTGTTCGATTACGTTTAGTGAAGGGGGTCAATGTGAGGAATTTTATGTTTCCTATTGAGCAGGACCAGTACAGTTTTGTGAGGGTTGACACCCAGTCCACAGCTGACCGTTTATTTGGAAAGTTTATGTAGTGCGTTTCGGAGAAGCTCCTTGTGTAAGTGCAGGTGCTTACCTGAGACAGCGATAGCAAAGTCATACGTTAAGGCAATCAAGAAGTATACATCTACTTCCAGGATGAGTAAAAGCTCGTTTGCCACTATGTTTAAAAGAAGAGAGGACAGGACTCCGCCTTGCGGGGCCTCCCTATTGACATGTATTCCGGTAGAAGCACCACTCAGTGTTTTCTTGATAGACCGGCTATTAAATAGCAAATTAATCAACATTTCAAGTGAGTGATCGACTTTCATACACAGTCTATTCTATCACGACAACAACATTATACCAAAAGAACGAACCTGCAGAAGAAGTATTTCCAATAATATTACTTATTTACTTACTTAAGTGGCGCTACAGTCAGGATTGAACCTAGGCCTCAACCAACATGCCTCTCCAATTAGCCCGGTCCTTAGCTACCTCTACATGTCCTAGCCATCATAAACGTCGTATTTAGAGTTTTTTTGACAAGGGGCATGTCGCTGTACAGCTCCTATAGTTATTGCTTGAATCAACGCAAACGGGGCCGAAGATTTTTCAGAGAATTTTCTCAAATCGACCAAGGATTTCTTCATTCGCTTTTGAGATGGTCCATGCTTCAGCGCCGTAGAGCAGGACTGGGATAATCAGGGTCTTATATAGGATCTCCTTAATAGTACTTGTGAGGGCTTTGCTGCTAAATTGCCTTCTTAACCCGAAGAAACAGCCATTGGCAGGAGTAATTCTTCGTTTAATTTCTGACTAGATGTTGTTGTCGGAGTTAATAGCGGAACCGAGAAAGTGAAAGTCACGTACTACCTCAAAGTTATATCTGTCAATGGTAACGTTCTGTCCAATTCGTCGATGTTGTCTGTCCTTTCGTGTTGACAGCATATACTTCGTCTTGCCGCTGCTGTCTGACCAATGATGTCAATATCGTCGGCGTATGCTAGTAGTTGTACCGATTTTTGGAAAATTTTGCCTCTGGTGTTGGGCTCGTGAGTTTTGCACAATCCTCTCAAGAATCAAATTGAAGAAGTCACATGATAGGGCATCGCCTTGCTTAAATCCTTTTTGTTATCGGGTGTGTCGGTGAGGTCGTTTCCGACCTGATGAAGCAGAGAGAATTCTCCATTGTCATCCTACACAAACGGACGAGTTTGGGCGGTATACAAAAACTAGACATGGCTTTGTATAGTTCGTCTCTATAAATGCTGTCGTATGCGGCTTTGAAATCGATGAATAGATGGTGGGTATCGATTTTGACTTCTTGGGGTTTTTCCAGGATCTGCCAAAGTGTGAAAATATGATAGGTTGTGGAATTTCCTGGCCTAAGACCACACTGATAAGGGCCAATCAGGTTGTTGGAAAACGATTTATGGCATGCACATATTACGACAGATAGGATCTTGTAGGCGATGTTGACGAGACTTATGCCTCTGTAGTTGGCGCAGTTTGGAGGGTCTTCTTTTTTGTGAATCGGACAAACGATGCTTATGCATTTCCGGCAGTCTTATTAAGCTTGAGTTTAGATATTGCTATCCTCACTTCACACAGGTCGGGTGGTTGTCAGTTTTCGCTATCGTTGCCAATAGTGAATTGTTCGTTCTGCCTGACAGCGGAATGTTGTTCGTCATCGCCGTTTAACAGTCAGCAAAAGTGGTTCTTCCATATCCTCAGCATCGACTGTGTCTCAACTACGATATTTCCTTGTACATCTCGACAGGATTCTGTTCGAGCCTTGTATCCTTGGCTTTGAAGTTTTACACTTTGGTAAAACTTGCGAACATCTTCCCTGGTGGGGCACCTCTCTATATCCTCGATCGCACGCTTTTCTTGTTTTTTTTGTTCTTTCTGAAATGCCGCTGTTCTTCCCTTCTTTTCGGGATGTTTATTTTTGACAATATTATGGAAAGGAAATTGAATGGTTAGCATTTTGGATCCGTAGTCAAGCGGCTATAAAAGCACTGGTATCTAATATGGTAAAATCACGCAGCTACAAAAGGTTTCGGGAAAGATAAAAATTTAACCTTACCCATACACTATTTAGAAATGTAAAATCAAAATAATTAAAGTTCAGCAAACTTCGTACAACACATGTAATACATAACGCCAATTACATAATTCTGCTTTAATTTTACTTCTTTGAATGGACAACCGTATTTCCATGGAACAAATAAAAAATATACAGCCTAACACGATGGAAAATACATTAACCTAATTCCTGAAGCGTACAAGCCGATAATGGTAATCACCGTTGCGTAGTTACTGTACCGTTAAGAACCCTCTCATATTCTCATCACATAAACGTGCACTCCCCAATCAACTCGTCCCTCGTTTAGACAACGCACTAAAAGCAAAGGACCTCACACTAACAGTTAACGACAACACATCACATTCATAAAAATCGCCTTAAACCAAAAATATGAATATTTCATATACAAAAAAAAAAAATTCGCTTATCACAGGACACACACACACGAACATCCTGCAAAGCCACTATGAAGTCAGCAAAAACGCACATAACCGATTCAAATAAAAAACCAACTTAACCGACGCTACAATTTTCATCGGTTTCCCATTAGGATCATTTTTATTAGTTCCTACACTATATCCGTCCGAACAACGATACACGCAGTTGAACATCCCCCTGGTCCTCCTTCACCAAACACGACAAAGGACACCTGTACCTAAACCGATGCATTGTAATGACCACATGCCATACAAATATACAAATACACGTTCAGGATTTGGGGCTATCGCCATCGAAATTGTATCCCCAAAATTTAAATTTTTATAAAGGAAACAAACTCCAATTTCGCACAAACAGGACGCAACAACAAAAAAAACCGGGTCCCTACATGGTGGTCGCTGGCGATAACCTAAAATATCCTCGTTTTATGAATTTCGTATTCCCTCTGAGTCGATAAAAGTTCGACCGACAAACAAATATCCACAACAATCCTGCAAAGCAAGCACCTAACAACCTCAGCCAAACTATGCGCTCCACCATGGTCATTGGAATACCCAAAAAAGATTAACCCGTGCCCCGCAAGCCGGCAGGAAAACGTATAAAAAAGGTCAGTTTCATTGGATGCTGTAGAAGGTGCGCGCACACACCCTCCCAAACAGGATACTTCTCCATAGGAAAATAATTTGAATTTCAATCGATATATTCAATCTGCAGCGCTTGTCGTAAAGCTATACATACCTGCGGGTTGTTCCTTTTTTACTGTGGGACATTTTATTGCGCCCGGATGAGGAAGAGATCATACCTTCGCAGAGCGGAAGTTTGTGGCTAAATTCGGAAACCTTTGGTTGTGTGTAAAGCTTCGCATATCCTTGCAACAAATTCCAAGGATAATTTCTTTAATATGAGAAAACTTAATATGTATGTAAGTATGATATCAGCACACAAAGCTTGATGTACCTACGAAGGATCTGTTTACTTGATTCTTTGGGAAAACAAATCTCCCAAATATGTACACACAATGAATTTCAGATTTAGAAAGATGATCTGCTTGTTATATGTTGAAACGTTCTTCTAGGATAGGAAAAATAATCTCAAGGTATGCTGTCTGCGGGAATCGCGTTCAGAGAATGGAATTATACCCACCTTGAGTATAATATTTCTTGAGTAATTGTTGGACTAAAATGAGTAAACCACATCGCCAGTCGCTATTGACCTTGAGGAATAGTTCACGACACAAAGATGAATTCAAATCGCAATAAGATTTGAGGTGAAGGTTAAACGTTATGGTATCAGTGTTTTGAAAGTTGGGTAGAATCATTGACCGAGGTGGCCAGAGAACACCTTCAGGTGGCACTAGTAGATGAAAACTCCTCAAATGGGAAATCCATAGCCTAGACGTGGAGAAAGATTGAGGCCAAAACTTCCGACATGGTGATAGACCATATAATTGGAAACAAATGCGATGACCGACTCTCCAAGGACTTCCTTAGCGAGTGCGTTGCTGAGGTTAGTGACGCCTGGGATGGTTTGAAGCTCAAGCTTATCACTGCTAAAGACATCCCAAGGAAACCCAGGGCACGCATTTGGTCGCCCAATATGAAGATAGAAAGAGGAAGGCTCCTCCTATGTCTTATACTCCACAACCCGGTGGTTCCAATGGAGGAGGAGGAACTCCACAAAAATGCTATGCTTAGGATATACCCCTCATATCGCCCTGAAGACGAAGTGGACATCGTCGAAAACTACAAGCTGTTGGAGACCTCATGGTCGGAAGAAAGGTCCCATGAAAGAAAAATGCTGAAAGTCGTTCAGATTAACCCTAGCCACTCAAGGATCCACAAAAAGGAGACCTTCTGAACTGCGCCAACTACAGAGGCATAAGTCTCCTCAACATCGCCTATAATATCCTATCTGCCGTAATATGTGAATGGCTGAAACCGTTAACCAATAACCTGATCAGCCCTTATCAGTGTGATTTTAGGCCAGGAAAGTCCATAAGCGATCAAATGTTCACCCTTCGGCAGATCCTGGAAAAAACCCAAGAAGTCCAAATGACTTGTAGGATTAAGCTGGAGAATTCTCGCTGCTACATCAGGGTCGGGCTCAGTGAAGCAATGGTTAGTACGAAAACTACTCACATTAAACCAACCATGCTTTGACAACCTTACCGATATCTATGGTAAAAGGGTACACGATTTTATCCGTTTTCTTAACCTCACAGGCTGGATCTATAGACGCCTCACGACACGAGTCGTGGTAAAAAAAGACAAAAGTGCTACCTACTCGGGTTCATACTGTACTCTAACCTCAGCTACTTATCCTACAACCTATGTCATTAGCTATGGTATACGCTATAATTTTTTTAAATATGTTCCTATTAACATTAGTGTACTGAAATCGCACCCAAAATGTCGGCGTGGCAAAAAAAAACTTTATATGGACGAAATATAGATATTGAGACTGTTAAAGTACGTTATTCAATTAATTTTTTTTTAAATTCTGTACGGTTTGACCAAAAACTACGTTTTTTCTGAAAATGTGGCTTGACAGTGGGCGGATTAAAAAACATACAATTATTCAACAACAATGAGTACGTGTAAAAAATTTCATCATTCAATCTCAACATTGAATGCACAAAAATCGACTCACCTAGCAATTCTGAATCCCATCCATAAGATTTAAGGTAAATCTAGCTTAATCATTTCTCTATGTTACAAACTATGTATCAAAACTTATATATTCATATGGGATACGGTATAAACAGTTCTTTTCAATTCTTTTTGAAATATTCTTTATAAAATAAACATTCCTGCAACGAAATGTTCGAAATGGCCTTATCCTAGTGGCGTATATTTTTATAAGCTTTTGAAGTAGTTCAGTGGTTGATCTTGGGAAATTCAACAGCCATTTCTTAAGACCCACCCAGAATGCGTATCTGTTGCTGGCATCTTGTAGGGCTGTCAAAAGAGGGATACATTTCTTTCATAAAGTTGCCCTCTATTCAACTTCAAGCTTCAGATTCACTAAGGTACACATTGTGCAAGCGCTTACGGGTAACCTTGTTATTAACTTCCGAATCAGATGCAAGCTTCATCTACCGATACGCGTTCTGGGCCCTTTAATTTGAGGGCTCCTGTTGGAAAAAAAAATCAATCGCTAAAGTGTGGCGTGTTGTTGAGTAAAGTCTAACTCACCGAATATTGTGGTCACATCAACTAATGGAAATTCATTCAATATCGTGCTAAACCGAACGCTAATCGTTAGCAAACATCCATGAAGTTATGTATTTATTTACCAAAAACTTTTGCCAAACTCTTCACCAAGAACTTAAATTCTGACTTGCAGCAATTTTATATTATTAAAAACAAACGGTTTTCCCTCAAAAACCTCAGGCACATTACTGACGATATCATCAACCAGGCTAATAATACAAAATTATACGGAATCAGTATCTAACTGCTTACCTCCAGCAACAAGCTGGCTGGAACATGCAAATTGCCCGTGCCCATAGAGCTTCACATTTGACTGAAATCAAACCCTGTATGGTATGCAAAATCGACCAAATCGAAGTTAAGCCAATTATTCAAGTTCAGTAATTTTCAACTATGGCAAGTATTCTAATGCCAATTATGGAAATTCCAAGCTGTCAAGTGTTTGAAATGATATATAGCGATGGGCGGCCGGCGCATTGTGTGGTGCCCCCAAACTAATTTGTGTCCTGGATGGTACATGCACATGTGCACAATCGCCGTTTATACTTTTGATCGATTAATGATGTTGGGTTCCCACTAATTATGACCTATTACATAGCAATAGTAAACCCTACAACGAGAACGCAAATATGCTTCTATAGAGGAGGTATAGGAATGGGTTTACTACTTCATATATTTGAATCAGAGAAATACTAACGATATCGAGAGGAAGCAGATATAAATATGTGTTGCGCTTTGGGCTTACTCACTGAAAAACGAAGCTCACGCAAGGGGTTGATAATCATGGTAAACAAAATTAAGGAACGAAGCTCACACTTGTGTTTGATAGTCATGGTAAACAAAAGAAAGGACAAGGACATTTTAGGCTGCAACTCGAATGTTAAAGTCCTTGAGCTTCAACAAAACAGACAATTACTATAAGCTACGAGTATAGGATGGTGAATTTTAAAGAAGAAATAGAAATAGAAAAAGTGGATTGACTAAACTCCAACTGCAGCAATGTTTACAATAAACCAAGCCATCCAGATTTTTTATCCCTAGGATAGGTGAAAAATTTCCATGTACATTATGAGGATACCAAATACCTTACTTACTAAAAAAAAACCTCAACGATATAAATTGTTAGTTACTGCCATTAAGATAAATCTTATCAGGAAAATTTAGAATTCAATAACTTAGGCAGGTTACTTTTAATTTCAACAGGACCCTGCATGTTCCCCAATCAAGACGCAGTTGTTTCTTATCTTGTCAAGTCCAAAGGTTTTGTTCTTAACAAGCGCCGCAATTATCCATTTGTTGATGTTCAATTGTGAGCTTTTTGAAATTCGCAATTCTAGTACATGATGTTGGTTAGGTGTTGTTGAAAGAGGGAAGACTCTGATTGGCTTTAACTAAGCAATGCCCAGTGGTTGTAACTCTGACTACACATCAAGTGCAGTGCTTATTTTAACCTCCAAGTGGTAACCATCGGGTACTGGTCTCATCCAACCGCATTTGACTTGCTGAACGATAAGCGCGAGTTTTGATAACACGACGAAGAACAGCAACACTATAAACAGTCAGGTCAGAATGGCAGGGAATTAATACCCGGCCTGCTGTCCCAGACGAACCTAGACAAGCTTCTACGACATATTCGGACAACAGGCTTTATAAGAATCTGAAGCGTTAGTCAGGCCCCTTGAACAGAGATGGCGGATGAACCGAAAGGCCATCGGCAGCGCTCAATCCCGTAAAAAGAGAAGACATCTTTAGCAGTATTGTCGGAAAACATAACCTACATTACAACACGTCTGGTAACGGACTTAGGCTAATTGACTTCGCTACGGAACGAAATGCCACTATACCCAGCACACGGTTTCCTCATCTAGATATCAATAAAAGAACATGGCGGTCTCCAGATCGACGAATGGTCAACCAAATTGATCACATTGCGACAGCCAATAAGCACGCTTCCAGTATTTTGGATGTCCGAATATTCCGAGGAGCTGACATCGACTCGGACAACTACCTCGTTGCAGGCAAGGTAAGAATGCGGATATCCAACACTCCACAACAATTACGAAAAACTGTGAAAAAAATTCATGTCAAAATACTGCAATCGCAAGAGACCGCCAAGACCTTCACGCAACGCGTATCCCTCGATTAACACCATATCACCAGCATCGAATGTCAAAGAACAATGGCAAAGATGCTTACAAAGATAATCTGTAACAAAGAAAAATAATTTATTTAGATATACCTTAAAATATATGAATCGGCTCAGAGTCCGTCTGTTGAGTCAATTAATTCATGTCTGTCTGTCATTTTAGTAAACTGTCTGAATAATATGTTGTGACAACGCAATATTTCATTCCTATAAAGCTTTAAGCAACGTCCACTTTTTGGGATATTCGATTTTTGATGGGATTGCATGGGATAGTGCATTCAACGATTCGCACAGCTGATTTGAGCCTTCTCATATTTTTGTATACCCTATTACATAGGATTACATAGAATCGCCAGCTGAGTCAATTTAGCCATGTCCGTCCTTCCGTCCGTACGTCACCTTTTGGCCTTAAATTTTTAGCTAAAACAATGAAATATTTTACATAAATAATTTGCTCCCACTTTTTGGGGCGTTTTCAGTAAAAAAAACATGAGAATTAAATAAAATTAATTTTTTTTTAACAAAATGCCCACAAAAAGTAAGCGGTGAAATATAGATATTAGGGTCGCATTTATATTTTGTTCAGACAGTTTTTCGAAATATCGAAAACAGTAAAATTGTATCGACTTTTGCAACCATGGGCCAGATCGACTCAGCTAGCGGTTCTGGGAAATTATTTCTCTATGTTACAAACTTATTGCCAGAACATCAACAAGAGAATTTGACAAATTGCCTGAACAAGATGTTGTGTTAATGTCATTTTCAATATTTCATCATTTTGGGGATATTCATTTTATGAATGGGATTGGTTATGGTATTCAACGACCCGTTCAGCGGATTGTAACTTTCTCATATGTTTATTGGTGGTTTGGTTACGGATGTGACATGAGTATAACTCCAGTCCAGGTCTAGTGGCAAGATCCCATACCCCCCGCTGAGCTAGCAAGTGAATGGTCATGCCTAGGCCACAAGATGGCTTGTGGCCTTGTGGCCTACCCGGACTGGCTTAAGGGTCCGGTAAACTTGGCTAATAATGGTTGATAGTGATAGTATAAAGGTTTAACAGCAGCGTCTGAATAACGGAAATTTTTTGTTATTATCCGGGAACTAGGCTTCAGCCAGCACGGATGATAGTGTCGTTTCAATCCAAAAAGTACAGCGGATTTACCTAAAACACTTTTGTTCCAATGGGCGTTCGTTACAAGTTTGAACGAATTTAAACAACAAAAAATATTATGTATGGCTAATATACAGAACAAATAAACTTTTAAAATTTTATTTTTTTATGCCTATAAGCAGTTTTTAGGAAACTATTCTACATATATAAAGAGCGGGCATGCCAACTACCAAGCTTTCAGTGTACAGATCTCGGCACCCCATAAAACTCGAGTATTTTTCTCAGGTTGAGATCTCAGTCTAACTTCACATATGCACCTAGCAAACCTTTGCTTAAAGAAGCACTAGAGTGCTCTAAAAACATCTTCCCAACTACTAAAAAGTGTCCCTTGAGACTCTGCTGAGAGACTCCTAATCAACCTTGATATTGATCTGTCACGCTGCATATTCGGCACGAGAAAATAAAAACGCTTAAATTCAACTCCTCAAGAGACCAATTTTCGAATGCTTGGTATTTGATACTACGTCAACCTCACAGTGAAATAGAGACCAGAGAGATGCATTCGACCCAGTCGTGCAACCACTACTCGTTTTAAATAAAACACAATTTATCTACATATGTATTAAAGAACATGTTTATTTGAGGTGTTAGTTTAGTTTATATCATTTAGGGTCTAGTTATAGCTATCTTTGAAAAGCGTCATTGGACATTTTTTTTTACTTCTTGTGAAATTTTTCAATGATTCCTACAACCAACATGTTTTGTGTTCCAATGAAGTTGTTCAATTATAGCTAAATATAACTGGACGCCTACTGATTAAAGATAATTTTCTTCAAATGTTGCTTACGACTAACTCTTAAATGGCCAACTTTCTACCGACATTTCAAGCATATCTGTTTTATTATCGAAAAGAATGGATTTTACATATCACCATTAGATTTTACATATCTCGTCGCTAAAATTACTGGTTAACATCTTTAAAATCTCTTTTCTATTTCTTCTCTTACTTCCCTTCTTTTTTTCCTTATTATTTTAATTCTATTTTCTTCTTCTTTATTTTTATTATTTTACATAAGTACCTACTCATGAGAGTTAGACCCATCTGTAGGATACACCCTTCCTATTAGATGTGAAAGGTTTTGTATTTTTGTAGAAAAAAGACTTCGCAGCCACGAAAATATAGAAGTAACTGGACTACTTGATAATAACAGTTTAGTAAGAAGATTGAGTAGGATAAACCGCTTCGAACTATTTAACTAAGGATAACAAACAACGCAACATTATCACATAAGTGATTGATAACTCCACAAAACGTCAAACTGACTAAAGTCAGTCTCCAAAGTGTCCTTCAAGTATTAAAATAAATTTGTTGATTAGTTTAACGAATAAGTGCGATGGTTGAATTGCTAACATACATCATACCTTCTATGGGTGGTTTTAGTGGAACAAAGTCCCAAACTACTGCGAACCTCGCAAGTGATATACTTTGATTGATTTTCACGAAGCAACATGCAAAAAAAGCAAAATCCCAAAACGTATTTAATGTCACCACTAGATCTTATTACAGTAGAGGGGCTAGGAGTAGGATTGGTGTATCTTTATTTCGAAATTCTTGACAAAATTCCACAATATATGTTGAATTAGCTCTTCTCTTTCAAGAAATCTCTTCAAGAATCTTAAGGAATGTAACTGTTTTCTTCTGATAGAGAAGTATTGTGCAGAAGAAAAATTATTTTTTAATTAGAAACGCTCACCTGTCACATTTTGTTCCACTGTTGCAATATTGTGTTTTATTATCAATTTAACTAAATGAACTATAAGCGCACGGCTACTGGCTTTGTATACTGTGGTAGGTTGTTATCAGTTAGTGTTATTGCTTTAGGCGGTATTACCTTAACGTTGGATACTTATCTCCGTGACAATGCTCCTCCTACAGGCGTTGAATACCCATTTCGTGCTAGTCATCAATGTAAGATATTTATGTGCAAACTTAACTTTACTTGAACAAAGTTGTTTATAATTTTCTACTGAAACGATGTTACATAGGCTAACTTTTTGACAAAATCAAATGGATCAATTTTAGTCTAAGAGTTACTTATAGACGCGAACATCATTATTTTGATTACCAACATTTGAAAGAGAAATGTATATTAAACGCGCAGTGACGCAGTAAACAGCCTTTCCGAGAAATAAAAGTCAGATAAATTTAAATTGATTTATTAATACATTAATGGATAACAATTACGTGCTGATTAACAAATAGCAAAAATTACAAAAAGGTTCGATACAACTGGAGATTTGAAGAACTAATTTGTTTGTTATGTAGATAATAAGATGAGACAGAAAAATTAATTACATAACATACATAATTACATAACTTCATCCATTATAACTAGAATCCCTTTATCAGTTCCTTGTAATATAAGGGATTTTCAAAAATACTGTTGTTAACAAACACATTATTTTCTGCTGACTAAAATATATAGAAAAATAAAGTGGTTGATAGTATTGATCCTAGAGGCACCCTAGTGTTTATAGAGAATCTGTCTGAGAAGTTGGTAATAACTTATTTGTTATAACTATACATTCTCTGCGATTTCATACTTCTGATAAAAAAAAGACAAGCTTGGAACTCGAGATATACATACTTTTTTTAAAACTTTAAGAAACCGGTTTAATTGTTACTAAATGTCTCCAATCCATTTATAAAGATTCCTGTAACGCGCTGCGCTTGGCTGCATTTGTTATAACGAAATAAAACGACAGGTGGGTGCAAGACTGGGTCATAAGCAGCTTTCTCTCTCACTGTGAGGTAGGCGGTAAAATACCAACCATGTGAGAATTTGTTGATTATCGGTATCACACAACATTATAAATTATAGTTATTGATGTTGAAAATGTAGAAATGAGATGGAACTGTGAATTTAAGAGCTTTTAATCGATAATTTGAAGGAATGCGCATCGATGTGAACCATAATGATTGTCCGCTATTGGCCAAAACTAAAAATTACATGAAAAACATTTTCGACTAAAAATGATTATATGCAATTTTTACACAAGGTAATAGTGACATAGATATTGAATTTCATTCAATTTGACCAGATAGTTTGCGAGAAATTTACAACTTTCCTTATATGGCCTAGATCCAAAAATAAGATTTATGGAGTTCCTCGAAACTGGGTATGCAGTTTTGTTGGAACACCTATCTTCCAAATCTTTTGCCCCGTTTTACAGATAATTAGTATCATGCGTAACTTTTCATTTTAGGTACTGCTAATAAAATCGCGAAGAGTGCAAAAAATAGAAGTGCCATGACCACTTTGCCGGAACCGTCAGGCCCCTTGAAATATCCTAAAAAAATATTTCCTTTAGCTTATTGATATGCAGCTAGTTGCTGTTTAAATTTCAGGAACCGGTTCAACGGTTTAGCCACCTATAAACCAAAAAAAAAAATAATATCTAAGTTTATAAATTAATAATCTACATTTTTAAGGATAATACAATTATGGGATATTTATAAGTATTCATAAATATAATTATTGTTTATTAAATAATAGAGTTTTACATAAAGTTTCGCCTTAATATAAATATATATATATATATATATACATAATTAATATATTATTAAATTATAAATATTTAATATTAAATATATTATTAAAATTTTAAATTATATTTAAAGAATACATCGTTCGATGTATCATCTTTAAATATAATTTAAAATTTATTAAATTATTATATATATATATATATAAATAATTTAATTAAAATTAAATTTTTATATAATTTATAAATAAAGTAATTATATATATATATATATATATATATAAATGGTATATATATTAATAAATTATAAATAATTATAATATTTATATAAATTATTTAAGATTTTTTTTCACAGAAATTAAATTTAAACAAGCAACAGCCTAAAATTCCGATTAAAAATATGTCGAAGAAAAAGCAGGCCATAATCGAAGAACCTAAATGTCCACAAACTACGCGGCCATCAGATATCCGTTCGGATCTTGTACATCCAAAACCAAATGTACAAACGTATGCTCAAGCCACAGTATCCAATAACGCCCAAAAAAATATCTCACCTGACCCAGTTTCAAATGTATTTTCGATTATTCTTTCAAAACTTGAGGAACAAAGCAAAACGAATAAACTTATTTTTGACAGGCTCGTTAGGCTCGAAAATAGTATTCGCAATAGAAGTACCCCACCTTTAACATGAATAGATTGCTTAAAATTCTTACGTGGAATGCCAATGGCCTTTGGCAAAAACTTGGAGAACTTGAATTATTTATGCAGAAAAAAGATATAGACATCTGTTTAATATCCGAAACTCACGCAAAGAGTAATTCGAACTTAAAAATAAAAGGTTACCTCGACTATCATGCTCTACATCCATCGAATAAGGCTAGAGGTGGAGCCTCACTATATATAAAAGAGTGTATCGAACATTCGATTGATCTTAAACTAGAAATCGATACAATGCAAGTTAGCTCTATACAAGTCAAAAGCAGACAATCCTTTCTGAAGATATCGTCTATTTACTGCCCACCACGATGCAAGGTTGAGAAAATTGACTTTGAAAACTTGCTTAATTCCCTTGGACAACGTTTTGTCATCGGAGGGGACTTTAATGCAAAACATACATTCTGGGGATCTAGATGCATATCACAGAAGGGTAGGATGCTTTATGATATAGGTAGAAAGTACAATACCGAATTTCATTCTACGGGAAAACCAACTTACTGGCCAACTGATGCTAGAAAAATACCGGATTTGATCGATTTTTTTATTGTAAAAGGTCTGCCGTCCAATCGAATCAAAGTTGAAGAATGCTTTGATCTTTCCTCTGATCATTCTCCAGTCATTTTAACAATGAGCGAGTCACTGATTATAAATGAAAAACCACCCAGATTAACAAACGCGAAAACCAACTGGGAAGGTTTCAAAAACGATATTGAAAATAATATCCGACTGGGTGTATCGCTTAGAACCCCATTGGAACTCGAAGTCGCTGTTGACTCATTTATCAATACCATCCAAAAAGCAGCATGGAATAATACTCCTCAACAGAACAAAATAGTGAGCTATAGTAAAATTAAGTACCCCCGTGAAATACAAGATTTAGTAAGACAAAAAAGAAAAGCTCGTAAAAGATGGCACCAAACTCGTGCCCCGCAAGATAAAACACATCTCAATCGGTTGAGTAATTTGCTATCAAATTCGATTAAATACTTTAAAAACCATTCAGTAGAAACTTATCTGCAAAGCCTAACCGCTGGAAAGGAATCGAATTATTCGCTCTGGAAAGCAATCAGAGTCATAAAACGGCCAAAAATCGCTGTGCCGCCCATTAGGGTAACTCAAGACGTTTGGGCAAAGAGCGATAAGGAAAAAGCTGACGTTTTTGCCTCACATCTTGAGGAAACATTTAAGCCATTTGATGGTCCGGCGCAAAATGAAAACATTAATATATTCGAGAGTACAACCGATAATAACATAGTAAGATATGCAAGTATTGCCGAGCTTAAACGGGAAATACAGAAACTAAAGCCTAAAAAAGCTCCGGGTTATGACCTGATTACAGGAGAACTTCTTAAAATGTTGCCTCGGAAAGCATTAACTAAGCTTCTTTTTATTATAAATGCAGCAATCAGATTAGAATACATACCAAGACAGTGGAAAGTCGCGGAAGTGATTATGGTTCTAAAACCAGGAAAATCACCGAATGAAATAAAATCTTACAGGCCTATTTCACTTCTTCCAATAATTTCAAAAGTTTTTGAACGGATATTACTCGGTCGCTTACACCCCATAATTGAACAGAAACGTCTTTTACCTGACCATCAATTTGGGTTTAGAAGTAAACATTCAACGGTGGACCAAGAACATCGAATTACAGATGTAATTGAGAAAGCTTTCGAAGAAAAGAAAATTTGTTCAGCCGTATTTCTTGACGTGTCGCAAGCTTTTGACAAGGTGTGGCACAAAGGCCTTACTAATAAACTAAGTCAAGTTTTGCCAGAACAATTATATAAAATCCTCGTGTCGTATCTTGAGCATAGACTCTTCCGTGTGAAACTTGGAAGCGAATATTCCGAGTTCAAAGAAATAATGGCAGGTGTACCGCAAGGAAGCGTCCTTGGACCAATCCTGTACCTCATATTCACTCGTGATATCCCACAAACAAACGATACAATAGTTGCAACGTTTGCTGACGATACTGCTATACTAGCAGTTGCCACAACAATAGAGGAAACAAATATTAAATTACAAAACGCTCTTAACGAGGTTAATGAATGGACTAAATCCTGGCGGATTGCACTTAATGAGAGCAAATCGATCCATGTAGATTTTCGGTATAAACGGACAAACAATTTGCCTGTATTTCTAAATACGGTTCGAGTCCCGTTTGCAAATGAAGCGAAATATCTCGGTATGACACTCGATGCAAAATTAAAATGGAAGTCGCATGTAAAAAAGAAATGCGAAGAACTTAAGAATAAATACAGAGAACTGTACTGGTTGCTCGGAAAATATTCGAAGCTTAACCTTGATAACAAGCTGCTATTATAAAAGCAAGTGCTAAAACCGGTTTGGACATATGGTATACAACTATGGGGTTGTACCAGTGAAACGAATCTAAACATTTTACAAACTTTTGAAAACAAAATGTTAAGATCATTCGTCAATGCGCCGTGGTACGTAAGGAACGAAGATCTACGCAGAGATCTGGGTATTCCCGCGGTTAAAGATGAAACAAAAAATTTTGCACGAAAACATAAAAAACGTTTATTAGGACACGTTAACACAACAGTCCTCCAAATTCTTGACGAAACAAATATATTGCGGCGTCTTCAAAGAACTAAACCCTTAGATTTGGCCCGATAATAACAAACCGCGCTATAATTGCGGAAAAGCAGGAACTCTCAAAGGAAAGTTACCTGCCAAACATATTATATAACCGTGATAAAAAAATTGCTGGATAAGTCGAATACTTAGTTGCAATAGAAATACCAAATGGGTGGTGGTTTTAGTGAGTAAAAATCTCACACTACTTTGGGCACGTGCTCATCGTGTCTATGAAGATTTCCACCAGTAAAAAAAAAAAAAAAAAAAAAAAAAAAGATTTTTTCAACAAAAAAATTAATTTATATATATATACATATACAAAAAATATCCATTCCATTGTGATATAACCATAAGTATACCCATAAAATTGAAGATTCAACTAAAAATCCACAAACATCTGATTCTTATTAGAGCACTTTGATAAGAATCAGTGCCAACTATTCATTTTTGTTATTAGTCAGGCTGTAGGCACACGTAAGATCTCATTCGAAGCGTGCCACAGTGGTCGATTTAAGCCAAATCAAAAAAAAATCTGAAATTTGTTGCTATATATATCAAAATTATTTCTTAAAAGAAACATAAAACTGACGGTAAATTCATGTTTGCCATTCTCATGCATACGCGTTATGAATAGCGAAAAAATGGAGACAATTAAAATACTTGGACTGTGCAGTGAACGGAGGTAGAAAAAAATTAAATTTATGGTGCAACAGGCTCGTTAGTACCCAGGGCCTAGCTTTCTTCTCACAACCATTCATGTGTGCGTGTGTACTTCTTTGCACGATGGCGGGGCACCCTGTTTTATGCCAAATTCGAACGGCTTAGATGAGATAAGCTATTCACGACACTTGATACTACTGGGATGATTTGTCAGATCATCACGAGAGGAGGGCCAGTGAAAAATCATTTAGGTGTTGCTACGGCTGGGAATCGAATCCAGACCTTCTTCGCGGCAGTTCAACGCACTAACCATCGCGCCACTGAGCCCGGAGCTTTAAGGTTAGCTCTCATAAAAATATTTAACTGTCATATTAAATCGCGATTAATCGTGAATATCCTAAATCGTAAAAAAAGGTAAAGACTATATAACTAATTGATTTTTATGCAATAATATGTAAACCTATTGTTGAGCCATTGACCTGTTGAGTGGTGTATTTTCCTTTATAAATTGATTTTAGTTATAGAAACAGGTATGGCCTACGTCACGCCATCAAATGAAACGTGTTTGTTAATAATATAATACCCAGCATTTTGTGTGTTTCCTTGCTTTAATGATGCCCATTTATCTAATGAAATAAATAACATAGAAGAACTCCTAATTGAAATTTGTGCAACATTATTTATTATTTTTATTTTATTTTAATTTATACGCCATAATTTTGTTATTATTATTTTAATAAATACGTCATAAGCAAACGAAAATATTTTGGGTTTTTTACAAATTATTTTTCGAAAGGCGAGAGGCGGCGTGGGTAGTGAGAGAAAGGTGTTGGAGCGGTTTATTTATGTTAATGTTATTGTTTATTGCTGAATATAGTTTTAAGAATTTAAAATAAAAATTGCACTTTGATATAGACTGATTTCATACAAGACCAACCACTGTAGCGTCGTTCTAAAGTGCAGTTTCATTCCCGGGTCATTATGCCAACATGATAAAACGTGATGAGCGTGCGTTTGCCGTCTTCGTGGGTTACTTAACAATGTTCTTGGACCGCAATCCAGTGCGACTTTCAAATATCGCTCCAATATAACAACACCTTTTCAGTTCCGTTCAATTTTTGCATAGGTTACTACGTACAGAGGAACAGCAAGTTTGAATAGTCGAAGAACTAAAGCACATCTGGACATCAAATCAACTGAAAATTTTTGAGAAAGAGAGAGTCGGACAGACTACCAAAAACCCAAAATCCCGAAAATCCAAAATCCCAATAGGCCGAAATACCGAAAAAAAGTTTGATATATGTATTAGAAAAAAAAACTTACAATTAATAAAACATAACAAAATCAGTTCAAGATTTATCAACATAAAACATTTATGAAACGACATAGCAGAGAATAATTTAAATTCACTCGCACATTGACTGATATCAATCAATTTTATAATATTTTGGTGGGTAATGTTGACTAAATTACATCGGTTGCAATGATTGAGTCTGGCTTTTGAAATAAATTTTCATTTTCAACTGCGAAAAATAATTGCAAAATTACAAAATTTCTTCTGGTCAATTTTTTGCGACTTCAAATTGTTTCATTGGTAAGCCTTAAGGTCTGCCATTTAAGACAAAATAAATAATAGACCTTTATAGATACTCTATTCAACCATTAATTTAAGTTAGAAAGCCTCTATTCGCTTAATAATAGTTTTGTGAATAAATGTTATGCATTCAGAGGCATTTAAAGATGTGCATACTTTATATACTCTTTTTAATGAGGTAATGAATAAGACTTTCTGTTAGTGAATATACAGCTGTCTTGCGTGGTCTGAGGCACTTAATGTCCTTAATGGCGCCGTGATTGCGATTTTACTGTTATCATCATTTGTTTGTGATTGTTTTGATGTTGCGATAATTATTCCGAGGACCACCGCATTCTTAAATTCTTTCCTTCGGCCATTCACACATTGGATGCGTTATCGTACTAATTTGACTCCTGCGAACACGTACGAACACGCACAAACAATCCCAATCGAGTTAGTCATACGTTAACGTGCGATTAGTTCCGACGTCTGTTCGGATTTTTCAATAGTTCGTGCTTGAACCACTTCACGAATGCGATATCACCGGTATACTGCTAATTTGACGCAGAAATACGTATTCAGTGTGTGCACTCAATACGTACGACCAGTAATCAGTGTTGCCGACATTACTCCCATCGGAGTATTGTACAACTTTCGACACCTCCGTACTCCGTATCCCTACTTTCACATTCGTAATCCTACTTTTTAAAAACCCAAAATATTTTAAACTCAATCTATATAAATTTTATTAATTTAAAAACTAATGTACATTTTTCAACGAAATATTTGTTTATTTATTTCATTTAGTTCATTAATTAGATTATACATTTTATATATATACATCATTTAGATTACAGAAAACAACAGAACGAATTGGCTTACAATAAGTAGCAAGTGATGTTTAAAAGCTTCTCTACTTAGATTGCTAAAAAAAATCAATGGAATCAAGTTAATCAAACGCGAAATAGGTTAATTTCTTCAATAATTTACTCGGTGAAAAGTTTCACTAAATAAATTACGTGCCAGTAAACCAATTAATGGAACTCTTAAGTAAATGAGAGAAACAAATAAGGACAATTGAGTTGTTCTTACCAATAAGTAAGCATCTTGACCTATATGAAGGCATTCCAAAATTCCAGTGAAGGCGATATGTTGCTATTCTAATAAAGCGTTTTGGATGCTTTCAATTCGTATGGACGCAACTTTGCAAAACGGGTTCTAAATTACACAGCAGTCTTTAAGAATAGATCTAACAAAAGATGAAAAAAGCGCTTTCAAATCCTTGGAGTTACGAACTATAAAACCCAACATTGAATTACTTTTGGCTACGACATAGTCATATGTGATACAAATGATAGATTTTTGTCAAAAACAATTCGTTTTTCCTATTGCGCTAAAGGCAAAAAGAGCTGTAAAAGTGGAGGTTCTTAAACAAATAAGTCTGCTACTGTTCCCAACAATTTAGCACCAAACTTGTCTGCTACAAGAACCAACGAAATTAAGTTTTCAATTTGGTGTTGAAACCAAAATCGGTAAATGCAACAAAAAAAATTCACCTACTAAAGTCAATATGTCTTTGTTGCTGGTACAATACCAACTGAGTCTGCTGAGCTGATATTGATTAACTTAGATCTAAGTCCGTCCGGATTCATAAATTTTTTTCATACATAAGCACTGATTTACAAAATTATATCAAAACCATAATTTTACGGTTCCAGCCGATCCGTACTTTTCTGATAAATATTTAAAAAATATTGGCTCTGTATATGTTGAAGCAAAAGATGATTTTTTTTATTAAAAGAACAAAATAATTAAATACATCAATTAATTGAAGATGTTTGCCGATAATATTATAAGAACCTGTGTGCGAAAATTTTGCAGCAAATCCGGTTTGATGAAGAAATTGGCTTTTTAAATTTGGGAGAAAGCGCAACTACAATAGTTTCTTCCATTAATGAAAATAAAATTGAAAACATTGACATTGACATTGAGTCGCCAACTTTACTTAATCAAACGATGGTTTTTAATTCCTTTGAAATCAAAGAATTTTGGTCAGACTTATTTGTCTTGAAAATGCTATTAATGAAACACTCTTCCCTCTGACAAGGGACTTTGTAAGTGTTTTGTTAAGTCTTCCTTACAGCAGCGCAACGGCAGAACGATTTTTTTCTCCAATTGTTTCTCATTAAAAATAAAAACTGGAACAGATCGGGGTAAATAGATTGAATGCAATTATGAGTTGTATGGAATTGTTAAATGGAGTTTAATTTTTTAGGTGAAATCCTTCAAATCAACGTTTAAAGGTTTCATACGCCTTTAAACAAATAATGTATAATAACCTTATTGTTGTAGCCTTGAAAATATTGTAATATCATGTAAGCAAACCAAAATGGTTTGGTGACTTGGTACCTTTGTAAGAAGATTATAACTGAAGAAACACGCAACATCGTACCCGGCAGACGGCGTCCATGACACTTCCTCTCTTTTTTTTGACGTTCGTCTGGTTCGGTTAGGATTGTAACAAATTGAAATAAAAACCGAATAAAATAAAGTAAATCGAGAGTGTTTTTATAAATGTTTGTTTCTTTTTTATATTTTTTTAGATACACATTTACCATATAATAATATGAAGCAAAAAAGCTTTACTTTTGCAAAGCCACTTGTATTTAGTATTTTTCATACATAACCTGGGATTACAATAAGTTCCTAGTTTTTCTCTTAGAATTTTTTTTAATAATTAAAGAGACATTTACTCATTTCAGGATTTATTATTAAACATTTTTATTTATTTATGTTTTTTTTTTACTTATGAACTGAATTTTTTCTTGATAACTTTTTAATTATTATTATTTTTTAAGACTAAAAAATAACTATACTAATATTTTTTCAAATATTCCCAATTTTTGGCCTTGTAATATTTTCTTCGGCAACACTGCCTGTATTCCTATGTTCACGTACAATGCAGATTCGTATCCAATGTGGGTGGCTTAAATCCGTGCGTCGGATTTGCTGTAGACTTATCGTCGATATTTATGATAAAGAGGAGTGCTCCTCAAATTGCACTCCTCGTTCAACCTAACATTGTGAGATTCATTTGCAAAGATTGCATTCTTCAAATATAAAATGATGATATGATGGTAAAGGAGAGATGAGTATTGCTCAAAACACGCGGCTTTTAAAACAATTCAAAGAAGTGTTGCTGAAGCAAAACGATGTGGAACTAAAGAACCAATTGAAAGCAATAGAATTCAGATATTTTCAGAGAGAGATGAAAAAAACCAAGAAACTTGTGAGAGGAGCGTTGAAAAAATATACTCATTAGCGGAAAATTTTGCAAAGGAAACGGAAAATATTTACAAGGAATAAAGAAGCAGTATAATACTAGTATAAAATAGTAAACAAGTAATATCAGAGACCAGAGGACATTTTCGAAAACTGTCAAGAAGAATAATAAGTTATAAAGCCAAAAGGTAAGCAAATAGTATGTAAACGGTGAAATATTTAAATTAAAACGTTGATCAAGAGATTTAAAAATTTAAAATATTGGAATAGCGCATAATGGAATTATTATTGTAGAGAGCGAGTATTTGAATGAAAAACATATGAGAAGGCTAAAGCCAAAAGGTAAGCAAATAGTATCTAAACGGTGGAATAAAAATTTAATATATTGGAATAGCGCATAATGGAATTATTATTGTAGAGAGCGAGTATTCGAATGAAAAACATATGAGAAGGCTACAATCCACTGTGTGGATCTTTTTATACCCTATCTCATCCCATCCTCAAAATAAATAAAATTTACATTGTCGCAACATATTGTTCAGACAGTTTATCAAAATTTTGTATGGTTCGACAAAAAACAACGTTTTTCTCCTGAAGGTATGGCGTAAGGTACACAAATGGTTTGTGTATGACAACGCCTCTAAAAAGTGGGCGTGGGCTTAAGTGATGTATGGACGAAGTATTAGTTTTATCAAATCTAATGATTTTGCATCAACCTTTTTTCGAATATTTAAAGATTTTACCGAAAAACGTTTTATATCGACAATATATATATATTGGGATTTACTACATAACGGGTGTTTTTTTTAGAGTTTGGTTTTTTGAATAGAGATAAAACTGACATTTTGTGATCAAATCGGCCAACTCTAATGTCATTTATGCTCAATTTGGTTTGCCATTTTATCATGAACAGGTTGGCGAATGAACAACACTTGCATATCGTGTAAATTTATTTCGAAAATAATGGTTCAGTTCGCGAAGTTAAACGCAAGCTCCATCCATTTTATGATCGACATAATCGTCCATCAGAGCAATTAATTCATTCAACAATAGATCGTTTCCGCAATACGTTTACTCTATGTCACAGAGATGTCTACTAGTGCGCACCAAAGAAACAATTTCCGCTGCAGAGCAAAGTGTTGAAGAGGACCCGAATGAATCGATTCGCCACCGTGCACAGCAATTGGAGATTTGCCCATCCACTTCATGGTAGACTTTGCGGAAAGATCTTGGCCAACGACCATACAAGATCCAGCTTGTGCAAGAATTAAAACCGCGAGACCATGTAATGCGTCGTGATTTTGGTGTTTGGGTCGAAAATGAGATTAATCGCGATGCTGACTTTCATCGCAAATTCTTTTTTTCTGTAATGGGGCTCATTTTTGGTTGAATGGCTACGTCAACATGCAAATTGCCGCATTGAGAGTGAAGAAAATTCACATGAGAACCTTGAGACGCCATTACATCCACATAAACTGAGTGGTTGGTGTGCTCTATGGGCTGGTGGAGTCATTGGGCCATACTTATTCCGATATGATGCGAAGAGTCAGTTACCGTTAATGGAGACCGGTATAGAGCCATGATAACCGACTATTTTGTTCACGAATTGGATGGAATGAATATGGATGAGATGTATTTTCTTGTGTTTTTTTTTTCAATTCGAAGTTCTATGCCTCTAAAAAATCACCCTTTATGTTGTTCAGTCCCTTTTCCGAAATTCCCTACCATTTCTGAAAAGTGGGCGCGGTAGTGAGCGGATTAAAAAAAGTTTTACATTTCATTATCCTAGCTCAAAATTTAGGGCCTAAGAACCTACAGACAGACGGACGGACAGATAGATATGGCTGAGCTATCGATACTAAGTCGATGTATCTAGCTAAATTATTTCTCTATGTTACAAAATATTTATTTATGTATGGTAATGGGATTAAATATTCTATTGAAAAATATATGGGCAATGATTATGAAATCAAAGTTCCAAATAAAAGGAAACCAAGAATTATTATACCTAACATTAAATTCAAAATTGATGAGTATGCTTTCATCGAATGATTAAGAAAGAAAACAATGTTGTTGCAAACTCAATGTCAAATTATTAGTGAAATATTTTGAATACAAAAAAGACAATGCGATAATGCAAATTATTGAAATGGACGCCGAATATTTTTCAAAAGTATTTAATTTGAAAAATATTTTATATGATAATATATAATATAAAATAAAGTAATGGATGGTAGCTCAGAATTGTTCAGAATGTAAATCATAAGTCCACTGAATGCAAGAAGAAAGATAAAACATGCCTCAAAAGTTTAGAAAAACATGAGTATTACAGAAAAGCAGTATATAACTACATAAATAGATTGAGAAAAATATATATCAACATATCAATGGACATTCGAGCTCTTTAAAATGGGACTTCGAGATGATCCAGAGATATTGTGTTGACTGGAAGTTGAAAATTATTAACTTTCGAAAATTGGAACTGGCGCAAGCTGGTGATCGTTGGACCAAACGGTTATCCACTGGCGAGTAAGGCCTCAGTTTTCTTTTACTTCTTGCGGATTTTTCCAAAATTTTCAAAAAATTCCTTTAAGAAGTGACGTTCCATTTCCATCATGTATTGTGTTCCAATGAAGTTGTTCAATGATAGCTATAACTGGGCCCTAAAAGTGTAGTAAAGTATTTTGGCATCTGGCTAGATCAGTATCTTAATTTCGGAAGACATACTCTGGCGAGAGCTAGGGAAGCATTTGCCCTGACAAGACGATTGTTTTATAGAAATCGTCTTGAAACAGGGTGAAGGTGATTTGTTACAAGACACCCAACAGGCCGATGATTGGTATGGTTCAACGTTGCCCCATCTCAAATATGAATGATAGCGGTTTTGAGAAGATGCCTTGGACTTCACAGAACACCAGTATCTGACTACACAAAATAACGGGTAATTTCTAGTTAGCGTATTTTTTTTTTAAATAGTCAGCTTTATAATAAGTGGTCGAACATCAAAATCGGTCCAAGCAATAGCTGGGAATTCGATTCGCAAGTCATGGTAGAATAAAACACTCAAATTTCCATCAAATATTCAAAATTTGCATTTCCATTTAAGAGACAACTTCATGTAAATGCTGGCCGCAGCTCAGTTTCAAATGGTCCATTCGGAAGGTCCAATTTCGCGTCACTTTTTCGAGTGCTTCGGCCTGTATTCCATGAATTTCGCGTGTTATGTTATCCTGTAAAGCTTCAATCGTGTTCGGCTTGTCCACGTAGACAAACGACTTTACATAACTCCACAAGAGGCGTTACATCTCGAGAGAAAATCTGCACACCAAATTCATCCTTCAACACGAGCTGTGTGGCATGTGGCACTGTCTTAATTGAACCACATGTCAACAAAGTTCAACTCAGCCAACTGGGGCAAAAAAATGTCGCGTATCATGGCTCGAAAAATGGACCGATGATATCACCAGCCCATAAACCAAACCAAACTGTCGTTCTTTCGGGATGCATCGGTAATTCTTGTATGGCAGATATTACCGTATCTGTTGAGCCAGAAATGAGCCTCACCGCTGAACACACATTTTCGATAAAACAGAGGATTTTCATGGAGCTGTTCGAAGGCCCATTCACCAAAAATTAGACGTTATGGTAGGTCATTCGGCTTCAATTCTCGCACAAATTGAGTTTTATAGACTTTCCAACCCAAATCGACACGTAAAATTTTCAACATGGTAACACATACCCAATTGTTGAGAACGGCGACGAATTGACATTTCACGATCTTCATTAACATTGGACGCTACGACTGCGATATTCTCTTCGGTACGCATTGTACACATGCGACTCGATGGTTCAATGTCCAACAAAGTAAATTTGGTGCAAAATTTCATGATAACAGCACGAATTGTTGATTCACTTGGTCGATTATTACGACCATAATATGATGTAACAAACGGTGCACATTTTTCACAGAGCACGAATTTTTATAATAAGTTTCAATAATTTGCAATCATTACTCGTTTGTCAGTCTTTCCATGATTAAATAAATGGCAGCGCATACTGAAAAGTTTTCAATTTGACAGATGACGTCATTACTGACCAGTGCTACCAACCTGAAAAACTTAACTCTTAAACAATCATCCTTTATTATTACAATAAGGTACAAACTGTATGGCCGACTTACATAGTTTAAGGTTTCAGGTTTAGGTTAGGGTAAACAGTCGTGGTGACACAAAAAAAAATAGTTTTTAAGTTATTTTCAGGTAGTTTTAATAACTGCATAAGTGAGTCCAATTAGATTGTAAGCTTCAATAAAATAAAAGAAAAACATATGAGAAGGCTACAATTCACTGTGTTGATTGTTTTGTACCCTATCCAATCCCATCCTTAAAACTAATATACCTAAAATGTGGGCTTTATGACGATAAAATATAGAAAATATCAATGTCACAACATGTTGTTCAGAAAGTTTATCAAAATCTTTTATAGTTCGACAAAAAACAACGCTTTTCGCCTGGTTATGCTATGAGATAGTGTATAGAAATGGGTTTTGTAAGAAAAGGCCTCCAAAAAGTGGGCGTGGGTTAAAATAATATGCAGAAGTAATGTTTATATTAGTAAAACCAACAATTTTGCATCTAATTTTTGTCGAAATGATTTTATTTTCACCGAAAAACGTTTTTTACTGAAAAAGCCCCCAAAAAGTGGACGAGGCATAAGACTTCGTATAGACGAAATATAGACATTAGGATTGTCTAGATATGTTGTTAAGATACTTTTTCAAAATCTCTAACGATTTGTAGAAAAACTAGATTTTTCTTAAAATGGGGCGTAGCAGTGGGCGGATTTTGAAACTTGTATTTTACACTTGTTCGAACAGCACGTACAAGGATCACACGTACCAAATTTCATTGTCCCAGCTCAAAATTTAAGGCCCAAGAACCTTGCTAGATGTATGGATGCGCCATTTGGTAACATGTAGATGGCTTAAATGATAATTTCGCTCTGAATGTTGAAATGACAGCTGATCAACGGTACTGCCTTTCTTTTGGTGTAATAAATGTGATCAAGCAAAGGTGTGTGTCTGACGTCTGGAGTCTGTAATTGAAGCTTGAATACAAACAGAAAGATTTGATTAAGTTTTCGATGTGTACATGTGATTAGTCATAATGTAGAAGTTTTTTTTTTATTTTGAGTGTTTCTTTCAGGAAGCACGCTGTTTTTTATATGACGACATTTTTAAATCGAGGTTCTAGATATCGGGAACGTCTCTAACGTTTGTGTGTAAGTACAAATTGTGATTCTTTGAAAAGGTCAGATTAGAGAGAGGCTGCAAGTTGAAGATGAAAATTTGTATCTGGTCTGTTTCGGGTAGGGCAATGTGTTCAGATTTGATGATGTAGGTATTCAATTTTTTGAATGTCGGTCGAAGTTAGACACGATATCGGTTAGTGGAGGTTAGTGCTCAGAAATGGTTAGTACCTACTTAGATATATCAACGCTTGGAAACTCCGCGTGTTGTTGGTTTTTGGGAGAGATTGAGATGAGTTTAGCCTGCATAAAGTCGGCTTTGTAGGCTTGGGAACTGAAGTTCGGGGTAAGAAGTAGTTAAAATGCATCTACCTATTTGGTGATACCTATTGTGCGATAGAACAAGGTTGAAAACTAATCAAAAAATATTTTTCTCCAATTAAAGTCTTAACAAGATTGTATTTCATTCTGCTTTTATACGCGTTTTGTGATTCGAAAGTCAACAAGCATGTGCCACAATGCAGGTGGTAAACAGAAATAGAGATTGATAGAGAGAAATTAAGAAGAACATAGTTTCAATTCTATCGCATGTAAAATAACACTCTATGTTTTAGTCATAAAGCTGCGTACCCATTTTTAGATTTAGGCATCTATTTGATACTACTATACTGGTTGCAACGAGTCCACATTTGTTTTTTTATTTTTGACAGAAAAACTTTATAATTTGCCAAATTACTTCAAATTCTGGAATAAATGTTTTTATAAATCATATAGGTCATAATATATTTTAATATCAACACCCAAAATTGATGAAAAATTGTTCTATAATTAGGCCAGACTATGAAAATTTATCGGAAAAATTTGAAAATTTTCGAAAAAAGTTTTGATACAAGATTATGGGTAATAATTAGGCTGATCAGACGCCCTCTTTTAAGAGGACATGTCCACTTTTTGTCCAGCAAAAAAATGTCCGGTATATTTTTGAAAATAAACATGGAATTTGTCCTCTTTTTATGTTATCTCAGTTAATTAAATTTTTCGACATCAAAAAAATTCAACAACATTTTTATTCAGCACTTATTCAAAAATTTGTATGAACACGACTTAAAATAAATACATTTATGGATCGACTCAGAATCGCTAGCTAAGTCAATCTAGCAATGTCTGTCTGTCCATTCGTTCTTCCATTTGTGTTTCACTGAGGCTTAAGTTTTGGACAAGAGTGATAAAATTTTCGACCAACGGTAAACATTTTGAAAAAGCCTCTAAATAATATATTTAGACAATCCTATATCTATATTTCATTTTTTGCCACGACAACTTTTTGGTGCGTTTATTTATATTTTGTGTTCAAATTATAAAATATTCGAAACACCATTCGATGCATAATAATTGCTTATGCAAATATAAAATTTTAGTAACTTTTTGGGATTTTATTTTTTGTGTTTAAATTATAAAATATTCGAAAAACCATTCGATGCATAATAATTGCTAATGTAAATATAAAATTTTAGTAAAAATAGGTGTCCTCATTTTTGTGGGCCTGGGTCTGGTCATGATAATATAAACAATTCAACCCACGCCACTTTATTTCGTTGCCGAAAAGCCCATATTTTGGGGATTTTAATTTTCAGGATGGCATGCGATATTTTAAAAAAAAATTCTGGACTAAGCCATCTGCCAACCCCAAATGTCATAATGATTTGGTTCATAATCCACCACTGGGAAAAAATTGTTTTTGAAAATACTGCGTAGGCGCCGAGCGCCGTTTACATTCTTGAAATTGAATCACAATGATTCTGCAAGCAAAATGCTGTAGGCACCATTTTAAACATATCATCAACGTTAGTCGCTTCTCACCAAAAACAGAAGTTAGGCTTCTTTTATTACTATTGCTATTATTAAAAAAAAATCTAACATTAACCCATCTCGAAAAAGCCCCCCAACTCGTATCCAACTAAAAATAAACCCATAAACCTTATCACCCAGGTGTATATTTTGTTAAGTATGAACAATCTCCCCAAGTCGTGTGGTTGCCATCAAGAGTGTCAAATTGATAAGTAACTGTTCAACGCGTAATCTCAACAGTTCATTGCCATAACTGCAACTATCCTAATATCACGGAATATATAAATAGCCAGACGATGGTCATAACTTTAGTTCCACTTTAATACCACACCGGATGAAATTAATTATTTCTATTGCGCTGTTGATTGTCCTTGTTTTATTTTAAATAACAGCAGCATCCTGAAAGGATTTCTTTATAGAAAATAATTCATTCTTAGCTATTATCGTGCTGTTGTTACAAGTGACTTAGTTCTTCGCACCTATTAATTTTTTTATACAATATTTGTATGTTAACATTTTTTTGTGCTATCGTTTTTTGTTATGAAATTTTATTTTCGTTCTTTATGCACACATGAATCTAAAGCGTGAATATCACATGCGGTACTTGAACATTTCTAAACATACTTACAATTCATTTTGGCTTAAGGGAAACTAATCCTTATGGACTATACCAAAAAAAATTCTCGGAACTGTGAAAAAAAGTTTATTTAGTGCAAAAAAATAAAATAAAATTGTGCAACATAATAGTATATATCTTTCTCTATAGAAATTGGGATATATGAGTTTTTATCTAACAAAAAACATAAAACAAAAATACGAACTTTATAAAGTTTCCTATTAGTTTGGCAGATGTTCATAACTTTCCGCCGGATACTGGAAATACACATTTTAAAAAGGTGAACATTTTATAAACCAAAAAAAAAACCATCTATTGACAAAAAAATAAAGGTGGCGTGTTAAAAATTTGGAGGGGAGATATTTTTCTATTGACGTGAATTGAAATATCGTTCTGGAGAACAACTTGCACATCTGCATTTGTTGCTTAAATATTATTTAACATTTGAATATAAATACACTCGATTGAGAGGGATATTTTCATTTGCAGTAAAAGACAGAAACGGCATTTAAATTTGCTTCAAGGACTACACTTGATCATGATTGGAGTTTCAAAACTTTTAAAAAAACATACATGTCTTACGATGCTGGTGAGTTATTTTTATTATATTTCTTTTACAAACAAATGTGGTCCATTCCTAGAAAGGTATATTCGATGTGTCAAGGTGAATTAGGAAATGGAAGCCTTATCTATTTTGTTTTAATTTAAATTGATTACAAATTAATATCAAATTATTCGAATGTTGTTCTTTCATTTGGTTCTACCAGCATAATTTGTTAACAGACTATTAAATTATGTATTGAAAAAATTGGTATGAGCTTAGTTACACAATTACCTTTTTAAGTCCTAAGCAAAGTTGTCCTTTTAAATTTGTCTTAAGAATGTGTTAATTTGCATTATTTATGTATTCTCTTTTAAATATTTGTTTATGTTTATAAAGGAATGAGACAGGAAACAATATAAATTCTGCTCTTCATTTGATACGAAAATTTGGGTATTTCGTCATGTGAATATTGAATAACTT
Source organism: Rhingia rostrata (assembly GCA_949824845.1). Classification (NCBI taxonomy): domain Eukaryota; kingdom Metazoa; phylum Arthropoda; class Insecta; order Diptera; family Syrphidae; genus Rhingia; species Rhingia rostrata. The sequence continues at coordinate 39,306,887 of OX463758.1, read as the reverse complement.
ATATATGTAAGATATATGGTGGACCCCTGGCCATCCCCATTAAACAAAGCAAAATGTGCACTCTTTGCTGTGCCCTGATCTCGTCAATATGGCTTGCTGGTCTATACTTTGCTTTTTAAATAACCCAACAAAAAGAATCCCGGAATTGTCAAGTCTGTAGATCTCGGTGGCCAGTCGAACTCCACAAAAATAAGTCCGGAATGGTAAAATCTTGAGGACTGAGTGGTCAATCAATATCGTCATTTTTTGACAGCACACGCCCAGGGAATTTTTGTTGCAGAACCTGATTTGTTTGATTTGCAGTTTCGCATGGCGCACAGTTTTGTTGAAACCAGCAACCGTCTACACCTTCTGCACATTTGCAAATATCCTCCTGTATAGATTTTAATCGACTGTTTCGATGCGACCTAAGGGAGGTTTTGGCGCAAACGCCGACATGCAATGGTGTTTTATGGATCTCGGCGCCAGGGACCGTGAAATGTGAAGGGTTGGTGATCAAAAATTGCTTCCAAGCATTGTATTGTGTCAACAAATTGTATTCCAAGCGATATATATTGTTCTCGGAAATACTATCTGTTTCCGCGTCAACTAGTCTATGTCGACGATCTGCCATTATATACCAAACGAGGAATATTGCTGGACGCTGGCCACAATATTTTTGACGATATGCGTTAAGTTAAGACAACTTTACGACTATTTTCAATGTACAGCGTACTATTTCGGCACGTTGTTTCAGTGTGAAACTATTCATTTGTTCTGAATTGACATTTTAAAATCAATGCAACTCAAGTCAATCGGTTGATAAATATCAATGTTTTTCAATATTTACATACCGACATAAAAGATGTAACACCCCTTACTACTTTCTTCTTTTCAAGATTTTCTTTTTCAAAATGAATTAATCAACTTTAAAATAATTTAAGTAATTTAATACAGCTTGTCTTATTTTATTGCATAGACAAATGTTTTTAACTTTGTTCACAAGTTGTAAACATTTCATATAGTTATAGAGAAAGTGGCATAGATTTTATTATTGGCGTTCCTTTCAATATTTCTTAATAAAAAAATATATATAGCTTAATACTCTAATGTTCTATGTTAAAGCACACACATACTGAGATATAAGCCTGCATATAAACACAGCTGATTTAATATCGAAATAATATAATTTTTCTATGAAAACAGTTCAGTATTAATTTAATTTATATATTTTACTAAATAAGTTCAATGTATTTTTTTCTTTGTGGGAAAACTTGTTGATATGTAAAACTCATTTTTTGCATTTTCTATGAAATTGGGCCAGCGTTATTTCAAACATAATAAACATTTTAAACATTGATCACATCTTGGGAACTATTTATTTCTATTCGTTTGCTGATAAAAATAATGTAATACTTTGACTATAAAAATGTTATTCCTGAATTCTAAGGAACTGGTGTACATGTAAAATTAAAAAAATCCTTAATAACGAATAATTAATAAATATCTGATAAGGCTAGCATTGTGAAGTCCGCCAAAATGCGACTATCATTTTGTGTTGTGTTGAGATGATACTAAACAACTGTCTTAAAATGTAGTTCAAACATTTCTTAGAGGTTCCCCAGAATATTTCTGCGGAATAAACGGCTAGACTGATTTTCTTAAAAAATCGTATTGACAGTGTTTTCTTGCTATTCCGCCTGTCTGTACATAATGACTTCTACAGCATAAATGGATTGACAGATTTCCTTCAATCTTCGTTGAAATATTTAAAATTTAATATACTACTTACTTACTTACTTTTTATCTTTGAAACAATTCCGTAATAAGTTTTGGTTCAATTATTCCTTAACAAAATTTTCAGTTATAAATAATGGAAAACCATTATAATTCTTAATTAGCACCAACTTTTTTCAAATTTTTAAACTTGAGTTCTTATAATCATAGTTCCATACAATGTATATCTACATTTTTAACATCAATAACCAACAAAATTTGGTCAAACTATACAAAACATGAAATTATTGCATGCTTGGTATTTGATCTTTACCTATCTGGCAGTGAAAGAGAAAGTTAAGTACGACCAAGTCGTGCACCAGTCGTTTAGTTTTCCTTCCGAAATAATCTACACTCTTGTTGATTTGAAAAATTCTGCAAGTGAATGGACACTTGTCGACTCGTAGTGTTGCATTGCAGGCCCCCCTGGTCATCCATTATTTAACAACCTGTTATTGTAATTGAAAATATAAAACAAAATGAAACATTTTCATTAACATGCATAGTTAAAATTATTTTTATAAAAAATATCTGTGAATGCATCCACAAAATTTAAAATAATAATAGAATAGCATTATGATCTGCATTTTAAAAATTCATTCCCAAATGGTCACAAATATGCCTCGGTATAACTTGCAAAACAACGGACCGCCACATAAATTGTAGTCATCCATCCAAACTTTTTTGATGATTTGGTGCATGTACACTTTTATGAATTCTGCTAGATTATCCATCAGAACATTCGCGATGGCTGCACTTACTTCTTCAGTACTGGGATAAAGCGTTACCTCTTCGTTTACTTGGGCTTGGTAGGTTTCTTTCCTTATATATTCTCTCCACAGTTTACCCAATAAGCTGCTGGGAAGCCTGCCTGAATTTCTGCGCATCAATGCCTACTTAGCCATAACATTGAAGACAGCTGCCAGTTGTTTGGGTTTTTATGTAGAACTGACGGCAGTTCTTCTTCTCGCGAGATTTTTCCATTTCTTCTAACTCAGAATTTTTTCCTGGCTCGGAAATATTGCAGCGCATCTCTAGTTTTGCGTGATTGCACCTTGATATCTGCCTCTTCTGTCACCTCGTTTTGGTACTAGCAAATATCAACATATCACGGGCGTCTTTTTGGGGATTGTTGGTAGCTTATAGTGAATTCAACTACCACTTTGCTGATATTGCGATAACGTATCCACTGGGTATTGATACTGGTGGAAGATTATTGCACAGTGAATAGTCTCTTTGTCAGCTGTTCTTTGTATACTCTGGTAATCTCCGATTCACTAAGGAGACCACATGAAGCAACTTCCGTGCCATTTACAAATGGACACTTGTGCTCGCATTTTTCTGCCAGGAGTCGTAAGATTTAACGTATTCCTAAATGTATGTACAGTATATCCAATATTTTGCGTACCTCGCATTTAAAAGCAAATTGTAGATTTGGTAAGAGACTCGAAAAACTAGAGATCACCAGATTGATTCGAAGTCGAGATCATTTAGTGCTGATATAAGCTAGATAGTTTAAAGGCATATTTTAGTGTTATTCTTTGAACCTTTCACTATGTAACTATGAAAACATTTTTCTTATCATTTTTGTTTACATTGAAATCTCCAAGTAGGGTTTTTACATCGTATCCCGGGCAGGCTCCGTCCAGCAGGTCGTAACCTAACTAGCAGGCTAACAGCCAATGACTGTTGATTTAAGCCTTCTTCTCACAACGAATTTGGTGGCAACTATAATGTTTTTCTTTTTAAATTCCTGATCATAACTATTTCCTGAATATGCCAATTAACACGCGAAGACTGATGAAAGTATATCAGCCGGGGTATACAGCGTGCGTACATTCCACGTATACACTAGTAGTTCATTATCCTTGTTCGTTCCAGATCTCGGTGTTATTGGGGGAATCCGTTATCCGAGGTTGTTTGGGTTTTGCCTTGGTAACAAAGTTTTACTAATGGCATCACCCGAACCTGTTGTTCCAGTTACGATTTATTAGATGTCCCTAGGTATCAGCATTGAGCGCTGTCTTTTGCCTTTCGGCTCATCCTCTACCACCTCTCTCTTAGGTTTTGAGTAACCCTTGAAATTCCTAGACAACTTGTTGTACGAATACTTCGGTTTAGCTCATGTTGGTTGTTCACTTTATCTATCCAATTGGGATTGGGACCACCGTAGACTCCATCTAAGGAATTATTCCACTGACGTGTTACACGTCTTCCCTCACTCTCAAAATATGTCCAGCGGTCGCTACAAAAAATTTAATAGTCCAAATTGATAGACATGAGCTAAGTAAACATTTCCCATTAGCATAGTCTCCTCTCTGAAGAAACCGTTAAAGAACATTTTTGGAGATGGTTCGGTGCATTATTTTGAGTACATACATAAAATGTAAATCGAACCCAAAGCTTTTACGTTGCTGTTTATCACATAATAATTTTATTAACTCTGACTAATAGCACAATTCTGTTCGATTCAATAAATTAAAAAAAATAATAAATTAAAGCGATTTAATTTTCGAAATCTAATAAACGATCTTATCATGAAAGAAAAACAGTGACGCTGTTTCACATGCGTATTTTTTTATTTGTAATGATTGGATAGTTACCGAAATAGAGTCATCACGTGTAGGCGTCATCAGTTATCGCTGAGAGTATGACAAGTAAATAGCATCATTCCTACGTCACTTAGCAATTAAAGTGACATTTTGATTTACAAATTATATCTTGCGAATATTTTATTTGGTCAGAAATAATAAATTCAATAGTATGACTTAATTTCTAGTGAGTGTTGTTGTCAAAATTGTGGAAATTTTCGGCTGCATGGATGGCGGATTTGTTGATTATAATTTTATCGATGATGTTTTGACAAAAGGTCGAATTTATCGATATTGTCTCAAGGCATGTTTATATTTATTGGTTCGCCAAACAATTTTTTTTCTCTCAAACCCCGTAGGGGTAAATTACAACTGCATAGAGGGCAATTTGGTTTCTCCTGGTATCAATTTGTCAGTAAAAATTTTACGAAATCATGACAGAGGCATAGTGTATGTGTGTGACGTAGATTCTTCCAGCTTAAACCATTTTCTTTCGTTAAAGACAGTTAAATGTCGCAATTCAGGCACCTAAAAGTCGTATAACTTCTGCTAATATCGCGTTGAACTCACTGTACTGAACATGGATCAGGTTTATGGAAATGCTTTTAAAATGTTGCATACAACTTGCGATACTTAAATTTTGAGATGAATATGAACAGATAAGAAACATACAGTCTATAGTTATGAAAATGGTTCAAACAACTAAATAAATTCTCGCAAGCGGTTAGTGATCACCTTTCGATTTACTCTGAAAATTTTCTCGTCGCAGCCAAACTAAAAGGCCGACTTCATGGTGGTCGCATTAGTGACTCGAAGGTTTCCAAAGTCTACATAGAACAGCTGAGTTAGAGATTCTCCACCATGCCTTTAAAATCAATAATATCAATATCATCAAACGAAAAGCTGAATCAACCATAGGCTACCAGCCACCAGTGAAAATATGCCCGTGAAGATATTGAGGCAGCCATGGAAAAGCTGAAGAACAAGAAGGCAGCCGGTACCCATGGATTACCACCAGAACTCTTCACAAATGAAGATATTGAATGAATTAATGCATGCGCCATGACAGGTTTTTCAACTCAATATATCCCATCTAAAAAAATGGCAACACCATGTCTAGCACCAACTACCTAAGAATATCCCTGCTTAGTGTAGCATAATATATGCATCCTACTGTGTGAACGTCTTAAGCCTTTCTTCAAGATACATATTGACATTTCAGTGTGACATATCCATCGTCTAGAGCTGAATGCAGTAATGACGGAATTCGGGATAAAGTCAAAATTTGACATTGATATCACAGTACTTCGCACATGAATGCAACGAACTACAGACACATAACAGTACTGGCGACTGAAGCCATCGGCTGGGACAGAGCAAGACATTAATACAACAGAGAGAGACTGATAGACACATAGAAGGAAAGCCATATAACATAAACCTTTGTGGCACATAGGAGGAGACATAGATTTATACTGTCGTATATTGTCGCACAGGTGGCCTCAGATAAGCTGGCGCTTTTTGTAGAAAAAGAATGCTGCCAAAGCTGGGGATTGTACCCGCAGCGTTTGGCTTAGCAGTCAACTACGCATTCCTCCGAGTTATGGCCACCTTCATACATACAGTCAAAACGTATACAGCTGTGTTGACTAACACTGAAGAACGATGCAACGTTCAGTTTTGAAACAGCTCATTAAATTAACACTTCCAAACATATGCAGGATTCTCTCGACTCGGAACAGATAGAGCGTAGATTATGTGTAAGCACGGAAGACACACGGAAAAGTTTTTGTAGTTCGGAGACAACACCAATCCCACGAATTACACGTTAGTGGAGATACAACAAAGACTTGCCCTAGGAAGCCTATGCTTCTATGGTTAAGCGAAACAAATAAGATAAAGAACTCTTAATTCGAAATTCTAAACGTTTCCTACTTTACAGCGTCGCGCCGGTTGCTGGACAATAAGCAGGAAAGCGAAACAAATATAAGACACCTTCGAACAAAAAAATTCTTCAAGGAAAGTGTTGGTCATTACTACAAGAAAGGCCAATGGAAAGTAAGATACATTCGCGAACTTTACGTGCTGTACCAAGATTTGGGTGTATTGAAAAAGGTTAAAACATGTCGACTACATTGGCTCGGCCACATCAAACGAATAGTCATTATCTCCCTCAAGAGAATTTACGAATCCAAACCTTCATGTTCATGAGGACAAAGTACACAGAACCTCCGGTTTAAGGATTAAATGATCCTTGAGCTTGGACATAGCGCTAACATAACCAGGATTGAAGAGGATGGAACGCTGACTTATAGAGAGACAGTTAAGTATGTAAGAAGTAATTCTACAAACGTTAATAACTTTAATTGCAGGACGGATATGCATTCCAAAAGATCATCTTCGTACGCACATTTTAGAGTAATTGAATAAAATGACAATATCACTTGTAAAAAATTTAGTCAATATAATTTTGTAACCATGAAGATATGCTGTGATACGCTGTTTTCAATGCGACATGAATAGTATCATGCCTCAATCGAAAAGACAAATTTTGTTTCCTCGACGCACTTAAGCAGAGCCAAGTTGGCTATTTTCCCAAATACCTTGACACATTTGACAACGAACTTCTTTTCTATCAGCATTTCAAAAATCACGATTATGAGTATGACACGATCAAGCAAAGATTGCCGTCTATTCCGTTTGAGAGGTGTTCTTCACAGGTCGAGCCTCGATTCTTATATCACCAAGTTTGTAGTTAAGTGCGCAGATAAAATTGGTTCTAAAAGTGATTTGACCTTTTTACAAATTGCCGCGCTACTAAGCACGTCTTACCTTACAGCAATTACTAAGTCAATAATTAGCTTTAAAAAAGAAAGACAAATTCAAAATCAAAAAAAGTTCTCCAACTCTTAAAGAAGCATTACCATACCCATTCTAATGTTGATGTGGAACCTAAAAGTTCAGTTAGCCAGAAAACCCCATCCAAAAGTTTGCATTACCTCCAATCCAATAATCCTTCGTATTTCCAACAAATTAAATAACCTTCATATTCCGCAATAACTCCAAACTAATTGAATGCAACAACTAACAAACACAATTATTGTTTTCTTAAGAATGTTACCTTTATCTAAATTGATTTCACCAAAAATAACCCAGTCCTTGTAGTCCTATATCGGTCCACATCGAGTGAAAATACTGCAAATTAGCAAATGCATTCAAATGTCGACAACAGCAACTATTCAGCGAGTAATTGAATTAATTCAACTCTCGCCTCGTCCCCTTCATACACATACACAAATTCTCCAACAGACTTGCGCCATCATCACGAAAAGCGGAACTACAAGTGCCATCATACCAAGCATCTGCCAAGGAAGCATTTACCATCAGCAGATACCCCACCACACTCGCAGGAAAAGAACAACAAAATAATTGCGAAATATACGAAAAGATAACAGCAGCTTGATAATATGCAAATATGACGCCAAATTAATGTCCTTAAATCGCCACGCAAGTATAAATACACAATTTAATCGCAATTGTGGATCTGCACTGCTTGTCTTTTTGAGGCCATGCATATATCAGTGGGTGGTTGTTGTTATTGCATCAACTTGCAAGCCACCGCTTTACAAACAAGCATTACACAGCAATTGGAGTTGTCAAAGCGGAAAAAGTTTATCCTTGCCACAAGTTCACATATTTTCATCTGAGCTAGTACGACTCGAAGGGACAACTTGCTTTGGCAGACGGAGGACGAACAGACGAACATATCGTTTATATCTACTTTCATGGTCTCCCATAATGACGATTCAACTGAAAGCGTTATTCTTTCATTGTAGCTAGGGGTAGGTGAGGAGACAACAAGACGACGTCCAATGCAAAGTGAAGTGCCTCTGAGGCTAGCCCTGCTTCATATTCTCTCATTAAGATTGTAGCACGAGTGTGTTTCATTTCTGCCACTGATTACATTTACCTTTAGCAATTCAATGGGCTTCATTGCTATGTTTGGGCACAACCGTTGCAAAAGGATGATCCAAGCAGCCATTAGGATGTCGGGTCGTAGTTGGTTTGTGGATCTCTAACATGACGGACGTGGGGTTCTATAATACCTGACTTTTGAGTTTACAGCTTGAGGGCTGCTTTAGGGTTTAGAAAACACACTTTGCACGTATGAATGGTTCGGTTGCTGCTTGTATACCTTGGGAGCTCCTCTTTTGCTTGTTTGATGGGTAGAGCACACGTCACTTCGAAGTATAAAAACGGGTTAAATGTATGGTTTAGATGAGCTTAAAATCGAAATTACCCAACAACAATGTTGTTGATTTGGAATCGAAGTGTGTTTATAGATGAGGGTTAGGAGGGGGTTTGAATCTGTCTATGAATAGTTTATGTGGTACTGCGGAAAAAAGGTAATTGCAAGGACATTTTTGCAGAATGATCAATTGATTTGAGTTTGACTTTTCAAATTATTGTTATATTCAGAATGACTACTTCACTGCGAAGTTCTTCATGGAGAAGATTTGAAGGCTCTTACATCTTGGACCTCGTTGTTTCATCATAATGAACACACAAATATAAAAGGTTGGGTGAACACACACATATTTCATTAAGCGCTTCTTTTCATCAAATTTAAATAAAACAAATGTTTAAAGGGCCTATCGATGCCATCATGTATTTCTCATAACAACGTTCAAATGTCCGCAGCGGCTTCTCTATGACTCCGGTGTATAAATCAGGCAGAATTTGACCGATGGCATGGGTTATGTTGGCATTGAGGACTCTGTAGTTTGTGGCTTATTCGCATAGGCCTGAGACTTCAGAAATACCCATGAGCGCACTCTCTATATATGTTTCATTGGGGTAATAAGCCCCGAAGATCAGGCTGTTGTCGCTAGCCATCGCCCTTGCAGCGTGCCTTCGATTCACCTAAATTAGGAAATTGTCAATTCTGTTCAACTGGGCCCCATTGTATAGAACCTCGTTCCGATAGTATTTTATGTACTCGGAGTCTGGCGTTCGGTACAACCCTAAGCAGGATCGGAGACAACGCCTCTCGAATAGCAGTATCCTTTCCTTGTAGGATGGTGATACATTGAACCACACGGGATAACCGTAAGCGATGATCGGCCTTATGAGGGCCATGTAGCAAATGACTTTCACCCTTGAATCAAGTTGACTGTTTTGAAACAATCGCCTTGTCAGAGCATAAGCCCCCTTAGCCCTGGCCAGACAATAATCCACATTTTTGTTAAAATACAGAAACTTATCGAGCCAGATGCCAAGGTATTTGACTTCACTTTTCACCGCTAACGGCCGTTCATGCTGTCCAATGATACACACATTTTTTCAGTTTCTTCTGGTATCGTAAGAAGCCCTATGCAGTGGGGTCCTAAACAGAATTGTTTCGGTTTTTTGGAAATTGATCCTCAATTTCCAGTCATCGCAATATCCCTTAATGTGATCGAAGTCACGTTGCAAAAGTATGTTGATGACCTCGATTTTCGGACCTGATCTGTACGCCACTAAATCATCTGCGTACGCTATAGCGTGTCTGAGAGAACCTACAAGATCACTTTTATAAATGTTAAACATTATCGGGGAGTTCACCGCCCCTTGTTGTAAACCGTTTTTAATTTCAAAGACTTTACTCGAAGTTACGTTGCCACATTTGACAACGAACTTCTTTCCCATAAGCATTTCATAAATCTTATATAGTATGGGCTTACGCATGCCCAGTCTGGTCAGCTTGTAGAAAAGCCCCTCTAACCATACGGTGTCGAAGGCCTTCTCAAAGTCAACCAGACAGGCCCCTGTGAATTGTCCTTTGGATTTATTCCATTGGATGTCGGAGACTAGTTTCGACGCGGCATGAACGGTGTCATGCCTCGCTCGAAAACCAAACTGATTTTCCGGGATAATATTATTTTCCTCGACCCACTCAAGCAGATCCCTATTGACTATTTTCTCAAATACCTTGCTTACATTCGGCAGAAGGCTTATTGACCGAAGATTAGCTGGGTTTGTTTTGTCCTTGTCCTTTTTGGGGATAGGATGTACCACCGCCGTTTTCCAGTGCACCGGATAATGTGCATTATTCAGTGCATTGTTAAACAGCTTGGTGAAAATATCGACTGCTTCCACTGGCAGGTGTCTCAATACGACGTTTGGGACACCGTCCTCTCCCGCCGACTTTTTATTTTTCAGTGATACGAAGATGTCCAGGAGTTCATCTTTTTGAACGAACAGTATCATGCTATTGGCGACTATGCCATTTGAAGGGTTTTCGTCATTGAATACGGTAAAACCGTTATTCTCAGATCGCCAAGCTTGGAGTTCGGTACGTAGATAAAAGTGCTTCAGAAAGGCTCTCTCCTCAATATAGCGATTTGGGCGAAAAATCCGTCGTTCGAGTCAACACTTTCCGGACTTATACTAACAGTCGTGAGCGTCTGTCTGTTATCTGTCGATTGGGAAATTCGGACACATGGAATGTCATTATGATCTTTTCGCCTGAATATTTTATTTATTTGCGGGAACATATTTGGGCTACTGGTTTTTATAGCCTGAATTTTCTTGCCCCAGTACAAACTTACAGATTTTCTATAATTTTCCGATATTAGCTGTTTAAGGTTTTTGATCAATGACTTCAATGTCCGAATCTCCGGGTCTCGTCTGTCCGTAAATTGTCTCTGCAGCCGTTTAAGCCTGGAGACCAACCTACATTTGTGTTTGTGGAGTGTATCGATTGTTGGCGTTCGATACTTCTCCGTCTGGTCGTCATAACTTCCTTCGATTCTCCTACACACTTTAACGGATAGCGGCAATATTTTCGGAAGATCTTGCGTTTCGTCGACTAATGGGTGTTGGCTTATCGTTTATTAAACCAGTGGATTCAAATTTATCCACCACTCTCGGTAGGAAGATTATAGCAACCGTAAAATAGAACGTTGTCCGAATACACATTTTGATAAAACAATTTTATTATTTGCACGTGTTGTTGAACACTATGCCGATTTACCAAAACATACAGACAGATGTAGCTTCAACAATATCGTCGCTATCAACTGTCAAAGTTCGAGAGTCCTTATTGGAAGACCCTTTTGGTAAAAAATCTAGCTCTATGTGCCAAAAAATAAATATCTCGAACTCAAACCGTTGACCCAAAGAGAACGAGATCTACTTATCAATACATTTGGTTGTGTTACGCGCACTCCATAACGAGGTGGCGCCTTTTGTCTAAAATCGAATTCACCCTATGGGTAGGTTAGTCAACCACAGAGAAACCTCAGACATGTTGACTCCAGAAGTCAATAGGTTTCAAATCAAATTCAATTTTAAAAGTGAATGACGATGAGCACACTCCGCCATGAAGCAGTAAGCATCTATGTTCATTGAATGTCAAAACCTCTGGAAGTCAACTCCTGGAAGCTTCAACGAATACGACATCCCGCATCGTACTTGCTAAAGAAAAACTTATTTTCTAACAATAAACACGCATCGCTAACAAAATGCTCACTTTGATTTCCCTCCAAACGGCTACCCATACCCGAGCACATGACAAGATTACACCTCAAAATGTTCTACATATGCCATACGAATCTAAATGTATACAAATTTATCTACAACGATTTGTTTTTGTATGTCCATTGCACGCCATGTGTAAGAATTCTTTCGAACAGTTTTCTTTTAGAGTACAATTCAGTCATGTGTATGGATCCGTCCCTAGCCATACATGACCGCTGTATTTCTGCTTAAGAAGCTCCTGGAAAAAGGGCCAAACAAATGACAGCAAAACAGACCGAAAGGAAGCGAATCGAAACACTTTCGTGTCCTTAAAAAAAACATACGTGACTTGTTTAGATACACATGCATGCCTGTATCTAGATATAGTTTTGGTTGTTGCTACTTTTTTCGACTTTGCAGCAACGCTCAGTGTAACACTTTGGCACTGACACTAGGGTAGTTCTGTGATGATTCGCTGTGAGAGAATGAGAGTTTATGTGAAAGGAATTTCAAATGCCATTCGAAATTGAATACGCCATTAGAGAAGTCGGAACAGGCAACAGAATACCGAATTACTTCGGGATAAAGTTGCCCGTTTTTGGGCATGCAAGAGTGTGTTCTGTGTAGTTCTTAGGATCATCATCGTCGTCATAACCATCATCATCAACTGTAGCGGCACGAACAGCACATCATCGTCCTTTGTAAGGCGTATGCTTGTTGCCAAATTGGCGAATTTTCGGTCAAAGAGAGAAAGAAAAAACTGAAGGGAGAGAGACTCTTTTACAAAGAAACCTTCATGCCTGGTATGGACAGGCAATCCCTCTATCCCTATGAAATGAGCCTTGCTCATTTCTGTTCACACAGATCCTAAATTATAATCCTCTGGCTATGGATGGGCGGTTGTTGTTTTCTTTAGTTTTACCAGGATAGAATCGCATGACATCATCATCATTATCAGCAACATGCCGAGGGCCAGTTAATTCTATTGCAGTCCATAGAGAAAACTGTTTGGCCGGAGGACACGATTTTGGGTTGAAAGTTTTCCTGAGCGCTGTTATGGTCTTCGGAAGGTTAAGATAGGCCTTGGAGTAGGTAAATAATTGTTTCGGAAGAATGGGACTATCGGTCTGTAGATTTTGTATGGAATTGTTTTCTGGCTTGATTATGCGAGGTGATAAGAACTTTCTGTGCGGTTTAGTAGGGATTTGACCGTCGGTGAAGTAGGAAAGGTCGTTGAAGGCTGTAATAAGAAAATGTCATTTAAAATTAGTAGGCCATTAAATGTGGGAAGTAGTTTGACGTAAACATTTTTGCTTGCTCCTAAAAAGGCAGTTGTTGTTTTTATAATGAAGTCGAACTCTAAAAAGTGGGTCCGCCAATTCTATTCTTGCGATTCTTATTCTAAGCATTATGTCCGAATTAACGATTCCTATATGCCATTGGTCGAATAATACTCCTGTCTTTCATTATAAGAACCAGCTTTTTCTTAGATCTAATCACGTTTGTGTATAAATACTTCCTATACATATTCTTGCCCTTACGATGTTACAGCTTATATCACAAGATAATTACAGCCAACCTTTTTCTTGTGAGCGACCTGTCAAAGCGCTTACCGCGATTCAAGAAATACGTTAGACAGGAACATGAATACAAAAACAGCTGGTACCCAAGGAGGATATATTACTTACCCTTAGGTCAAGTGTAATCGACCTTAAGCCGGTTAGTGATCGCCTGGCTATGGTCCAGAGCAACCTTTTGCAATACAAATCTTATATGTGCACGTGCCCACACCTCTAAGGCTGAGGACCCTATTAAAGAAGAATTTTTTTATTGACCTCCTGGACAGAGCCTTTGGCCAAGCGGTATTAAAATCGACCACTCATGCAACATCCTAGAGGTACAAAAATTCAGAGGGGCACAGATTGACTTCTGAGCTCTACTGTCCAAAAAGAAGAAGCTACGAATAGTGCAAAATAAAGGGACTCATTGGTCGCCTTATTGAGTAGGAGATTGTCAGAGTCTACAAAAAATAACTGATTGAGGAACATTCCGATGTGCCCTTATTTTCCACCAATATCAACGCAAAGTGGATTCAGTGTCTCAAAATCATCATAGAAGTAGCCGAATCCATCATCCACCTTTCCGTTATACCTAAAAGAGATGACAGAAGAGTCACATGTCAAGGGAAGAAAAATCTAAGAGAATACTGAGTAAATGAGAAGACGCAGCCCACCGGCTCTGAAAAATAGAACATAAAAAGGAAAAGAAGAAAATCGAGCAATTCATAAAAAAAAAACAACAACTGGCAATTTTCTTCGAAGTAGGAATGCAACCTTGTCACTGATGCGCAGGGAATCGTATATTTATTCAGGCAACATTTTGAGCAGCTGCTTAATGGACATACTGTAGAGAGAGCGATAGGGCAAGAAACCGACGCACCTCCATTACGCGAAGAGCTAACGCTCAATCGCGGTATTGAAGAAGTTACCGCACAAAAAAATGAAGAACAACAAGGCACCCGGTTCTAATCGATTACCAGCAGTGTCATATACGGAGGTGCTGCCATAAAGTGAACCAAACCGTCAACAAAGTCTGGATGGATTAAAGCGTGACTGATGGCTAGAATATCATAGGTCCCATATGTCCATATGTATCATCTATAAAGAAGGCGATCCAAATGCTTGCACCTCATACCGATGCACATCCCTGCAAAATGTCATGGTAAGATCCTATCCAACGTAGTGTGTGAAAGTCTTATGCATTTCTGCAACTCACTAATCAGCGCATACTTCCGTCCTGGAACCTGCTTTTAAATTTTCATACTAAAGCTAATCCTGGAAAAGCCCAACGAATTTCAAGTCGGGACACACATAATGTTTAATTGAATTCAAGGCAACGATGGATACTATCATATCCATCGCTTTGAGCTGTATTGCCTAATACTGGAGGATTCGCGATGTAACGGAAACAATTCATCTGACCCATATTCCGAAAAGGAGATGCGCTGTCATGCGTATTTTTTTAATCACGTACTGGAACAGTTAGAAAGTAGGGAGCAGCACTGCAGCAACGGGCACCATCGTGCCAAACTGGCACTTTCAAATATGTTTGGAACTGTGGCACTGCTTGGCATTCAAAAACTTGAGTTGGCACTCTTTAATTTTTTTAATTAATTAAAGACTCCTTAAATTACGAGAAGACTTTTGTAAATTTTGTATCTACCGTGCATTGTTAGCCTAACATAAACGTTTGCAACTGACATTGTATTTTATGCTTACAATTAAAAGTCGATTCGCTATGTTATGACAGATTAAATAAACAGTTGTGTTGACATTTAAAGTTGACGATTTCGTAAAATTTCTGTTGTTATCATTTACAATTACATCGAAGGGTCCAGTAATAACTATCATTGAACAACTACCCCTATGGGATAGGGTAAAAACATATGAGAAAGCTACAATCCGCTGTGTGGATCAATCCTTAAAAAGAATATTCCCAAAATTTGTGCGTGACTAAAAACGTGATCCATAAAAAAAATAACATTTTCACCTCATCTAGTTCAGATAGTATCTGAATCTTTTTTGGTTCGACAAAAACGACGTTTTTCTATGGCATATGCTTTGAGGTTGGGTGTACAAATGGTATCTATAAAAAAAGGCCGCCAAAAAGTGGGACTAAAGATTTTGCATCGAAAATTTGAATATATTATTTGAATTTATTAAAATTTTACCGAAAAACTTTTTTTTTTGTATGGATGAACTTTATATGGATGAAATATATATATGTATTGAGATTGTCTTAATATGATTTTCAGACACTTTTTAGAAATTCCTTATGGTTTTGCAAAAAAAAACGAATGATTTTTTAAGCACAGTTTTTTTTAAATCGAATAAAATACTCAAATTTGCATCAAATATTCAAAGCTTCGATAAATAGGTGTTTTCTATTTACGTTTTAAAGACAACTTCATGAAAATATTGTCCGCTTCTCCGTTTCAAATGGTCCATTCGGAAGGTCAGATTTTGAGTCACTTTTTCGAGCTTTTCGGACTGTATTCCAAGAATTACGCGTGTAATGTTATCCTCTAAGGCTTCAATCGCGTTCGGCTTGTCCACATAGACTGACGACTTTACATAACCCCACAATAAATAATCAAGAGGCTTTAAATCGCATGTTCCTTGCCACCAACTCACAAGGCCATTTCGAGAGACAAGCTGCTCACCAAATTCATCCTTCAACATTTTCATTGTTTCACGAGCTGTGTGGCATGTGGTACCGTCTTGATGAAACCAAGTTCAACTCAGCCAACTGGGGCAAAAAAAAAGCCGCGTATCGTGGCTCGACATCGTTCGCCTTTGACGGTAACGTTTCTTCCACGGTCGTCTTTGAAGAAAAATGAACCGATGATGCCTGCCCATAAGCCACACCAAACTGTTGTTTTTTTCGGGATGCATCGGTAGTTCTTGTATGGCATGTGGCTGTTCATCACTCCAGATGTGACAGTTTTTCTTATTTACGTATCAGTTAAGCCAGAAATGAGCTTCATCGCTGGTCGCCATAATATGGCCGTAACAAACGGTGCACATTTTGATAATCAATTTCAATAATTTGCAATCGTTGCTCGTTTGCAAGGCCTCTTATGATTAAATGGCAGAGTGTACTGAAAACTTTTCACTTTGACAGATGAAGTTTGGACGCCATTACTAACCAGTTCTGCCAACCTGAAAAACTCTTTAAAAATCACCCGTTATTATATCTAGATAAATTATTTCTGTATGTTACACATTATGGGATAGGGATAGGGTTTGAATATTACATAAAGGTATGATGAAGTAATGAAGCGGCTTTCCTTTAAAGACCTTGACAAAAAGTCGCTGTTATTTTTAACAGTGGAGGCTGACCCTAACGAAACAAATGTGCGAAATGAGTTTTTAATTTATCCAAAAACAAAAAAAAAACAGAAATTTCCTTCGAAATCAGTATTCTTACGAACGAGTTGTACACCAAACACTCGTTTGTAATCTGTTTTGGGTTTTGATATTAACAGCTTCCAACCAAACAACTGAACCGTAGGTTGAAAAGTTTATTACACCCGAGGTGTACAATTTATGGACAATGTTCTCAACAATGTTCTCAACTTTGCCCCAAAGGCTTCATTGTAGGTATCCGCTCAGATTTTTATTCGTTACATACTCCATTTGCAAATTATTTTATGGTTAAGTTCATCAAATTCCGATAAAAATTGGAAAAACATGACAAGCATAACGTCTCTATCATTTCTATTAATCTGAATTCACAATTTCAATCGTTTTCCGTTTATTGACATAACTGCAATTAAATATCTACAAGTCCATATTTCTCTGTTAGAGTATTTCCAGGTATTCCGCTTGCCTAGAGATCTAGATTCAAATTCGTAATTCATTGAATTTCCGGAATTTAGCTAATAAATAGAAAACTAATTATAACTGTCCGTTGAGTTTGATTCCCGGAAGTAAATTTCCAAAATTACTAAACACACTCGGCTGCTGGCGGGAAAGCAGACAGCCAGCCACCCTTTATTCAGAGTCTGCATATATGATGAGACATACATGTATTTGTTAGCCCGCAAAAGTTCTTCCGTATTGCAGCGTGTCGCTAGAAAATTAAAAACCGACTCTACCAGAGCAAATTATATCTCGAAATCATCATGTATACCAACAGCAGGAGCAGCAGCCGCCAGATAACTTTGAGCCCCAGTGCAGGGCTAAACAATTATATTACAATAGTACACAGACACATCCTGTTGGTGCAACTTTAATTGTATTTGCCCATGGAATAGTTGTTGCCAAACAAATTCGCCATGTCCATAAATATGCATTCAAATTCAGAGATTAATCCTGCGGGAATGTTGTTGTACCAATTGTTTTGCCTCACAAGTGCTACGAAGGATATACTCGAAGAAAGTACAACACACTGTTTGCGTTATGCGCTTTGATGCGAATTTAAATTTAAATGCGCCCTGCCTCTTCCTGTGTCGTATAACACTCGGTCTGGGTTATGTTTGTGTTAAGTGACAACGTTCCTCCGGAGTCATATTAAACTGGGAAACATAGTTTTCGGTGTTCAGCTAGATCTATTGGGTTGATGTAGATTTATGGTATCCATGTGCTAGAGGACTCGTACTGTAACTGAATGACAGTCATCATAGTGCGATGGCATAGGGCACAGGGTTAACATGATTTATTCGCTTTTGAATCTCCTTAATTGTCGTATTGGTATCATACAAAGGACCAGCTATAATGGGTACCTATACCTATCGCTTTGGAGTACATTTTCGTCGAAAGCTCTCGTGTTACTTAATGTTGGTTGAGTAAGGGGTTAATACATGCTGAATCTTTTGGTATTACATTTCGCGAAATACTTATCACCTTGAGATAAAATTTTAACAAGCATATCGTTTCATTAAATACTCGACATACAAAGAACGGTTCATATTCCCATAAGGGTATCTAAAGGGGCATACATAAATTACATTAAAGCATTCATGGAGGTACTAAGCACCGCTAGTTACAGTTCGTGAATGGTAATTAACCTTAGGAAAACTAATGATATAGAAGAAATTCCTAATTCTTATCTAAACAAGCCCTTCAGACCTGGCCAAAAAAAACATGGGCACCTATTCTTCAGCCCAAAGAGTCTGCGACACAAACTCCAAGTAGAAACCAATATTAACCAACTTGAAGTGCCCAATTGATGCAGATAACTAAAGATGAAGCTAATTGGAAAGACTAATTGGTTGGTAGAATCCGGTTCAACTCACAATTTAGCGCAATTCAGAACAACCTTAGCTATGTCAGTCTTTTCAAATTCTATACTAGTAGTGTTCTGCACTTCATCACGCCTCAATAATGGTTAATTTAACATTCAATATTGCAGGCTGGATTTGCATAGTGACGTCAGCCTTAAGGCTGACAGTGACAGTAAGGCTCAAGAATTTTTCAGAATCGAACTATAATACCAGCCATACCAAAACATATATCCCTTACCCATCCTTATCCCTACATCCAAATCTTATTTGGCGTAACATGCTATCACATCACCTGATTATAAATGGAGGCCTCATGTCATCAAACGAAACTGATAACGAATGATTTCAAAAGGTAAAGGCACTAATCCTGTTTGATACACCGGTTATTAGCATTACTTTTGGTGTCAGGACTGGTCGCTGAACAATAGGTAAACATTACTAGGCTGCAATCCGAGTGGTGTGAATCGTTTGATACAATACCCCATGCCAGTATGAATATCGCAAAAAATGGACGTGGATAAAAATTGTATGGGAATGAAATATAGAAAATTTCAGTGTCACAACATTTTCTTCAGACAATTTAAAAAAATATCGTATGGTTAGAAAAAAAAACGATGTTTTAAAAAAAAGGTTGGTATAGCATTGGGCGGTTTTTCAAAAAGACTTTCAATTACACTGTAATCATTGCAGCTCCAAAACTGTACAACATGCGCCTAATCAAATGCTATGGGAAAGAGTATATAAATAGCTATTTCTTAGGCAAACTGGTAAAAAAAAATCGTATATACATCATATTTCATAGGCAGCCATGACTACATCGATTTTGAGGCGATCCATATATTTAAAGATATATATATCTAAATTATTTCTCTATGGTACAAACTATCAAAGCTTATAAACCCCAATAGGATAGGGTATAAAAAGGTTCACTTTGGATCCTTCTGCAATTTGCCAAACTGAAAACCCTTTCCATTTTATTAGAACATCAGGATGGTTTAGTATTAAATTTAAAATTAAATTTTAAAAGTGACCCTATTAATATACAGAAAGGGACTGATGAAGTCCAATGGCAAATCCTGAGGACTCTTTGTGATCAAATAGATAGAAAAGACTTCTGAGGCGTCTAGACTCCGAAAAATCCTAACCAATAGTCAACTATTCCAAGCTATCTGGAACAGATGGCACTTGGACGACTTCATGCAAGGAATCCTAAGAGCTAATACTAAACACCAATTCCCCAGGTTGCTCACAGGAGGATTTCCAAGACTACATCAATAGAACCAATCTATTGACCGGCAACTTACAAGATCTTATCACAAAAGATAAAATACTTTGGGCAGTGCACAGTTTCAAACACTTTGAATCCGCGGGAAATGACGGCATTATACCAGACGAGCTTTGGATCTTACCCTACCTTGGTTGAAAACCATCCTTAGGGGCTGCATCGAGCTCATCTACACTTCCAAGGTTTGGAGGGAGGTAAATGTAGTAGTCATACTCAAATCTGGTAAAATTCTAGCGTCAATCCAAAGGACCTGAGATCGATCAGCTTATCATCATTAATTCTAAAAACCCTGGAAAGATTGGCTTATATTTATTTCCGCAGTAACATTAATGTAAATCAGTTATATCTGCATCACAACATGCGTACTGCAAGAGCAAATCTGTAGAAACCGCCATACAAACATAATACATATTTATATTATCGAAAAGTCCTTGTGCTGCAAGGAGTATACCATGGTTGCATTCCTAGAGATTGAAGAAGCTTTTCAAAACGTTAATTCGGGAGCGATCATTAAGGCGCTAACATGTCTGAAAGTCGATCACTCACTTGGAATGTTGATAAATTTGCTATTAATTGGCCGGATTATCAACATATCACATGTTATTAGCGGGACCCCGTAAGGTGGGGTACACACCCCTCTTCTCTGGAACTTAGTGGCAAACGAGTTTTTACTCATCTTGAAAGCAGAGGGATGCCTCGTGATTGCGAGGTGAAGTTGCTGTCGCAGTTTCAGGGAAGCAACCGAATATACTCAAGGAACTGCTATAAAACGCACTTTACAAAGTTTCTTAATGAACAATCAGCTGTGGTCTGGAAGTCAACCCCCACAAAACTAAACTAGTCCTGTTCAATATGCAATACAAAAATCTTCCCGTCACTAAACGGAATCGAACTAGCCTTCTCAAACAGAGCAAAATACCTTGGACTTATAATGGACAGGAAGCTTAACTAGAAGCTGAACATAACAGAAAGAGTAAAGAAAGCGGCAGTCGCACTTTATTCCTGCAAGAAAGTCATAGACATGAAATTGGGAATGAAACCTCGTATCACGCATTGTCCCTATATTTCAGTTGTATAATACAAACATAAAACGAGCAGTGGGTGCACGACTGGATCGTACGCAACTTGCTCTTTCATAGCGAGTTAATTTGACGTTTTTTAACAATTTGGCCATGAGACACAATAATATTTATTTTGATCAATGATGCTAAAAATGATATAAATAATGTCGAAATGTGATTATACAAACGTTTATTCCGTCATTGAAAGTAGTCGGTGTCCATGTGAATAATAATGATTTTCCGTTAGTGGCTGAAACTGAAAATTCCGTTTAGTGATAATTGGGCCAAAACCAATTATTTGGAGTTCATGAAAACAGTAATAGTAGTTTATGAAATAAATTTCATTCAATTTGGCCAAATAGTTTGCGAGAAATTGACAATTTTCCTTATATTTCCTATATGAAAAAAATCCGTTATATGGATTTCCTTGAAAAAACCGGGCATGCAGTTTTGTTGGAACTAGTATGCTTATAATGTATATGAAGTTTAATCAAAATCGTTCGATCCGTTTTCGAGAAAATTTAGGTGTTGTATAATTTGTATGTCAGGAAATAACATGGCTAAGAGCAAGCAAAAAAAATGGCGTAGAATTATGGTCAAAAAAAACGTTGGCTACGAAGTTTGAAGAAATTCGGTAAAGTCTTTTATTCTGGAGAGACCGTTACGAACAGACGGATGGAATTCAAAAACCACTTTTTCGGGTTCTACTATCAACCTTATGTTAGAATCAATCAAAATCTCGAGGTCGAAAATTTTCACGAAAACAATATCTTTCTCTTTGTAAGAGAAAGTTTAAAAAGCACTGAAAACAAAATACATTTGTTAATGTTAAAACCACATTCCCAGGACTCTCAATGATTTTTAGCACATAAAAAAAAGCATGACGCAACATCGATTAGGATCAACATACGCATGCCTTATCAAAAACAGCCTTCATCATCAATTGTATACCACTAAAGCACACACAAAGTCAGAGAAAACTAAATCTAATGAACTGTCGGCAACATTAATCTTCAAGCACTTCATCGTATCTCATAAATCCCCTCCAAGGATGCTGGATTACTAGAACACCACAAACTACGCTCCTACTCTGTGTTCCAAGCGAACACATTAACTTGAATCATATCGTTACGAACTATCCACCCAAATAGAATTACTTAGGAAAAGCATCAAACGAATATACGAGCAAGGAGCGAACTTGCTTTTTAAAGATAAACCAACACAAATCCAGCCAAAAGTAATTTAACCATAAACTAATAAAAGATTGACAATAATAAGAGAAAAATAATCGTTAAAAGCTTTTGCCAACACTTTCGCTTAACCTGGCACTCCCATTCTGTCCTCCTTTGCGAACTACGTACACCCGAACAATAAACAGGATAAAGGTAAACAGGATAAAGTGTCCGAAACCCTATTTTCATTTCATTATAGCTCATCGCTGCGCGCTGTGCATGTGCCACAACTACTAAGAAAAGTTAGCTGTGTCCCCAGTTGTTCGTGTCCTTGGGTGTGTAGTTTCCTTTTGGAAAGAAAATAAACTTTCAGTGTTAAAATAAAATGAGATGATGAAGATAGAAAGCGATTTTCACCTCCACTTTTGCACTTGCACAGGATAGTCCAAAGAGAGACAAGATTACGAGATTGTTTTTCTTTGGCTATGGACCGATGAAGCGTAGCTCCTTTGGTTGGAGAAAAATAATTTACCGATGTCTAATAACGGCCACTACCCCCCTGCCATGTCTGGCGGTCGCTCCCCCTTACCATATCATAGCGCAGAGAAATTACATCGCCGTGGGGTGACACATTTAATCTCTGCGTACCATCCATTCTGATGCGCGGCTTCATGTCGGGGGAGGATTTTGTATTTGAGCTTGTGTTTGTTGGGCAAGATTTGGCATTAAGATGTAGCGACGCGCAAATGGGTATGGTAGCGAAAATGCTGCTCCAAGGGTGCGTGTTCCCATTAAAGGGGCTCTCGGTTGGGTCGTTGTAGAGTTAGCGGATTTATAAGTTCATTTTGAAATTGAAGATGCTGTCACGGCCACCTTCGTCACGTAGATGTGTACTGTATTTTCCACAACAGGCAGGTGTGTGCGTGCGCACAAGGACAATGCGATTAAATGTTATGACTTCATGTTGTGTGTAATTCACTGTGAATGTTTGCATAAATAAAATTGTGGTGCGGTTCACTCGGGGATGGCTTGAGGTAATTATTTGATACCCACGAGATGCAATGTGAGGAGCTCAGTGTTGAAATGACCGAGGGATGGTGGTGATATTGAGAATGTATAAATTTAATTTCAAGGATTCTATGATAAATAGCTTCACTGGCTAATGGAGGTAATTTGATAGTCTATAGGTACCTTGGATACGGTAGTTAAAAACAATCGATGGGATGGAGATGGCAGAGATTAGTGGATACAACCGAACGGAAGGTATAGCATTTCATGACACCAATTGCAGCTGAAAGGTCGTAAATGGTCTAACGAGCTGTGTGGGTGAAATGAATGAGAGTTGGCAATAGAAGAGATTTTAGGCCTCGCGTCGTAAATACGAGTATTTGAAATGATTATCTCAGAAGACTGAAGCAACTTTAATTTGTGTATATTTTCAGATTAATGGGTTTTCCCATAGAGCCTACAGTAAACTTAAACTTGAAACTAATTAACTATTCTTGATTGAAGTATTAGCGTGATAAATCTGCTTAATAGTAAAAAGAATGCAATTCAACCGGGTGACTAAAGGCTTTAGCGAATATCTATTTTCAAGGTTAATAACATGTGTATCTCGTTTTAAGAACGAGGCAAATTTCCCTTAGAGAACAGGATTTAGTAGACATTTTCTTGGAGTCTATAGTTTATCTCTGTATTTTTTGTTATAAAACTTTAATTCAAAGAAAAAGAAGATTGGAGGATACTCGCCTATGAGATAATAAAATTTTTTTAAAAATTCTGCAAATTTTACAAACAAAGGAAAAACAACGATTCTCCAAGGTTTGTTCGGACAACACCGATGTCGTAAGTCCCTACTATATCCAACACCTTTTCTATCTCACTCTTTCTTTCTCTTCTCTTTAAATGACCACGGTCTGATAAGAGCCTTTAAAAGGTTTTTATAATTCATTTAGCGCAGTTTAGGTACAAACAAAATATTGGGAAAGCATTGAAAGCAGGGCAGGGTCATGACGCTAATTCCCATTGGTGCAACTGTGATGGTGAGAACAGTTATATGTTAGTAAGACGAAGCAAGGTGCATTCACTTTAATCCCTGCAAGAAGTTTCACGACTTTTTTTTGACAATTAGATCTTTAGAAGCCAACCTAAATCAGGTATTGCGATTGCGATAGAAGTTTTAAAAAAATACAGATCCTAGGTTTTTTTCATGTGTACTTATGTACCTGTGTACTTCTTGCACGATTGTGATATCTCCTGTTTTATGGCAAATCCGAATGGCTTAGTTGAGAAAACTTTCTTGGCGATAGGTTTAAAACCCCATACAGTAGAGCCCGCGGAGAGTGAAGATTCACCACGGAGCAATGAGAAATAAAACATGCGACAAGTAGTCTACGAAAATACACCGCACCGGAACTCCAACGGTCTTTGACAGACTCACGATAGGCAGCATCAGACAGAAACCTTCTGAATGGTATGATTGGTAAGGGAGGAATCCCCATCTCCAATACGACGATAATGAGTGGGGGAGGAAAATCCCTGGAACTTTAATTTCAACGAACCCTTTGGTTTGTTGGTTTAGAAGTAGCAGCAAAGGAGTGGGCAAAATGCCCAAAAAGACACCATCGGAAAAAGTAAAAGCACGGAAAGACACGTTCGATGTCCAAGAGAAGATGGTATCTTTCCTATTGCTATGGAGCCAGGGATGAACAAGCCAGATATAAATGCTCACGCCAAAATGAAAAACTTGAGGTGATGCACAGATATCCAACAACAGCCAAATTGTCCAAGGGCAGCGCGAATTTATCCGGTGCAAACAGCCGGGCTTTATCGAGAGTGTGAAATGGACCTCCCGGTTATCAAAACTTAAATTTCAGGTTCAATTTCAATAATTCGTGCGACTGTCTTGATGCATCCAAAACGACGCGAACGGTCTACTGGCAATATTCGTTGATTGAATTGCACTTTATATGGAAACAAATGCAAATCATTTTTCCAAATGCACCGGGAGGTGATTCCACTAAATTGCTAAGCCAACAGTTTTATCGGATAGTGCTTGTTGAAAAAAAAATATATATACAAATTTTTGGCGCAAAAGGCTCGTTAGTACCCAGGGCCTAGCTTTCTCATAACCATTCGTTTGTGCATGTGTACTTCTTGCACGATGGCGGTACCTCCTGTTTTACGTCGAATCCGAACGGCTATGTTGAGATAAGCTATTCTTGACAATTGATACTTCCCGAATGATTTGTCAGATCATCACGAGAGGAGGGCCAGTGAAAAACCATTTAGGTGTTGCTGCGGCTGGGAATTTAACCCAGACCTTCTGCGCGGCAGTTCAACGCACTAACCATCGCGCCACTGAGCCAGTCAGGATGGTGCTTGTTGGCCACGATATTTTCGACGATATGCACCTTTAGTTAACACAATTGAACTTGAATTTTGAATGTACAGCGGCACTATTTTGTTTCCTTGTTTCAGTGTTAACCAATACTATTAAATTGACGTTTCAAAAAAATGTCAACTCAAGCAAAAAAGTAATTCAATCTATACATGCCTTCAGAAAAGATTTTTTTTTGAGTGCCCAAAGTTCTGTGAGACTTTAATCCAATAAAACCATCACCCTTTTTGTATATGTATTGCAACTAAGTATGCGACTTATCAAGCAATTTTTTTTTCACGAGTAATGAATGTTTGGAAGGTAACTTTCCTTTGTAAGTTCCTGCTTTTCCGCAGTTTATAGCGCATCATAAAAGTTAGCCTAAAGAACATTATCCTCCCAGAATAACTGGTAAAAGCTTTTAATTTAAATATATGTAATTTATCAGAGTGGGTGCAGTGGCCAAGTGATTAGTGCGACTACCAAGCGCGGGGTCCCTGGTACAAATTCAGAAAGTGACATTACCCTATGCTTTTACTGCTACACCTCTTAATAAAGTTTGAAAAACATCCAAGAGTTTCGCTGGAATGAGAAGCTTCTCAAATTTCAAATAGCAATTTCACTCCGGCAGTGATGGCAATTTACATTACAATCGACAGCAACAGATGGATATTTAGTAAATAATAAATTAACTACCTCCATAATTGGACCGTTTTCCATCAAAAACCAAATCCTTTCTGATTGCCACTTACATTTGAACAAATTGATTTTTTTTCAATTTTGATTCCACACCAACGTACAAAATGGGGCCATTGCACACCTGTATCACTTGGGCAACTCGATTTTCTAATTAATATGCCGTTATCATCAACGTAATTAAATTTCATAAAATAATTCCAATTAAGGACATTACAAAGTCATGGCATGCCACCAGCAGGACCAAACTTCAAGCACACACACTGCCGCGTCACAGATAGATGTCATGACCAGCGCTCGAAAAAAGTGTTGTAATCAAATTAAAAACATAAACCCCAAGGGATATTATTGCATCCCATGTATGGAACAAAAAAGGATATACATATTTCAGTGGCCGATAGCAAGGGAGACTACCATTTACCGCATTCAGGCGCACTGGTCGATGACTTTTCTATGGTTATACAAATGAAGGGGGGGGGGGGGGGGGGGGGTCGAATGTGCTCACTTCGGGTAATCGACATTCGACACTTTTCAACAATGGAAAAAGTTTGCATTTCAATTTCAAAGGATAAAAACAAAATCTCCCAATGCTAATTGGAAGGATCTGCAGACTATGGTAGATGAGTAAAGCAAGATAAAAAAACTTGAATAATTTCAAAGGTACAAGCAATTTAATGACGCGGTCCTTCGTGATTTTCTTTGACAATATGCAGAGTTCATTAGCCGGAATAGCTGAGTGTAATTTCTGGTGGCCAGAATGAGTCGAAAAGGGGTTTGTTTGTTGGTGAAATAATCCCGCCGTATACCATTCATGCAACTTGTAAGAAAAGGATTTGGTTAAGGTTCGTGGAATAGAGAAAGTTTCGCTTAGGTATTTCCACGCAATTATTACATAAAAAGATTATTTATTTAAATGAATTAAGCTCCCAAAGAAAATTTTTATTCCTTAAACGGAATTTCACGGATTAGTCAGGAATCCTGTCGATACTAAGAATATGGAAGAATAACATCTGCAGACTGTTAAATGGCGATGCCGAACAACATTCAGGCAGAACGAACCATTAAATATTGGCCACGACTGCGAAAACTGCCAACCACCCGACCAGAGTGAAGTGATGATAGCAATATCTTAGCTCAAGCTTAATAAGGCTGCCAGAAATGAAGGCCTTCCCGCCGAGCTTTCAAAAGCGGACATGACTTGGTAAGTAACATCCACCAACTCATAAGCCGAATCTGGTCTGCCTGAAGAATGGAACCTCAGCATCGTTTGCCCGATCCACAAAAAAGGAGACCCTCTAAACTGCGCCAACTACAGAGGCATAAGTCTCCTCAACATCGCCTACAAGATCCTATCTGACGTAATATGTCAACACCTGAAACCGTTTACCAACAGCCTGATCTGCCCTTATCAGTGTGGTTTTAGGTCAGGAAAGTCCACAACCCATTGAATTTTCACACTTCTGCAGTTCCTGAAAAAAACCCAAGAAGTCCAAAACGAAACCCACCACCTATTCATCGGTTTCATAGCCGCATACTATGAATGAAGCGTTTATAGAGACGAACTATACAGAGCAATGTCTAGTTTTTGTATACCGCCAAAATTCATCCGTTTGTGTAAGATGACGATTTAGAATTCTCGCTGCTCCATCAGGGTGGAAAACGACCTCACCGACACGTTCGATACCAACAAAGGATACCAAAAAAGGCAAGGCGATGCGCTGTAAGGCTCTCACTGGAACTACTTAGGAGCTCCTGAAGCATGGACCGTCTCAAAAGCGGATGAGACGGTCTTTTTTGGTATCGAATGTGTCGGTGAGGTCGTTTCCGACCCTAATGGAGCAGAGAGAATTCTCCATCGTCATCCTTAACAAACGGACGAGTTTGGGTGGTATGCCAAAACTAGACATTGCTCTGTATAGTTCGTCTCTATAAATGCTGTAGTATGCGGCAATGAAATCGATAAATAGGGGATGGGTTTCGTTTTGGACTTCTTGGGTTTTTTTTCCAGATCTGCAGAAGTGTGAAAATTTGATCGGTTGTGGACTTTCCTGACCTAAAACCAAACTGATAAGGGCCGATCAGGTTGATGGTAAACGGTTTCAGGCGTTCACATATTACGGCGGATAGGATCTTGTAGGCGATGTTGAGGAGACTTATGCCTCTGTAGTTGGCGCAGTTTAGAGGGTCACCTTTTTGGGGATCAGGCAATCGATTCTGAGTTTCCATTCTTCAGGCAAACTTTCTTCCGACCAGATTTGGCGTATGAGTTTGTGGATGTTACTTACCAAATCATCTCTGCGGCTTTATAAAGCTCGGCGGGAAGGCCATCATTTCCGGCAGCTTTATTAAGCTTGAATTTAGGTACTGCTATCCTCACTTCATTCATGTCGGATGGTTGGCTGTTTTCATTGTTGTTGTCAATATTGAATGGTTCGTTCTGCCTGACAGCGGAATGTTGTTCGTCATCGCCGTTGAACAGTCTGCAGAAGTGGTTCTTCCATATTCTCAGCATCGACTGCGTCTCAACTACGATATTTCCTTGTTCATCTCGACAGGTTTTTGTTCGAGCCTTGTATCCTTGGCTTTGACGTTTTCCACTTTGGTAAATCTTGCGAAAATCGTTCCTGGAATGGCACCTCCCTATATCTTCGATCGCGCGCTTTTCTTGCTCTTTTTTCTTCTTTCTGAAGAGCTGGTGTTCTTTCCTTCTTCTCTGCCTATAGAGCTCAACGGCAGCTCTCGTAGTGTCAAAACGACCAAGAAGCAAAAAAATATAAAAAAATATCTGCAAAAACTGAGGATTGGACCAAAATATTCTACAAGCGAAACGTTTCTACATCATGATATTGCCCAAGTGCAAGGTGTATATATACATAAGCATACAAATATATGTTGAAAGAATATTACCGGACTTGCTGCTGGAAGATGGGTAGATTTAATGTTTCTCTTCATTAAAGCTTCGCAAGTTTGAATATCTCATGCTTACAATAAAATTGTGTAACCTTGACCTAATTAACCAAGCTTTCCAACACATTGTGAACCCTATAAAATGCTAAAGAAAAAAAAGAAAACATTTCAATTAATTCCTACAAACCAACAGTCTAATCCTTCACAAATCACCAACATTAATGTTCGCGGTCAGTTTGATCCTTTTTGCGAAATTAATTGAATGCCACAATCCAATCAGAACTTGTTTACATGTTCCACAAAATCCACTCATATACCGATGGGTGGCTTCGTCCTCCCTCGAGCTACACAGCACTGGCACGAATTATTATTGATCCTGCGGCCGATTGACAAAATTTATGGATGTCATCGGATGCGCTTTTAATGAACGCAACCGCAAAATGCTTTTATGTGTGCCATTACCAACCAACAAAAGATGGCCGACATCCCTTTCATAAATTAAATTTTATTTACAGGTTTTATCCGCTAAGGACAATCGCACAATAACGAAGGATGGAGGTAAAAATAAAACTGAAATTTATTATTTATCTATTGTGTGGCGTACTGTTAAAGGATATAAAATCAGTAGGTACCGCAGAAAGCAATGGCTTTGATTGTGATCAAAAAAACGTGCCTTGAATGTCCTTGATAAATTGTGCGTTTCACCAAAAATGCGATTTTCACGCGACAAAGGAGTTCGATAGGAAATGCGTCATCAGTGAATGAAACCGCTCAATGTAACTTCAGTAACAGTTTCATTTACAATGAGGTAACCTTTATCGTGGCGTGGAAGGGCGCGATGAATGGTGGTGTAGTGTCGGTGAACTAAACGCGTCAGGAGAGAGTCATTTAGATTGTGATCAGATTGGAAAAAGCAAATGTGATTACTTTTGTGGTGCCACAGATCCTTTATGTTACTTTTTTTTCATTCGCTTGTTTGAGTTTCTCTTTTGGGTGCTTGTTATTTTGGAATGATGTTTGTAGCCTGGTATCGATTAAGGGGAGTATGTAATTGGAAATCGAGACCCTAAAGGTATGTGTTACGAAAATAATGCGATAACAGTAATAATTTAAGATTAAAGTGGAAAAGTTTTCTTATTCGCTTGACATTGACTTTGGCAGCTTGTAGGCGCATTAGGGGATAATTGCAAGGTTGGAAAATCGTTTGGAAGTAGATAAATATATAATATGTATAGCTGTGACATGTAGGGTTCATAGAAGTATCTGACGGAGTGAGAAGCATGTATAAATTCTTAACTTAATCAATTTTTCGTTTCATTTTAATACGCTTCAGATTCATCTTTTCGTTCTCTTTATATTGTAAACAAAGGGGTATTTTGCTTTTGATAAATAGATATATATATATATTTTAGAAAATATGAAAATAATAAAGTTACATACATCGTAACTTATATAATATGAAAGGATTTAAAATCGACAGCCGAGCCGATTTTGCACTCTATCCGTAATTTTTTTACTATGAGATATCTTGAGCTTAATTATCTCGCAAAGATCTGACAAATCACCAGATCTGAAAAATTTTTGAAATTCCATCTTGGCTTCAACGAAGAAGCCCCATGAATTGTCACCTGCTTTCAAAAATATCCTCATCTATACCCGACATGTGCATATTTGCTTTTTTTAATTCTTTTAATTCCTAACAATCTGACCAAAAATAACGTTTATCTACAAAATTGGCTCGGAGGTGGGCGAATTTCGGAAATGTTTAGACGGTGTTTAGACGGTAGCAATGTTCCTAGATACCAAGTTTCACTATCCGATCTCAAAATTTAAGGCCTAAGAATCGGTGATGTACAGACAGATCGGTTCAGCTAGCAAATGCCAGGGCGATCCATACACATTAATGCATATCTATCTTATTTATTTCTCTATGTAACAAACTATGTATTTATCAAAACTTAAGTATCTGTAAGCAAGTGGGTAGGTTAGGTGTAAGTTTGTACCCTAGTAGCAATGGTTGGCACGCTTGCAGAAGCCGGGCGAAAAAAAAACTCGTCGGATGGGGTGGATTCTTTTGCTACCAAAAAACTCGCTTCAAAAAAATATATCGTGCCTTCTGAGAGAAATCTGATGATCCACTATCTCACAGTAATAAAAAAAATGATTTTCTACAAAATCTGTCTAGCTAAAGGATTCGTAAAGGAGTGAAAGATGAAGAAAAATAGGAAATTGTCTGAAGAGAGACTATATAAATAAAAAGAGACACAGATTCGAAGTTGGTCAGGTGTTGTTGACCAAGTAGTAACAGTTCATAAATGACTGCTTTATCGGCTTTATCCCACCCTAATGTCCACACTATTGTGCAGATCTCCGTGGTTACCCAATGCCGAGATTGTTGAATGAGTAACCCCTTTGTAAAGTTATGCTATGCTATATAATATCTAGTTAACCGCTCACATCTCTCTATCGCACAAACCGTTTAGTTAACCATGATAAACAAAATTCGTTCCGAGTTCATTTTAAGGTAAACAAAATTCATTTTTATTTCGTGGGATTATAGCGCGAACTACTCGACTTATGGAACATGAATGCTTTAAGAGCTAAACAAAAACATTCTATAATAATATAAAAAAAGTAAAAAGTGTTTCTCTAACCTTAAAAAAAAATAATGGTATTTCAAAATGATCTTAATAATTTTAGTTCCTATTTAAACTCAATTTTCTTTTCTTTTAGGCCTCTTAGTATCATTAGTTGGTTGTATATATATGTATATTATATTGTCATGTTTAATGTAGTTAAGTTCAAATTTTATATAGCTAATTAATGTTTTATATATGTATATATAAAAAACTGTCCTTGTAACCCAAGTCAATACAAAATAAAAAAAAACTTACGAATCTTTGATTATGTGTGAATGGTTTTGATTGAGGAATAATGGTTATTGTATGCAGGTATGTATAGATGTATGAATATTCGTGATGTTGTTTTATCCGTACTCCGTGTTGTGCGCACAATTCGTAGTAGGGTGTTGCATATGATTTAAATGTTTGCTGTTAAAAATATAATTTGTTAGAAATGTATAATTTTATAATGTATCAACTTGAGGCATACCTTTGATATTGAACTTTGTTTCATTGATTTTTTTTTTTTTTTGTTCTTACCCTAAATTAATACTACCTTAAGCTTAAATACTAAAACATAAACATTTGATAGACAATTGTGGGTTGGTTGCATGCGTGTCTTTGATTAATTCGCATATTTTGACATGCAGCTTCGATGTTCTGATATATTAGCGTTCGCACGAAACACTTTAAATGTAGGTCCGTATGGCTGCGGGATCCTCGACTAGCGTCTCGTCGTTCGTGGTGCAGTTATCACTAAAAGTATTGCTGGTTGGTACTTGTCGCTTCTAACGTAACTTTGCTCCTAAGCTTCTGGCGTTGGTTGACGTAGTACAAGGCAGATTAGTGGATATCTTGACACTACTGTACTGCGCTTGTTGGGCTAGAAGAGGAGCATGTTATGCAGCAGGGCTGTTGTTTTGCTGCCGTCACAAATTGTCTTGGCACTTATTTTGAAGATTAAAGGCGTGTTGGTATTTAAGGCGAGCAATCTCCTGCCGATTAAAGTGACTGAGGAAAATATCGACAGGTCGGCTGCCAGCAATATTTCGGCGAGACACGTGTATGATCTTACAAATGATGGAAGATGATTTTTTTTTTTTTTTTTTTTTTTGCTGATTTCGTCTGTTCACATAAAATCACGTGGATTCTATAAAAAGTATTTTACGGAATAAATGGATTTCACGATCGATGACACTGCGGTTAGGATCTTACCTTCAACTATTTGAGATCACTTTTTTTTTTTATAAAATCTTCAAAGATTTAATGTGAGTTGTATAATAAATACACACGTGAACACGAAAAAATGAAAAAAAACATTCTTATGGCGCGTATACTTTGCTCTTACTGGTCACAGTATTAGAGTAAAAAGAAAGGCACACACAATGTGATAGGGGTCTTTTATCTAAAAATGTTTCGTTGTAAAAACAACTAAAATTCCGCCGTATAAATATGTGGCGCTTTGGTCAATGAGAAGCGCACGGATATATGCGCCATATTTGATTGTCCGTTTGGAAAAATCTGTTAAGAATTAGATTCTTAATATTGAAATCACAAAATAAAAATATTAGGTTGATTATATTTATTACAATAGGGAAACGCATTTCAGAGGTACGCTACAAAATCATATATTTTTGAAGACACACTGGGTTTTTAAAAAGATATGAAGACCGAATCACTGGGAATGTGTTTCATTCTATTTTCTATCTAATTACTTATCGTTAATCGACCCATGACCCTAGTTATTTGTCTTGAAATTGTTAGGCTATACGGATTTACTAACATAAAGAAAACTCAAGGTCGCAAATCCTTGGCGTGGTAGATGCCTATTATTTTGCCTTGTAAATTTTCTATTTCATAGAGAGAACTTCCAGTTTGTCTAACAATACGGCATTTTAAAAATTTTGGGCTAAGCTTTGAGTTGAACTTTTTAGATGCATTGCTTAAAGCAAAGTTACGTCGGTAAATTTCATCTCCAGCTTGAAATGTTCGTGCGCTCGATCGAAGATTGTAGGTTTTTTCGTTACGCTTAAACGCAGCTACTAAATTATTCTGAACCTTGTCCCTTACCAGTTGTAATGCGTTCGCAAGAGATACATATTCAATTTCCCCATCGTTAAGCGAATTTAATTTTCGAGCTAAATTGTACATGTCAGCATGAGCAATTAAATGACGTCCGAACAGGGTGAAGTACGGTGACGTCCCAATTGATTGATGCACTGAGGTGCACAAGGCCTGTTGTATTTGTGAAAGATTAGCATCCCAATCTCTCTGGTCGTTCTTTACGTATGTACGTATAGCGGATAAAATAGACCTATTTACCCGTTCCGAGGCATTCGCTTGTGGCGAGTAAACAGCATTTTTAATGTGAACAGTACCATATTTGTTCAAAAAGCGGCCAAATTCCTTCGACACAAATTGTTGGCCATTATCGCTATGTAGAAATTCTGGCACGCCGAACTTATGAAAGATTTGTTTTTCTAAAAATTCAATCGCAAGTCTAGAAGTCGCCTTATGCATTGCTTTGAGAAAAACAAATTTTGAAAACTGGTCTAGCACCACGAAAATAAAAAGATTTCCCTTTTTGCTACGAACGTACGGACCCATGAAATCTACGTACAGTTTTTGGAATGGAAGATCAATCTTATGTTGAGCTCCCATTGGTGGACGAAGGATAAAATTGGGTGACTTATTTTGTTTACAGTCCGAACAATCCTGTACAAATTTTCGTACTTGAAGAGCCATGTTTGGCCAATAGTAGGTTTCCTTAATTCGCTGCAAAGTTTTTTGAATTCCTCCATGTGAACAATGAGGGGAATTATGATTTTTCTCGATAATTGATTCGGTCAATCCAGATGGTACCCAAAGTTTCCATAAATACGTGTTTGTATATTCATGACTTTGAATAGATCGTTTAAAAACTAAATTATCTTGTATTTTAAGATCTGGTAAATTCTGTTGATTTTGTCTTATAGATGATATGAGATCTAAATATTCTTTTGAACGAAACTGAACCGAATTCATATCCGGTATCATACTATCAGAGTCCATTCGATTAATGGAATCAACATACGCCCTAGACAATGTGTCAGGAACAATATTTTGCGTCCCTTTCCGATGTTCGATACTGAATGTGTATGATTGGAGTTTTAATGACCAACGAGCCAACCTGCCACTGAGGTCTTTAAGGCTCATCAGCCACTTAAGGCTAGCATGATCCGTTATTATTTTAAATAAATAACCTTCTACGTATGGACGAAACTTTTTAATGGCTCTAACCGCCGCAAAGCATTCGAGTTCTGTTACGCTATATTTTTGTTGACAGGAGTTCAGTTTTTCGGAAAAATAGGCAATTGGCTTTTCATTATTTTCTTCGTCAAACTGAAACAGAACTCCACCAATGCCTTTAGATGAAGCGTCACATTGAATCGAAAACGTTTTAGTAAAGTCGGGATTACTGAGAAGCGGAGCCGAAAGTAAGGCAGATTTCAACGCTTCAAAAGATGTGATTGCCTCCGAAGATAGCGAAAATACTTTTCCTTTCTTGAGGGTGTCGGTCAAAGGAGTTGCTAGTGCCGAAAAGTTCCGAATAAATCTCCGATACCATCCACACATACCTAAAAATCTTCTTACTTGTTTCTGTGAGGAAGGAATTGGAAAATCCTGTATTGCGGATACCTTTTCAGGATTCGGTTTTATATGTCCTTGACCGACAATGTATCCTAAGTAACGCAGTTCCTTAAAACAAAAGAAGGACTTTTCCACGTTAATTGTCAGATTGGCCTCTCTTAAACAATATGCAACTTTTTTCAAAACAGATAGATGTTGTTCAAAATCTGGAGAAACTATCAAGAGATCATCAAGGTAGACAAACACGTTTTCACTTAATTCCTTGGGGATCACTTTACTCATCAACCTACACATCGTTTGGGGTGCGTTACACAACCCGAACGGCATGACGGTGAATTGATAAAGGGGTCGACCAGGTACCGTAAAAGCGGTTTTCTCCCTTGACTCACTCTCTAGGGGAATCTGCCAGAACGCGTCTTTGAGATCCACACTACTAATGTAATGCGTATCTCCAAGTCGGCTGAGCAGACCCTCTATATGAGGTAACGGGTACGCATCTCTCTTGGTAAGAGAGTTCACCTTACGATAGTCCAAACATAGTCTATTCTTACCAGGTTTTCTGATAAGGACTATGGGAGAACTCCAAGCACTGTGACTCTCTTCAATAACACCCAAGGAAAGCATGCGATCCAGCACCTCATAGATAATGTTTTGAATTATAGGAGATACCGGATAGTGCCTCTGCTTTACAGCATCCGCATCCTGAGTATCGATTTTATGTTGCACGAGCGACGTCTTTCCTAGACCAAGCTTTGCACAGGAAGGAAAATGAGTGATTACTGTATTAAGCTCCTTAGTCTGGTCTGGACTAAGTTCGTGCATTGGTGGTTTAGGTTTTACATTTTTAATAGTTTTATCAATATTTACTTCAGTCCAGTTGACTTCGCTAATAATATTTGTGGCGATTCGAAACTTTGACCAAAAATCAACCCCGAGATATAGAGTTTGTACTAGGTCAGGTACCAGATACAAATCTAATTTGTTGATGATGCCATTGTATTCTACTTGAACATTAATTCGTCCAACTATTTCCTGACCTTTACCATCAGCTGTATTAACTTTGGAATTAAATGACACAATCGGAATACCAAGTTTCTTGACTAGAGCCATACAGTTTTTTCCTAGGCAGGAAATCGATGCCCCACTATCGAGTAGTCCTTCAATTTCTCTTCCGTGCATCACAATTCTCGCATAAGGTCTACGATCTGATATCGAACCATCAAGAAGAGTAGAACTTATAAGTTTGCGATAAGCGCATCTTTTCATAAATCGTTTTCGCATTTTGAGGATTTTTAAAGGTGTTTTTGACTGCACTATCTCTCCGATGTTAAAGATTCTGTTTCGAATTTTGTTATATTCGATTAGCCTTTCTTTAAATGGTAGTTTATAAAAAGGTTTATTTAGTTTTGTATCTAGTTTGGGCGCAGCAGAAATACTTTTTGTGATATGGCTGGTGTTTTTATTAGTGTGAATAATTTTGAAATTGTTGTCTATGTTATGCGTAGTATTTGTCGAGGCATCTCTTTTTATTGGGCTGAGTGGGTCTGAGTCGAACGAGACTCCCCAGCTGCAGTCACGTTCGGTTTCAGGTTTCCCTGAGAATTGCTCTTGCACTTTGGACAGTCTAATACCGTGTAGTTGTCCATGCCACATTTATAGCAAAACAGTTTACGAACAGGCTGATTACAGTGTATAAAAAGATGTCCGTGCCGTTTACAGTTAAAGCATTTAATGTTATTATTTGTAAAATCATGATGATTATTGGAACTATTCGAAGGATTTTTGGACGAAATGGCCGCAATGCTTTCGCATGAATCTACATAGTCGACATTTTCTTCAAATGGTTGATTTAAATAAATCATTTCATTTACCTGTCTCAAATTACCAATACGACTATTCATAGAATAACGTGTTTGAAGCATCTTCTCTGCACGTCGACATTCGTCTCTAAGGTCCTCAAACGTTTCAATTTTGATAGGATAAATGAAGTTCATCAATCTCGTGCTGATATTATTTCTGACAATCTTTATAAGGTCAACTTCCCGAATTGGGTCCCTAAGCTGACTTTTAAAATGAATTATAGCTTTGTAAAATTCATCAAATGGTTCATTTGGCAATTGCCGACGATCCATAATTTGTCGAATAACCTCAAAATCATTTTCGTATCCTTTAAATTGTTTTAGCAATGCTGCACGAAGCGATGGCCAATTGCATCTCTGATTGCCTCTGAGATATTGCCAATACCACTCTTGTGCAGAGCCTGATAACAAGTGGTGAAAATTTCGGGTTATATCTACCCATGGACAATTATAACTATTTTTCAAAATTTCTACTCGAAAAATGAAATCTTCGATTGACATACCCTTGGCGCTATCGTCAAAGCGAATGCCCCATCGATCGAGATCGAATCTTCGATTACTTGGTCTATAGTCTTCAGCTTCTACGTTTACGTCATAATTTGAGTTTGAGTGAAAACTATTTTCATTGTCATTATGATTCTCAATTCTTTCATCCGCCCTACTTTGATTACCTTGGAGCCTTGAGCTAGAAGATAAATTTACTAACCCCGCAGTCAAATTATTATCATTCGGTATGTTTTGTCTCATATTTATATGAGTTGGAGCAGACACTGGCAAGGGTTGGTTTTCAGTATTTATAAACATGCGCTTTAGACTTATTTCTATATTTTGTTGAATTAAATTAGATAAATCTCTACGAAGTGAATTATGATAACTCGTAATTCCAGCGTCGACAACCTTTTGGATAAGACCGTTTATTTGAACAGAATCTTGATGTTCATCGGTATGGCGAATATGATTTGCTTGGGGAGAACTGTTATTACGAGTATGCTCATTCATAATATTGGTTATACTTCTATCAGCTGTGTTAGCTGCGAAAGTTGACGAAATTGGGAGAGAAGCGGTATTTGTTGTAACTACCGAAGAAGTGGTAACAGTTGTGTATAAACTGACTCTCGGTGTACTACCAGCTGTTGTTACGTTATCTTGAAGTGTAGCATTGTGAGAGAGATTAGTACTTCTATTGAGGTATGGATCATAAGTGATGGGTGAACGCAGAATTTTGTTATTGTTCTCCTGTGGAGAATGTCTTATTGTTTGGTTGCCACTTGCATACGGAAAATTCATCGCAATAGGTGTATCAGGGTTAGTATGACGATTACGTGTTTGCATCGTATGTCTGTTAGCATCAAAAGCACTATTCCGCTTTTGCTTTGGAATTGTTCCAGTATTTTGATTCTCACTCATTTTAAATAATATTTTGTTGCGGGTAAAGAAATTTGTTTAGATTGAGGTATTGAAAAAAAAAAGTTCTTATCGTTTAGGTAGTTAACGACTCTAAACGAAGATAATTAATAAATGTGTATATTGGTTTAAACTATATAATATTGGCGATATTGAGATGATCGTGGTGAAAATAAATAAAATTATTTAGCATAGCATAAAATGATAGAAGTAAAATTTTGGAAAGGTTTAGACAGACTCATGCATTCAGATGTGATAACAAACGTTAAATATTAATGGCATCTTTCTGCTGCAACTTAGACATTGAAAGTGTAGAACGCTTTTGTCATAAGGACTCGCAGATGAACATCCTAAATATATAAATAAAACGTACGTATTCGACACGTAGACACATGCCACAATATTCTAGTGCAACTATTTTCTATGATGTAAAATCACTAGAATATTTAATATGACTACGGTACTGAAGTAATTGTTGTTATAACTGCAATGATGTTCGATAACTGTAGAATATATTTTAAAGTTTGCAGCTAGTTGCGAGTATCTGCAAGATCACTCGTAAATGCAACTTTTGAGGTAAACGATAAACTGCTGCTAAAGGATCGTTTTAGAAAATTTGTGTTGCTTAAATATATGGGGTGCATGATGATGTTGCAGGCCCCACGTTGTTGGGCGCCAATTGTAAGCAAGTGGGTAGGTTAGGTGTAAGTTTGTACCCTAGTAGCAATGGTTGGCACGCTTGCAGAAGCCGGGCGAAAAAAAAACTCGTCGGATGGGGTGGATTCTTTTGCTACCAAAAAACTCGCTTCAAAAAAATATATCGTGCCTTCTGAGAGAAATCTGATGATCCACTATCTCACAGTAATAAAAAAAATGATTTTCTACAAAATCTGTCTAGCTAAAGGATTCGTAAAGGAAAGAAAGATGAAGAAAAATAGGAAATTGTCTGAAGAGAGACTATATAAATAAAAAGAGACACAGATTCGAAGTTGGTCAGGTGTTGTTGACCAAGTAGTAACAGTTCATAAATGACTGCTTTATCGGCTTTATCCCACCCTAATGTCCACACTATTGTGCAGATCTCCGTGGTTACCCAATGCCGAGATTGTTGAATGAGTAACCCCTTTGTAAAGTTATGCTATGCTATATAATATCTAGTTAACCGCTCACATCTCTCTATCGCACAAACCGTTTAGTTAACCATGATAAACAAAATTCGTTCCGAGTTCATTTTAAGGTAAACAAAATTCATTTTTATTTCGTGGGATTATAGCGCGAACTACTCGACTTATGGAACATGAATGCTTTAAGAGCTAAACAAAAACATTCTATAATAATATAAAAAAAGTAAAAAGTGTTTCTCTAACCTTAAAAAAAAATAATGGTATTTCAAAATGATCTTAATAATTTTAGTTCCTATTTAAACTCAATTTTCTTTTCTTTTAGGCCTCTTAGTATCATTAGTTGGTTGTATATATATGTATATTATATTGTCATGTTTAATGTAGTTAAGTTCAAATTTTATATAGCTAATTAATGTTTTATATATGTATATATAAAAAACTGTCCTTGTAACCCAAGTCAATACAAAATAAAAAAAAACTTACGAATCTTTGATTATGTGTGAATGGTTTTGATTGAGGAATAATGGTTATTGTATGCAGGTATGTATAGATGTATGAATATTCGTGATGTTGTTTTATCCGTACTCCGTGTTGTGCGCACAATTCGTAGTAGGGTGTTGCATATGATTTAAATGTTTGCTGTTAAAAATATAATTTGTTAGAAATGTATAATTTTATAATGTATCAACTTGAGGCATACCTTTGATATTGAACTTTGTTTCATTGATTTTTTTTTTTTTTTGTTCTTACCCTAAATTAATACTACCTTAAGCTTAAATACTAAAACATAAACATTTGATAGACAATTGTGGGTTGGTTGCATGCGTGTCTTTGATTAATTCGCATATTTTGACATGCAGCTTCGATGTTCTGATATATTAGCGTTCGCACGAAACACTTTAAATGTAGGTCCGTATGGCTGCGGGATCCTCGACTAGCGTCTCGTCGTTCGTGGTGCAGTTATCACTAAAAGTATTGCTGGTTGGTACTTGTCGCTTCTAACGTAACTTTGCTCCTAAGCTTCTGGCGTTGGTTGACGTAGTACAAGGCAGATTAGTGGATATCTTGACACTACTGTACTGCGCTTGTTGGGCTAGAAGAGGAGCATGTTATGCAGCAGGGCTGTTGTTTTGCTGCCGTCACAAATTGTCTTGGCACTTATTTTGAAGATTAAAGGCGTGTTGGTATTTAAGGCGAGCAATCTCCTGCCGATTAAAGTGACTGGGGAAAATATCGACAGGTCGGCTGCCAGCAATATTTCGGCGAGACACGTGTATGATCTTACAAATGATGGAAGATGATTTTTTTTTTTTTTTTTTTTTGCTGATTTCGTCTGTTCACATAAAATCACGTGGATTCTATAAAAAGTATTTTACGGAATAAATGGATTTCACGATCGATGACACTGCGGTTAGGATCTTACCTTCAACTATTTGAGATCACTTTTTTTTTTTATAAAATCTTCAAAGATTTAATGTGAGTTGTATAATAAATACACACGTGAACACGAAAAAATGAAAAAAAAAATTCTTATGGCGCGTATACTTTGCTCTTACTGGTCACAGTATTAGAGTAAAAAGAAAGGCACACACAATGTGATAGGGGTCTTTTATCTAAAAATGTTTCGTTGTAAAAACAACTAAAATTCCGCCGTATAAATATGTGGCGCTTTGGTCAATGAGAAGCGCACGGATATATGCGCCATATTTGATTGTCCGTTTGAAAAATCTGTTAAGAATTAGATTCTTAATATTGAAATCACAAAATAAAAATATTAGGTTGATTATATTTATTACAATAGGGAAACGCATTTCAGAGGTACGCTACATATCCCTATGGGAAAGGGTATACAAATTAAATTGAACTCTAATGGTCATATGCCGATAGTCAAAAATCCGAATCAACGTGCGACTTTATTAATTTTCTGAAGACGCTTTACACTCCTTCTCTCTCTCAGTCCAGAAATTACATTTATTTTAAATATATTCTTCTTAGATGGAAGACGCAAAGATAATCCCTGACCATTTTCACAACGATTTCCAATTTCCTGCGTACCATACTCTGTAGAAGTAAATTTTTGATATAGTAAGGGTGTTTATTGTCGGTTCATTAGATACCTTGATTTTGTTTTCAATCCGAATCATAAGAAATGTTCTGACGGGTGTTTTGCCCCTTAAATTTAAATCCACCCAGCCTTTTTTAATGATCTACCACGCCATTATAATCTTGAGTGCCAACGTTGAACCCAGTTAATTACAAACTCATTCGACTGCTAAGGATCCAATTTCATTTCAGTTTCTCCCACATAAGGACTAAGCAAACTCCAGCTTAATCCCAAAATTAGCTTTAAACTATGTTAATGAGTCCGGAAACGCGGCACCCCCTAAGGTCATCGTTCTCACAAAACTCAAAACTGCCAAAAATTTTCTAATTTCCGCGAAAAGTTGATTTACTCCTTAATCGGAGGACACGCTATTTAATTAAATTTCCCACATAATGTGAAGAATCGTGCTTATGCCAGTAACCGTTTTTTGTCAAGTTCTCTTCTATTTTTTAATAAACCAATTGCAGCACAGATTGGCTAAATCGCCTCATTTCCACCAGAAAAGTCTTCTCCGCACACATAGAACAAAAAGAACCCTTGAACTCTGAGAAATACTCCTTGAAATATTAGAATTATCCTTTCATAGTCACATTGCTGCTGTGGCAAGCACAATCTGACTCTGCTTAGTGCAAAGATCCTTAGCGGCGGTGTCATTGAATGCATCTGCCATTTCGAATTTTGGGATCTCACACACACACACACACACACACTCTCACATTATTATTTTGGACTGCTCTCGACCGATGCGGTGGTGGGAATGAAAAACTTCTGTGTGCCTAACTTGAGGATATTATAGCTACTCAAAGTGCACCAGCTCAAACCTAGATACACTGGCGTATTCCTATGGATGTGCCATTGGTACCATGGATAACGTATAGCCGTTATTCTTCTTACAATGACAATAAATTTTCATTTTTGTTGAATGGGCCAAGAGCAGTAATACATTATGAAGGAAATAGCATTCTGTGGTAAAAGATAGGAAAGGGAGGACCTCATATGTACATTTAAAGGGATGATAAACGAAATTGTTTGTTATTGTGTATGAAACAGTCTGTACATGAAGTGATGTCATTAAGCTTTTGGACAATAACCCGCTGCTAGAGACAAAATGTTCTTTGGCCGTGAAGGTGTTGGAGTTTGTAGTACAATTGCTATCTGTTTGAAAATACATATAACCTGTAAATGCTACTTGCTATATACTTTGTCATTTTATGCATTCCAAATCAAAATCCAGAATCAAGCACACAAACATTAATTGCATAGAAACCCAATTGCTATGTATCCTTGATCTGGTAATATGGCATTCCACTTAAACCTTCAATTTTAGTGCAATGATTCCGGTAGTACACACATCTTTTCTGACCATTCACGATATGTGACGAAATAACATATGGCGGGTAGATGTTTGATGATTAGGCTGGGTTAGTTCAATCATGTACTGGTGCCTGCCTAAATCGCGAAGCAAAATTCGCCAAGTTAAAATCTGCGGAAGATCGAGTGCTTGTGCACGGAGAGGATTCGACTGCTTCGGGTTCTCCTGTTCTCTTTTACCGATAGCTGCAATGTTTTCAGCTGATCTTACGTTCCTTTAACGTACGAGTTCTGGATGATTGCTTACCCAACTGGCTGTCTCAAAATTGGCCACCAAACTTTAGATCGTCGACTTCAAAAGATACAAGTTATACATTTCAGTGAGGATGCCTACACCCATTCCAGTGTCAGTTTTAGACCCATAAGCCATTCGTACAGAAGTGAATCGAGGTGTCGTTTTTAACTGTTACGGACTTTCATTCAAGACGGAACGAAATTTTAATCTGGAAGTAACGGCTGAAACTGAGTTGGTTAGTGGTGTGATCGGTGTTTATACCCTATCTCAAAGTGGTATACTATTTTTGACCCAAAATATAGATAAATAATAAAGATAAACGTATTGTTTGTATGAATCAAATCAAAATCGAACCCGAGTCGATTTTTGAACCCATACAGACGGACGCATTACTATAGCAGTTTTCAGGCTTTACACTTGCAGCTAGAAATTTGGTACACGAAATCATTGTTGCTTCCAGAAGACCAAGTTTCAAAATGTTCATAATTGTTAAGTCCTCTTATTTTAATCAACAGTAATATATCATTTGAGATATCATTGTCAATGCTCACAGCAGAGCCGAGGTAGAAAAAGTCCCTTACTTCCGAAAAGATGTACCGCTTTGTTTATTTCATCGAGGTCTTTTTTCGTGTTGTGCTTAATCTCTTTTATTCTTGAAATCTAAACTACGATTTTTTCTTGTTTATCTAGACAGGATTCTGTTCCCACCTTACATGTCTCGTCTAGGATCACTCGCATTTCTTAGGTTAGTTTGGTGAGTTACTAATGTTAGCATAAACCCAATGTGATGTCGATGTTCTACCCTGTGCAGTTTATGTGTGCGAGTTTGGATGCATGTAAAGGAAATAAGCCACACAAGCAAAAGGCATTAACAGCCGCAGGACTTATTTCCATTTCCAAAAAAGAAATAAGTCCCACCATGGAT
Source organism: Rhingia rostrata (assembly GCA_949824845.1). Classification (NCBI taxonomy): domain Eukaryota; kingdom Metazoa; phylum Arthropoda; class Insecta; order Diptera; family Syrphidae; genus Rhingia; species Rhingia rostrata. Next base: position 39,262,481 of record OX463758.1, on the reverse strand, counting down.
ATTTCCTTTTTATGGATTTTAGCCCTATGGGGCTTATTTCCGCAGGGGTTATTACACTGCACCGTTATTCCCTCCTTCGCTCAATGGCAGCTGCCGTTTTCTCCTGCATCTTTGCATTTTAATCCTCATTTTTGGCATTCTTTGTCATAGCAGGTATTTCTTGATGGTAGGCGGGGAAACCTAGTACATTGGTTGCGGCCCTATTCTTTTTTTGATTGCTTGTTGATCTGGAGACCTTCATTTCCTTCTATGGGTACCAAGGTGAGAAAACCGTGTGCTGACTATAGTGACATTTCGTTCCGCAGCGATGTCAAGTCCATTGCCAGACGTGGTTCCATGTAGGCTGTGGTTTTGATAACACTGCTTAAGAAGGCGTTTCCTTTAACATCCTAATGCAATAGACCTTAACAACTCCATCGGGTTTCTCTGTGTCGGAGCGTTCAAGCACATAATGCTTATGTTTGACGGAGTTGGTTTCGATGCGGATTTTCAAAATATTTTCGCAAATATGTTCGTACCATATGACTTCTTGTCTAAATATGTGTATGGGTCTGCTCACATTAAGACGAACTTTAATTGATGGCACTGTTATTAATCCTCTTTCCCGGACCATCCCATCGTTTTTCTGGTTGGCTTCCGCTAGATGTTCGGCTGCACTTTTTCTGTAAAGTGTTCAGATTCGAACTTCGGTGTCCTTTTTTTCGTTAAGTGTGGTCTTCAGCAGTGACCATATCATAAGTGGATAAAAATGGATGAATAAATCCTAAGTCGTTTTATCGGTTGAGGCCCATTTTTATTCCGCACTGTAGAGCAACTTACGCAAACAAGCTTTGTCGCCAGCAGTGTAATTAAGCCTTTTCAAGGTTTTTGGTTTCTTCGTCACAAAACAGTTTTCCGCTATTGATTAGTTAACCCAAAGCACAACCCCTAACCTGGAGGAGCTCTTCCAATTTATTAGATATCTCTAGGCTGCGGGTCCATATGAATTTCGGACTATCCTCCACAATCTGTGTTCAAGGTTCCTGACTTACCAAAGAGCTTACTATATGGCCTGTTGGTGAAGGTAAGGAAAAATAAATTGAACGTCCATCCTAACAGGTACTGTAGACGCCACCGTTCTATCCCCTTTTGGGAATTCTAACGCTACCGTTTTGGAAAAAGGAGGAGGTACCTTAGTGTGAGAACATCACTAACAAGACATTCATACACTGTCTAAATTTCATATACATAAAAATTAAAATTAAATACCATGGCATATTGGTAATGCACATTTCGTCTCTAGAACATTTCGAACCACACCCACAATTTTGATGATGTTTACTGGGAGTAGGGAAATGCTATCAAACAATTCGCAAAGCGGAATATAGCAATTTCATGTTTCCTTTTTAAATATGGAAAGGCTTTAAGTGTGGTGTAGACATACAGTTCATCGCATAGTTATGATATGCAAACTCTTAGCAATATGATGTTTCGTCCTGATTCGAACTTTCAGCACATACTGTTGAGATACAGTTTCCGCGACGACGGTGGCAGGGGTACATCCCACCCAGAAAATCCTTTTGAACTTATTTTTTATTATTATTTTAACCGGGTTCGGAATCGTATATTTGATTCTCCCACCGCTGTAGGATGTGTTTCCTTTTTTTGTTTGCGTAATTATGACCGGCTTTCGGAATCGTATTTTATTGCTGGATAATAAGGTCAACGACTGTGAAAATGGAATTTTTTTCTTGTACTGCCGATATAGGGTAATCGTGTGAGGTTGAGCTGTGTAGGTGGCAAAATCGAGTAGCTCAATCGTCTCGCCAGCCAGCCGAGCAAGGATACCGAAACACACGAATGAGGAGTCGTCGGAGCAGAAGAAATGCAAATGAAATGGGATAATAAAACAGTTAAAAGCATGCAGTGAGTCGCGTCACGTGCAATGGGTTTGGACAATGCGTTGTCATTTTTCTTTTCCTTTTAAGTGCAGTGCTTCTCTTGCTGCGAAGGCTAGTGTGTGAAAGGGCGTAACGAGGAAATTGCTTTTGTAGGTGTGCGTGAACTTTAATTCCAATTTATCCGGAACTCAAACCCGTTACACAGGGCATATAGGTAATTGATAGCGAAACCATTTTGTATGAAAATGGAGACCTGAAATCAATGAGTATATTGTATAGTGAGCAGAAGAGGAAATTCTGCAACTGGATATTATTTTCGTTAACGGATTACTTGTATATTTTGCGTGACAAATACTGTATCCATTTAATATTTGATTTATCTGGAGGAGATTTGTAATGGCACTCAAGAACACTATCGAAGAAGTCAATTAAAAATACTTTCTTTCTCCTCCTTTTGAGAATATTTCCATAATTTTCCCTCATTTTACTTATAATCCTTGGTGGTAATTTGTGTAAAATAAAAAGATGAAACATTAAATGAGTCGTTAAATGTCTGTAAAATAAATGCCGACTCAAGCGGTTATGGTGCGGAGCACTCTGGCAGAGGATGACCAATATGAAGGAATGACATGCCATGTGGTCGCTACTTTTTTTAATCAATTAATGCATAAGTAGACTTCATGCTATTTTGGGAATGTAACAGTGTGTCCTTCTTGAAATTATTTTCAATTTTTTTTTGTTATTTTTTTTTTACGTTTAATAATTTATATTCATATGTACGGTGATAAGGATGTCCGCTACTAAAGTGAGGGTCACAGAACGTACTTGACTGGATATAAGGGTTCAATTATCAGTTTGTATAGCCGCAGTTGATTACTAGGCAAGGCAGTTAAAGTGTGTGTACAAATAAACGACTTACATTTGGGATCACAGTCCAAAGATTCTGAAATTTTTATACCTAAGGGTGATGTGAACCAATTTAATTTTTTTACCAATTAAGGCACATCCTGATTTCATGCAGTTATTCATGGGATAGTTGAATAACGGGTTGGTATATAATTGGTATAGTGACATAACAGACCACACAAACGAACTCACCGAGAGAGTTCATTTGTTTAAATAACAAACCTAATTTCTTTTTGTTTATCAGTACCAACTGCCGCATAATCAATTTCATTAAGTCCATTTGCGGTCCATGAAATTGATTGGAACAAACAACATTCTTTCGCTCGTAATTTCTCTTCTGCAGATTAAGCATTTTTATTCGCACTCGGAGCACAAAGACACTTGTATAAACACAAGCGTCTTTTAGTTTATGCAAAGTAAGCACATCAGCACATCGATTCTTTATCTACCGAGGTATAATTTTAAGTCATTAAGATGTTCATAGTCAGTCTTAAGAAACCAATCGTGAATAAAGTTGATTAGTGAACTAAAGTCAAATTTTGTCGTTTTTTTTATTTTTAGAAATAGTTTAATATTTTATTGTAGTAATATTATTTCGTTTTGTTTATCATTTTGTTTTTCATTTTAACTGCATTGCTAAATTTTAAGGATTTTGTGTGAATGATTATGGTGCCCATTTGCACAATACATGACACACGCTTAAAGGGTTTCATATTACCGCACTTAATATGGTTTAGGAACACAGGAGAAAATTTGAAAATTACTTCAACGACTACTACCATTACTGAGAAACTTGAGTGGATAACTAAAATCATTTACACTTCATCGCAGTATGACACACGGCCTTAGATGCGTTAAAATGTTAGCCAGTTAATAATTTTTGGCAATACGGCCCGTTTATAGCTATCATTGAACAACTTCATTGGAACACAAAACATGATTGAATTGAAATTTTACCCCCATAGAATCTAATAGGAATTATTGAAAAATTACTTTTCAGTTCGGTGGAATGGCAATCACAATCACTACTTCATAGAAATAAATTTTGTTCAAGGAAAAATAAGAAATTGTTTTTTGCGAAAACAATGAATAGAAATTTTATATTTTTGGATAACCATGTTTTAAGATTCATAAGCTTTGCTTTGACACCAACTCGCCAAAGATTGAATTTATAAAAAAAACGCAAGCAGTAAAAGAAAATTATCGATGATGGTTTTCAATGAAAGCTATAATTGGGCCATTAGTATAGTGAATAGACACTTCAAATTTTTAACCTGCTCAACAGATCGCTTAAATTTGTCTGTTGGCTAATTTTTGACATTTGGTATACCTACTGTCATCGATTATTCCTCGTTACCAGTGTTCACATGAGGCGGGAAAATAGTACAATATAAAGTAATGTAACAAAATTGGATATTTAAAAACAAATAATAGTTTCAAAAATATTATGATTACATTTGTTTCTGTTGAAAATAACAACAGAATGTAATTTATATTGAAAAGTAGCAGATAAATGTTCTGTATGGCATGTACGTTTGACAACTAAAATAAGTTAATCTTTGTTTTGTACCTACCAGCCAGTAAACACGTGTTTTAATTCTTTAAGGTTTTTAATTTTGCGTTTAAGCTCTGAATAATATCAGTTTGGCTGATATCTTTAATTATGCGCACAAATTGTACAACAATATTACTTTTGCTGAGAAAAATTAAGGGATTTTTGATGTTTTTTTTTCTGAAATCTCTTTGGTATTTTTTTATTACAGGATATTATAAAGAAAGGAATTTTATTCCAATTCTTTTGGGAAATCATTGGAAATAGTACTAAAATAAAATCGCATTTAATCAAAGTAAGCAAAAAGCCAATTTTTTGTTTACCCCTCAAAAATTAACCACTGGATAAAATTTAAGCCACTTTTTAACGCAATTGACACACGGCTTAAGACTAATAAGAGACAATTAGACAAATTAATTCACCACAACAGATTTTCATACGCAAACCTACTCCGATTAAAACGATCCACAGTTCTTTCATAGACTTGGTAGATATCTAAGCGGAACTTGCGATCCTATCGGTTTCAGCCTTCGACTGTCAAAATATATTAAAGCTTCTTGTGGCGTTGCTACCGTAGGTCTAGATGGGGCAGTGCCTTTGATAATTGACAGCTAAAACGTTCTTCGAAAATTCGTCGCTATTGTCTGTGATGACGGGCTATGGAGACGAATACCCAGACTTAAGTCGCAGTAGAGAAACCGGACTAACTGCAGGTAGTTTGATTAAGTAAAGACTAGCTGGAGCGGCATGTTGGTTAAAGGCTAGTTCCACCCCAATAGTAGCCTTTCGACACTGAATTTCCCAACCGTATTTCGCAGTTGATGTGGGATAAATGTAGTCCTAGACTATGTTTACCTGATCTATCAATTTTATATGTCATAGAAGTCATTATGTTTCGATATCATCAGTTGCATTCTTTTACTACCGTCTAGAAAATAGGTGCCTTAGAGAACGGACAAGTTCTCTTGCTCTCTTATCTGCTTTGCCCGAACTTTAAAAAGGTGATGATTATACCTAACATATGGTAAAGATGAATGTTCTAAGCACCCAGCGGCCCACACCATAAACGGATTACAGAAAAAGGAATGACCATATTTTTACGGAAAATGTGTCGATCAGTTTTTTAGTTAAATTATTGGAAGGTTTTCGTTAAAATTAATAGAATACTACTTAAGTTCCAGATTTCCTACTGACTTTATCCGACTCTGTACCACGAATTTGCTTTCCATAATGTGCTGTCCTTTTGGCCAGTAGTATTAAATTCCACAGCAAGGTTTTTTCGTATCCCCTGTATCGTGTTACTGTCAACCCTGTAGTGCACAGGGACAGACTCATTTAACCCAAGTTATTACCACATCATGTACTAAGTATTTGGTTGGACATCAGAAACTACGGTGAAATGCTTTGCTTCAAATGGCGACCATATATATAAAATTCTACACCATACACATGTGTGTCACTGCAATGCCGCATAAAAAACAATTCGCCATGCAACAACATCAAGAGCAAAAAAATGCAGATATCATCTCCTATGTCGGCGTAATCGATTCCGCCATAGTCATACCTAGTCTCAAGGGGACCAAAGGCTGCAAAGCAAATAGAACCCAATAACATGCCACAGTGGATTGCGGATACATAGCCACGTACAAGTGACCCCAATATCATATCACAGAATTTGATCCGCAAAGTCTGATTTTTTCTCGCAGGCATTCGCAAATCCCAATGGAAATTGCTCCACTTTCACGAGCAATAAACGAAAACACCATCGAACATGGCTTCGGATCTAGCCTCCAATTTTATATCTTTCGTTCATTTTTTTATTTTCTTTTTGCAGTCGTTATAGTCTATGTGTGTATGCGTGAAAGACTCTCACCTCAAACCACGTATCTAACTGAGTCTATGTCGGGATCTAACGGTGGTGCTTTCAAAAAGCACATACACCTCAGACAAGGAACAATAGATTGACAAAACGTAGAACAAACAAAAGCAACGAGGACCAAAACAAGTGGGAAGATAAAACCTCGAAAAGAAATAAATTCTCGTAGAGTCCCGTTCATGGGTCCATTGTAAAAGAAATTCAAATGAAATTCCTCTCGAGTCCTTTTCGGACTTTGGTTAGAGGATTTCTGTTTTGTTTTGTTTGTGCACATCAAGACCTTTCATTCCTATGTTTGCGGTTTGTGGTAAATGCGACCGACATCAAGCCCTTGCGTTGCAGAAAGCGCAAAGCCGTAAATAGCCAACGGCGGCGCGCGCTACCACCGTCTTTTTCTCCGACCGCTTCATCCCGACCGAGTTTGGTGTAGCCTCTTTGTTCACCTCCTGTCGTGTGGTTTGTAAATTTGCATGTACAATTTAAAGTGTTTTATCGTTGGGGGAGAATGTGTGGTGGTCATGCTCTCACATATCCTTGGAGCTAATGCGACATATCCTCAGTGAATTGCGCGACGCCTGTACAGCATGCGGAGTAGGAGATGTGTCAGGGTACACACATCCCTTACATATCGGGACATGAGCTTGACGGCAGGATGATTATCCATATGCGGAAAATGCAAGCAAAGCATATAGGATAGTGAATTACGAGACGTTTACCTGAATGTGGCAGGTATAGGTTAGAAAGCTGACGCTAATTGTTGTTGTTGCCGCAGGAGATGGACTGATTGCGCATAAAGAGGTTAAGCTGTAGTGTAAAAGGAGCAACGTCGTTTATGATCCTTCACCTTTTGATGGCTGATGTTTGCATGCTTAATAATTTGGTGTGTCAGTGAAGCTCGGGGTGTGATTTCGTAATGCAGGTGTAAGAAATTGAGACATATGCCGGGAATACTAGAAATCGATGGAAAGCTGTGAAGTCATTACTCATATGCAAATCCATGCATATATATATTCATAGACTAAAGGGTGTGGTCCTTTATACCTTAAGTGTGCATCCTCAAGGAGAGGCGTTTAAGAACACCCTATATACTCAGATAGCCAAGGTTTGCGTTTTTTTAAGATACCAACTAAAAAGATTATATTACCTAGGGTGGAGTCCTATTACTTTGATTTCGATGTGATGCATCTAATTAAAAGAAATCGTCATTATTCTAATAGTGGACGCAATTTATTTTCTGGGAAATATATTTGTACTTCGCACTACCAGATTATGTAACCACTAATCAGATTGCACCAAAGCAAATAGATTTCTAAAATTTGAAAATATTTTTTGTAGAATTTTGATAGAGGACTCTAGGACATGTACATCATTAAGCCGACTATGCCTGTTAAGGCATTAAGTGTGTCTGAATTGCTTATACACATTTCCGTTTGATATTCTGGCAATTCTAACGTGGGGTAGTTCGAACTAAACCAAAACCGGAATCTACGACGATATCATGATCCTCCCCATAATAATTGCAGCAAAAAAAATAACACTCACAAATTAAAATTAAAAGATTCTTATGTGCTATTTAGCTACATAAACAAATTTCAAATTATTCCCAAACGAACCGAACCATGTAAACGTTGTGGCATAGTGCGAGTATCGCAATCGAAAACATAAGAATAACGAATCTGATGCGAGTAACGAAACCTGCAAAAGTAGCGAAACTTAGTTGACAGTAACGACTCGTTATATAGGGTCGTATCGAATAACCGCTACTCTGTAACGAATACATACGGTTCGCTACAGCAGCTTAATACTGCAGTTGTTCATGTCAAAAGAGGATAAAGGACATAAAGACTGGTGTCAAGAAGTTAAATCTCAAATTGTTGCACGCTGCCGGGAAGAGCCTTGGGCACTATCAGATCAAGGTGCAAATAATCCGGTAACCTTAATGTAATGACGTGTTAGGAGACAAAAAAACAGCCGAACTAGCTAGACAAAGACCGGCAGACTGCGTTTCTCTATTCGATAGCAAGGTTAATCCCCCGCATCAATTGCAATAGGGAACTGGCCTATGACGGATTGATCCGTTCTCTATAAACTGATGGTGGAGACTAATTGTTCTACGTACATCTTTGGAAAATATATCGCGGATGACAACTTATGGAGAAGGCTTTATCGAAAGCGGTCTTTTTACATGACTTGCCCAATTATAAAATTTTCTTCAGAAACGATTGTTTTCAACGCAAACGGAACCGAAGATTTTTCGAAGAATTTTCCTCTCGAATCTACCAAGGATTTGTTTATCCATGTTTCAGCGCCGTGAAGCAGGACTGGGATGATTCAGGGTCTTATATAGGATCTCCTCAGTAGTTCAAGTGAGGGCTTTACTACTAAATTGCCTTCTTAGCCGGAAGAAACAGCGGTTCGCAGGAGTAATTCTTCGTTTAATTTCTGACGAGATGTTGTTGTCAGAGTAAGTTGCGGAGCCGAGGTAGACAAAGTACCGTACTACCTCAAATAGTTATATCGAACAGTGGTGGCGTTCTGTTCAATTTGTCGATGTTGAGTGTCCTTTCGTGTTGACAGCATAAACTTAGTCTTACCCTCATTTACTAATAAACCCATTTTTGTCGCTTCCTTCTCTATACTAGCAAACGTGGCTATGACATCACGTTGAGTCCTACCAATGATGTCAATATCGTCGGCGTAAGCTAGTAGTTGCACATATTTTTGGAAAATTGTGCCTCTGGTGTTGGCTCTGGAGTTTTGCACATTTCTCTCAAGAATCAAATTAAAGAAGTCACATGACAGCGCATCGCCTTGCCTAAATTCTTTTTTGGTATCGAATGTGTCGGTGAGTTTGTTTCCGACCCTGATTGAGCAGTGAGAACTCTCCATCGTCATCGTACACAAACGGACGAGTTTGAGCGGTATACCAAAACTAGACATGGCTCTGTATAGTTCGTCTCTATAAATGCAGTTGTATGCGACTTTGAAATCGATGGGTATCGATTTGGTTTTTTTTCATGATCTGCCGAAGTGTGAAAAATTGATCAATTGTGGACTTTCCTGGCCTTAAACCACACTGATAAGGGCCGATCAGGTTTTTGTAAACGGTTTATGGCATTCACTTATTACGATAGATAGGATCTTGTAGGCGATGTTGAGGAGACTTACGCCTATGTAGTTGGTGGATCTTTATTGTGGATCGGCCAAACGATGCTGAGATTCCATTCTTAAGGCATACTTTCTTCCGACCGGATTTGGCTTATGAGTCGGTGGATGTTTCTAACCAAGTTATCTCCGCCGGCTTTATATAGCTGGAGTGGCACCTCTCGGCACCGCTCGGTCGCGCGCTTTTCTTGCGCTTTCTTCCTCTTCCCCTCTTCTATGCCTATAGAGATCAATGGCAGCTCTCTTTTTCACCTGCAGTAGACCTCGTTCTTGGTTGCGATAATATATCGGCATTCCTCACCAAACCCTGGCTTTCTTGCTGGTGGGCGGGAGAAACCTACCACATCATTTGCGGCTGATCTAATGGCTTGTTGGTGGTGAATGTCTTGGCGGTTTCTTGCGATTGCAGTCTTTCGACATTACCCTGGCTGCAACAAGGCAGTAGTCCATGTCGATGTTAACTCCCCGGAATGTTCGGACATCTAAAAACTGGATGCGTGGCTCTTGTCTATCGCAACGTGATCAATTTGGTTGACCATTCGTTGATCTGGCGACCGCCATGTACCTTCTGGATCTCAAGGTGAGGAAACCGTGTGCTGGCTGTAGTGCCATTACGTTCCGTAGCGAAGTCAATTAGCCTAAGTCTTTTACCAGACGTGTTGTCGTGTAGGCTATGTTTTCCGACAATGCTGCTAAAGATGTCTTCTCTTCCTTATTTTTGCGTTAAAATCTCCCACCACGATTTTAACATCGTACTTCGATAGAAGCAATCCTTAGCTTTATCATCTCTTTCCTCCATTCGAGCGTGAGCGCATATAAGGCTTATGTTGGCGAATTTGGCCTTGATGCGGATTGTGACAATGCGACATGGAGCCATTAGTATCCACTACGGTATTATCCGAAACCATCTCCGTTTATAGTGTTGCTGTTTTTCGTCTTGCTTTCAACACTCGCACTAATCGTTTAGAAAGTCAAATCCAGTTGGATGGGACCAGTACCCGATGGTTAGAAATAAGCACATTTAATTTTTAATCAAAGTTACAACTACTGGGCATTGCCAAGTTAATGCCAATCATAGTCTACCCTCGTTAAACACCGCCCAACTATCCAATTGCCAGAAACACTTACCTGTTAACGAGCTTCTTTATTCAAATTTTTTTAGAAGGTATACCATAAGTATCAGCAGCACTTAAACTCTTGTTTCGATCTATGGCACTTGTAACTTCACTTTTAATGGCCCCGTCTAGTTCATCTGTATGAATATAGGGTAGAATATATACATAACTAACACGTGCTGGATTTGTCTTCATTATTCCAGAATGCTGTATTAAGTATTTTCCAGAATTCCTTTGCACCTTTGGTATATCCTTAACCTATCGACTGAAGGTCAATCAACTTTGGCATGCCCCTATACGAAATCGAATAGTTCAAGGATTCACACAATTCACCCTGACTCGGATTTCCCCAATGTCAAGCTGTACTTAATCAACATCGTTCACATTCAATAACCTTCTTTAAGATCCTATGCCAATTGTGAATCTGAGAAGTATGAATAGGCTATTAATAACTATTTACTTTCATACAGGCTTCTTGAAGCCTTATTCTCATAATGGCACAACAAATAATAGCATTTCTGGGCACAACCACCGCAATGACACATCAATGGCCCGAAGAGATCACTTAAACCCAATTTTGGATGGAAATAGTGCGTCACCTACAGTTATACGCAACCCTAGACCTCCACACAAACAACGCACTCCTTATTCTAGAAATCTCACTTAAGGTGCCGTATGGCATTCATTAAAAAGGTTTGCTTGGGTGCACCTGAACTGAGCTTGTGTGCGACATATAATCCTTTTTGGAAAAATAAATGTGGAAGGAAAATCGGGAAACATTTTTTTGACATTCCGGTAAAGAATTTTGATTGAAAAATATTTTCACATTCACCTTCCTTTAGGAGCAACTCATCTATACTCAGGAAAAGAGTCCTCTAATGTTCGACATTTGGTTAGGGGCATACACATACCTTAGTGGACCCGAAGGCCTTCAAAAGATGTTTTAGCTTGACAAGATGATGAGGTATACTTAAAGACGAACTAAAATTCCAACCACAAACGTGGTTCAAGGAAAATACTTCAACTTGTGGGACTATAACTTATTTTCTTGTTCTTGCAACAGAACGAAGAGAGTAAGGGATCACAAGAAATCCTGCATATACTTGCATACTACTTCGAGAATAAGAGCTGCCGCAACGCTCGAGAGGACACTCTTTACTCATGCACTCGACGATTTGTTTATGCTGTAGCGTATTGAAGTTTAGCTGCAAAAAAAAGGAAAAATCTGGTTGCAGGATATCTCTCTGAGATATGTATATGCAATTAAATTCTTCTTTGTTGACATTAATTATACCAACATATGCAACGAGTGTAAAGCTATGGAAATTAGGTTGGAAATATTATGAATACTAGCGAAGCGCGAGGGGGTTTCGAGGTCAAACAAAAGAATGAATACCAAGCTTGAGTTGAAATGCTTTTCAAGTATCAACTTGCCAGCCAAATAAATATAATATTTTGATATTCTCGGGACATTATATCTTTCATATGTGACAAGTTTTAAATAGTTTTTGAGTGGTGATGAAATTGGCAAACAGTAAACTCAATAATCCATGATTCTAAAACGAGATTTCATATGTAAAAGGACAAAACTAGACACAAGGACAAATTGGAATTGGGCACACTATTACCAAATTATTTGCCAAGAATATTTATCACAGGTCAGATTGTAATAGCTTTGATGTGTTAGTAAGAAGGCTAATTCCACCTAAGCGCACATTTATCAATCTAGAAACCTACCACTCAAATTCAATTAGTTTACAGACTAGCCGAAAGGATCTTTGTAAAAACAGCTCGGAGTTAGGGGATGATTTGGGGGCTTCCCTATGCAACAGTTGATGGCACGTTTGTGAAAGCCCTGGCAAAGGGGAATTCTTCCTGCTACCAGTCTGTTTACAAAAAATAAATGATCGTGTCAGGTATCATATCGATACAGAATATAGAATTCAAAAACCTTACACATCTACCAATCAGTGTCTATCCTGCAGAGGGACTTTCATCTTAAGAGTACAAATGCAAATGCAAACAACAATAAAGGAATAATTATGAAAGAAATTTAAAATACAAGGAACAAAAACGGAAAAGAATGAGTAAGGGAAAACATATTAAAAACGGGTTTCAGATATTATGGATCTTGCAATGATCTTGTTACTTCTCCAATATACATAGTGAAGCAAAGTATTGTGATGGCGCGAAATTCGAATCGTAATTTTTACATATTCTAATGTTTTGAGGTATCCTGAGTAAAAATAAAGCTTCGGTAAAATACATGTATACGATCCGGAGTCTGTAGTGTGAAGGTTATGCACCTGGGACCACTTATCTTGAATAAGACACGCTCGTAAAGTCAACACTAGCGACAACTAAATGTAACCCAACAAGAATAAACCACTTGGTTTATATCAGACTGAGCCCCATGGGATCGTAGCCCATAAAATTCAACAGAATGCATGCTCCATATATGATCGGGTTTCAATATGATTTGGTATCGGGTATTATCAAACAAGAGATACAGGTTGAATATGCATTCTCTCTGTCTACTACTTTTTGAAATAAAAGTCAGATCCTTATTAAAACTCAAACGGAGTGTTTCGTTTTATTTAAGAGAAACACCAAAATGACTTACTTAAGGGCTATGGCTTACAGGTACAACGTTTGAAGCAAAAGAGCCCAAACACCAAAACCGACTACCTACAGGGCCAAGGCTTTCAGGTACAACGTTTGTAGCATAAGCTCCCAAACACCAAAACTGACTGCCTCATATGAGTCTGTGATCTGTAATCTGTTATTGATATGGTGCCCAAACTTTTCAGCCGATTGGATATGTTGCTGGAGTTTTTAGAATTAGACTTCTAGCACTAACATTAATCGTACCTAAAATATAACGGTATTCTCTAAAAATGATTATCTCGATAACGGATTTAACAATGATGACAAAATGAATGAATAAGCTTCTGTAAGCATTTAGAATAAGATGACCAAAAATGCACATCACTTTTAAAAATGAAAGTTAATATGTTGTGCAATATGGTTATTCAAAATATGACTGGATAGTTTAACCAAATTTGGTGAATTGCTTTGTGCGGTTCTTAGAAGCATTTCTGAATAGCTACCATTTTTTTTTTGTCAAATTGGCGAAATTATTTATGTCTATATATGGAGATTATCTACACTATTTACACAGATTTTTGCTAAAAAATAACGGTTACTTGGACCTATATAGTTATATTATATACGTACAAAAATAATGGCTAATTTTGGCCAATATTATTTTGAAAACCTCTGAAACGTTTTTTATTAAATTTCATAGCTTTTAGGAATGGATTTTATAAATCTACTAGCTGAACCCTGCGCGAATGAAACGACACCAACTATAATAAATTTGAAGGAAAGACATTACACTAATATTCAATTCATATTGAGTCATTTTATTGATTTGGTTCATTTCGAAAAAAAGTGACATTGCAGCATTTCGTTTCAATTTGATATTTCTTGAAGTGCTATGGGATACACAAAATTTATTGTTTTCCAACTGATGCGTAAGCAAATAAATCAGAAGGATTTCCGAAGCGTGAGCAGGCCATGATAAATTTGCCCTTGGACTCTGATCTTAATGTTGGCATGTAATTTTCGCGTACGATCTTCGTTGCACCAAACGATGTCATTCGGAAATATAATTTGGATTTGCGGATGTTTTCCAAGAAATTTTTTAACTCACGTTCCTTACCGTTGTTCAGTTTTCTCAGACGAACGGGTCTAAGTTGTTCAGATGATTCAAACTCAAGGATTTCAGCGGCATGTACTCGAAGATTTTCCAGCATTATGTAATACGTTTTGCTCGCCTGATTCTGAGATTCCAATCCAATTCAACCGGCTGTTCACACACGGATGGAAATGTTGAAATTGACGGTGATCACCAATTCGCTGAGGAAAATTTTAAGTGAACAAAATATAGCATTCGAGATTTGTTGAAATCGATTTTAATTCCATTCACGATGATATCCGAAGAAACTGAACAGCAAATGGGTTCTGAATGTAAATAAGCAGTCAGATCCTTCACATAAAGAGACTCTCAGAACGATTTATAAGCATATGACCCTTGAAAAAAATTAAAATTGCAATGTTTTCATTTTTTTAACGTTTATTTCTTTACATAATATAAATTAATTAATAATTAATAGCGTAAATAATCTTCAAAACTATACACATGATTATTCGAAACGAGTGGTTGATGCACGACTCGGTCGTACGCAACTTTCTCTTTCACAGCGTGTTAATTTAACGCTTTTAACAATTTGGCAAAAATACATAATATTATTTATTTTGATTAATGATGCTAAGAATGATATAAATAATGTCGAAATATGTTTATACGAACGTTTATTCCGTAATTGAAATCAATCAGTGTCCATGTGAATAATAATAAGTTTCCGTTATTGGCCGTTATTTGTCTCCATTCCACCAATTAGGGTTACTTTTATCGCATTAAGGTTTGCTAGTGCACCCCCGACTCAGAAGGCTCATAAAGGATCCTCTTATCTGTTGCTCTCCTTGCAGCATTGTATATGATTGGGACGTTCGTTGAGTCGGATAAGTAGCGAAAATTTACTAAAACATAATAATCTTCTACATGACTTGGAAAGTTTGTGCTAGTCTTTTGTCTGTCTGACATTTTGTTCTACCCACTGTATTAAGGCGCTCAGACAATAAATTATTAACCGCAAAAGAGATCTTGTACTTTTGCACGTTGGGTTTTATAAATGATTTTACGAGAGATATATGGATATTTCCCAGCTTTTTAATATACGTGTGCTAAAACCCAGTGTGAAGACTTTTTGAAACAAACAAAAAATATGTGAGAAATTAAATAGTACAGTGTTATCAACAGCAAAGCACAACTTTCTAGATAGATTCGTTCTATAATATGTTAAATCCGCCCTACGCACTATATAAGAGCACGAGACAACTGTGTAAGTTTTACCGGCATCATATTTGAATCCGTTAACAGATCCACTAAATATAAGCAAAATAGATAGCTTATAACAGAATTTTCCAATTAATATCCAAAGATGTCCAGTATCCTTATAAATTTGTATTCTCAAACAATTATACATAAAAGGCTTTTATATAAAATGAAGTAGATGCGTTATCTGTGGTTCAAATGCCGAAAATAATAACGCCTAATGTTTTTCACTATAAAACAAAAACAGTGGGCTCTGGATCCACGGTTCAAATACCGACCTCTATTGAATGTATGAAAAATATCTAAGATTGTGTATCGGTTATGACAAGTTTCTCAAAGTTCGAAATCGGCGTAACACTTGAGGAAGTGTTGGAATAAAGTGTTGAAGGCGTTTTGTATAAAAAATGTGTTTGCACACACAATTGAAGGAATAACTATAATAAGGAATAACTTCCTCTTTCACAACAAAAAAAATCTGCCACTTAATCCGGGGTGTGCTCTTGGCTTCCTTTGTATATACACAATTTGCAAATGCAAAATGCCTGGGACTAGTTCTTAACGAATCCAAACCTGCAATGGAGAGTATCCCGGAAGCTACAAACGATTGCGCAATCCCTGCGAATGTTTGATTTAGTGAACTGTCATAAAAAAAATCAAACATTACTCAAAGATTCAAAAAGGCGTTGAATGATATAACAAAGGGTTATGATCACAGACCAATACTTTGTCGTGCGAAGATACTATCATAAGTGATTTTGAATATCCGTATAAATTTCTGTAAACTGTAATCGGAAGAAAAGATTGAGTTGAGGAAATATTTCCGCTTTCATGTTGTTCGGTTTAGAAATGAATCTCTATAGGACGCCCGAAGATAGGCTTGAGATTGAACTGATTAGCATTAATGGGATGGCGAGTATAACAGATAAAATATTGAGGAGGGCGGAGTACTGCCCACTCAGAAATTCAACCGTGGTTTTAAGCCATAATTTGAGTTCATAAAAACATGATTCATTTCGTTGTTAGATAATGGTAAAAAAAGAAGAGTGGGAACTGAAAATAGACATTTTGAAACCATATTGCGACTTGCAGCGAGTAAAACAACCTCATTTTTTTAAATAAATAAATACTTTATGAACATTTCATTGAACCCGGAGCATGTCTGGTTGTTGACCAGATGCTCGTTATGCAATAACCCGTGTAAAGAGTCAGTCTCAAGGTTTTTTCTTAATTTGAATTTTAAAATATTTACTTCAAAGAAAATGCGTTCGGTATCGGCTGAAGGATTGGCAAAGAAAATATTTCAAAAACAAATTATGAACATTTTGGAAAGGCTATAACATCAACTGCTTGAATTACCTTACATACGCCTTTCCAAAATCAATAGCATCTTGATTAAAATTCAAATCTATACGTTTCAATGCTCTCCGCTTTAGTTTGGTACATTTTAACCTGGTAGGGACAAAGGTTTTCATACCCAAGCAAATCGTGTTCGTTATCGCATCAGCAGTAGCATTCACAAAATGATCGAAGAAGCAGTGACCAGCTAAAAAGACTAAAGACCTTGTTTCACGGGTAGGGATAAGGGTTTTCATACAAAGGTAAATAGTGTTAGGTATTACATCAGCAGTAGTATTCCCGCCCCGGGGAAGCGGGGGACATTCAAATAGTAAGTTGGATATCAAGTAGTATGCGATGAGAAGACGGTAATTCTCGATTTGAAATGGCCTCTGGTGTTCTCTTTTAAAATAGAGCATCGATTATTTGCTAACGATATCTCAATATCTCACACTCTTCAATAACCCATTTGAACACCAAAAATAAAAACAAATTTAAAAGATTTTCGACTTATGACCTTTGTCACCCTCTTTGCGATAAGCAGTTTTCTTTGACATCCTGCAACGATATTTCTAGCTCGTACCTGCAAAAGACTTGATATAAGTATTATAATAAAATAAATTCCTTTTATTACCTACACAAAACTCATAAGCCTCAACAGGTTCGGTTTTTTAGCTGAAATTTATAAATTCTAAAACGCTTACCCATACTTAAAGATACCTACTCGTTCACGTTACAAAATAACACAAATGCACTATCAAATCTATTCCATACTCTAGGCAAATACTTCCGAAAAATATCCCTCTTGGAACAACCCTTGGCATTTATAATAAACGAAGAATCGTCCACTGGGGACGGTTATATGGAACAAAAGTATTAAAGTAGGCTCGTGGAGTGTTATTTTATTTTTTTCGCTTGTCTGTCGAACCTATCCCTCTGCCTACTGATGACGCCCTGTAAATTGCGGTAAAGAGGGTTTGACATTATTGAAATGAGAAAAGAAACGAAAAAAAACTACCACAACCACCCCTTGGCTGTTTATTTTAATACCAACCATGGAAATAGCCATTTTCCGTTGTCCTCTTCTCTTTTCTTCTTCGCATGTCTTGCCTTGGCGTTTCCTATTTTGGAGTCCGGGTAGCCCTTGGTTTAATCCCTGTACAATAAAAAATAATAACGTTTTGACATTGTTGGGCAAATTTGAAGGCTATGCTCTCGAAAGGGATGTTGCCGTGACCGAGTATAGACCTTTGCCTTTATTATTTTTTGTTTGCTCTTGTTTTTTGTGTGTTTGTATCCTGATGACAGAGCTAATTAGGCATCCCTTCGACATGGGTAAGGACCTATTTTGTGTTGTTGGTTGTGAGTTCTGTTGACCTAGGCTACCTCGAAAATTGTGTTCATTCTTGGCGCAATTATTTGGCTTTTTTTCTATTTCCGTTCAGTGGTCGGCGTATTGTGTTAGTGACCCAAAACGCAGCGCTCAACGAAGGTTACTTATCAAGAGTCAATTTTGTCAAAGAGAGTTGTAGTGCTCAATATTCGATAATTTAAATAACGTTTTTTTTCGGTGGAAGGGTTATTTCAGACGGGCTGTAGGAGGGAAACTTTACATTTAATTATATTACTACTGTTGGGTGGACTAATGGGTCAGGGTCATGATTGAGAAGGGTTTGTTAGAGGTGATAGACTGAGAGCAATACAAATCTGTGGGCTGTCCAAATCATGAATATTAAGCTGTCACTTCTTGTAGTCTGTGTTTAATGTACGTACTGTGTGTAAATAACTTTGGGCTGGCCTTTGAATCGGTGGGCACAATGAAATTGCCGAAATGGATTTCATTAACCTTTGAACTTATCAGTAGCAAATTCACTTGAGTTTAGAACTAGATTTATCAATCACATTTGATTAGCCTGTGAATTGGGACATTTGAAATCATGGTATTATATTCTCAAGAGGCAGACAGATATTCACAGAAATTGATGTTTATTTTCTGGTCTCGTAAGGGACTAAGAATAGTGAACTCATTCATAAAATTTGTAAAATAAAAACTGGATTTCCAAAAGGTATCACCATTATTCGAAATTCAGTACAATTATTAAAAATTAACACCGGAGACAAAGGTTACATTAGTAGCTAAAGGTCAGTTTAAGAAAAGGAGAAGAAACATGTAACATAGTCAACTTTAGTTTTATGGATTACTTACTTATATAAAAGGCAAATCAGATTCGATGTTTACATGTATCTGCGACGAAATTTCAGAAACTACCTAATGGTTTTAATTGCAGTTTTCTGCTGTAGCTTCAGAGTTTTTTTCTACACCACATATTAACTTTTTTTTTGTAACAAAAACCTTTTCAAAAAATAAAAGAAGTATTAAGTTTATCATTTTTCCGCGATTTTTTAAGGCAGCATCTACGAGCAGAGATTTGCCACAGCATAAAATATGCATCCACAGGCTCATTATTTAGTGCGTTTGTTAGTGGGACATAACAGAACATAGACGTTATTAGGTTTAACATCATTACCAAAATCAATAAACGTATAAATTACATTCAAGCTATTTAAACTTTTAACGAAACAAAAAATTGTACATACACTTATTCAGAGTATTTTTAAAACTACTTTTACTAACATGCAGTTCTACTACATCGTTATTTTTATTATAAACTCTACTCATGCGGCTAAAAGCCTTATGCATACCGTAGTTCTGTTAATGATAATGAATATGTAATATATTTAATCTAAGTAGGTTGTAGGAACCTTCCCGTGTATTAAAACCAATAGCACTTAAAAGATCAGGGGCATCAATTTGTCCTGATAATAATTGGTGAAAGAAAACCATGTCGCTGTTAAATCTACTTTGAGACAGAGGCAACAGTTGTAGCAGTTTAATTCTACACCTATACGGAGGCAAATTGTGCAGATCATCCCATGGTAGTCCTCCCAAAGCAAATCTTATGAATTTACGTAGGACTGCCCAAATTCTATTTGAATAAACTTCATAGCATGGCGTCCAAACTTGTGAGGAATACTCGAAGTGGGGACGAACTAGACAATTATATAGGAAGAGAGTGACATAAGGTTCATTTAACCTTTTTGACCACCTTTTTATAAACCCCAACATAGAGTTGGATTTATTGAGGATAATGTTAATGTGTTTATTAAACTCCATTTTTGAATCAAAATCAATACCTAGATCTTTAAAGCTGTTCACATGACAGAGGGTGTGTCCAGACAATATATAATTAAAATTGGATGGAACCCGTTTTCGTGAAAATGTCATATGCTTGCACTTAGTAGGGTTCAAATTCAAACCGCTTTTAAGACACCAAATGATAAAACTATTTAGATCGGTTCGTAGCAAAAGCGAATCGTTTAGATCTCGTACACATTTGAAAATTTCCATGTCATCAGCATATAAAGGGTGATCCATTTCGAGGTTCCCTACTTTTTTAAAGAAAAAAACACAGAAAATTCAAATTTAATGGAGAATGTTTATTATCATTTGAAAGAACATTCTTTGGCATTTATTTTTTGAAGATTATATCTATCAAATGTTGGCCGTTGCTACGTCGCAGATGGTCCATCCGTTGAGTCCAATTTTCGATCACTCGTTCGAGCATTTCGACTGGTAACTGGCGAATGACACGCGTGATGTTTTCCTCCAAGGCCTGAATCGAAGCGGGTTTGTCGGCATAAGCTTTTGTCTTTACATATCCCCACAGGAAAAAGAAAAAAAGAATATTATCCAATAATGAATGCTGGGTCTCAAAATGGGTGATGGTGTTGCGAATAGTACGCTCAGTAGGCCGATTATGTTGACCGTAAGTTGAGCGAAGTGCACGAAACACATTCCTCACAGAACGTGAATTTTCATAATAAAGTTGAACAATTTGTAAACGTTGTTCACGCGTAAGTCTTTCCATTATGAAATGCCAAACAATACTAAACAAAAATAACATGACAGCATGACACGACTCACACGTGATTTGTCAAAAAAGGCTATTGAAAAAAGTATCTCTACTTGGATCACCCTGTAATATTGTCTGGATGTAGGTAATGTGGAACAACTTCCCGTTAGAACCACCTTTAACCCACTTTGACTGCGCAAGCGAATAGCTTTAAGCGTTAATCCAAAAGCTAAAGAGCTCTGTAGGACGTCAATAGGTGGGTGTAAGGAAAGAGAAACACTCAGTTTGAGTTTCAGAATGAATCTAATTTTTATTCCAAAAAGTATGGTCTTATATACTAAATTATTATCTATATTATTGTCTATGCATCGCATACTGAACACTACGCACCACACACAGAGATAGGAATTTCATCCCTTATCTATTTTAGTACCTTGTACAAGAATATTCTATAACCCGACTCGATAATGCATTATGTTGCATTTTATGGGTTACGCTTTAGGGGGTCTAGTTCAAGATAAACCAAGTGGCTTATTCTTGTTGTGTGACATCTGTTTGCTATTAGTGTTCAATTTACGAGGCGTTTATCAATACAAAGATAATAGGCGCTGGTGCATACACTTCATTCCACCCTTCCTGGGGAAAAAGGAGAAATCATTACATGTTTTGATTTCTTCTTTCCGTGCCATTTATTCATTTAGGTGTCTTTGTATTACATAGTTCATATTTTGTTTGTTTTTATTTCTTTATGAATTCTTATTGACTAAATGGTTTTCTTACTTTCTTTTTGTTATAAATTTTATGTAAAAATATTTATGAAATGTTACACAGTTTTTAATATTATTTAAAACATTAATTCGTTTTTTTTTTTTTTTTTTTTTTTTTTTTTTTTTTTTTTTTTTTATTTGTACATTTGTATTCCTTATCTTTAATAAATTGGTTTATTTACAGTAATATATTTTATTTTAGTTTAATTGTTTATTTTGCTTATAAAATATGCCGGCTTCTTAAATTTTAATTGTTTTTGAATATTTTCTTTTTATTCATTTTTTTTTTATTTACATTGAGGTATATTTATTTTAGTTATTTATATATTAATTAAGAATAGTGTTAATATGAAAATATGAAAAACAATATAAAATTACGAAAATATTTATTATTTTACAGCAGCAGGGCTTTTCTACCTTTTTAAAAAAAATTATATTAAGGTTAAATATATGAAAAATGGCTTCAGTCTATTTTTATGTACTGTCATTCTCTTATTTTCATATTTGATATCGCAATTAACTCCGTTTTGTGACAAAATTTTGTATGGTCCTATAAATACTGGATCTAGTTTCTTTCTAGACTCATTTCTCAGTAGTACCAAACTTCCTATTTCGAAATCTGAAACTTTTGTCCTAAAGTCAGTGTCATATCTGTTTTTCCTAGCGTTTTTCTTCCTTATTAAGGTATCTCGAGCATCTCTATGGGCAACTTGTAATTTATGTTTCAAGTCAATTATGTAATCCTCATAGTTATATACTGGATCTACATTCCTAGTTATATTTGAAGGTAAATTACACTGCCTTCCAAAAACTAATTCAAATGGTGTAAATCCTGTTTCTGAGTGTACAGACGTATTGTAGCAGAAAACATAATACGGTAACCAAGTGCTCCAATCGGTATGCTTTTCTGAAACGTAGCTTCTGAGGTATGATCCTAAAACCTTATGAGAATTTTCTAATGCTCCTATGCTTTGGTGGTGATATGCTGTAGATTGCAATTGTTCTATTCTTAACAATTTGCAAATACCTTTAAGAACATGATTAAGGAATTCGGTTCCCTGATCAGAAGCTATTGTATGTGGTACTCCATACCTTAGAATAAAGCTTTCTACTAAAGCGTTTGCCACTGTGTTTGCCTCTTTATTCGGAATTGGGATCGCTTCGATGAATTTTGTCAATTCGTCTTGTATAGTTAGAATATATTTGGATCCATCCTCGGATTCGTCTAAAGGTCCTACAAGATCTAAGAATATTTTATCGAAACATGACTCAGCGGTTGTTGTTATTTTCATTGGTTGTTTCTTTGGTTGTATATGCTTATTTCTTTGGCATATAGGGCAATGCTTTACAAATGTGGCCACATCGTTTTGCATTCCTGTCCAAAAGTATTTTCTTTTTATATTTGATATCATGCGATTTATTCCTGCATGTCCGCTGGTTGGAAGAATACGATAGTCGTTTAGTATAATTTTTTTTTTACAAGGATCGGTTATTTCGATACGGTTATCTATAAGGTTTATTTTAATTGAACTTCCTTTGAACATTTCTCCTAATATCTTTATAAATTTATTAATTTTGCATTCTTGGCGGCCGCCTGCAAGTTTCTTTATTTCATTTTTTGTAATATATATATTTTTAATTGACAGAGGTCCGCAGATTTTCTGCACGTCCCTCAACAACATTTCGTTGAATGATGCCGATCGGGCAATAGTGCCATCCTTGGATTCCTCTTCATTAATAGATGATGGTTTATGACTTTCTAGCACGTCCCTCGATAACATTTTGTCAAATGATGTCGATCGGGCAATAGTGCTAATCTTGGACCATTTTAGGAGTAAACTATTTTCTTTTGGGATATAAGCCAAAACTTTGTTTGGACCGATAATTATATCCATATCCTTGAAATTAACTAAATCTTCCGTAAAATTTTCAACAATCTTTAGCTCTACAAATTTAAGTCCATGTTCGGGTGGTTTTAAGAGCTCAGTTATACGATTTTCTTTTGTTCTTAATATGTTCTCTTCTGTAGGATTTGTTTGACTTTGGCTGCTTACTTTTGCTTGAGCTCTAGTTACAACACAGATATGTAATTGCTTTAATTCGTCAGAGTTTATCTTTATTCGACTTAATGCATCAGCCGTACAATTCTCTTTACCGGGGGAGTATTCTATATAAAAATTATATTCCTCCAGTAGCAGTCTAAATTTAGTTAATCTACTACTTGGTTCTCTAAGTGAAAACAAGTACACTAAAGGTCTGTGGTCCGTTAAAATTTTAAATTTTCTTCCGAACAGATAGGGCCGGTAGTGTTTAACTGACCATACTATTGCAAGTAATTCTTTCTCAATGGTGCTATAGTTTTTCTCGGCTTTATTAAGTGTCTTACTTGCGTAGGCAATTGGCCTATCATCATAATTAGATAACACGGCTCCTAAAGCGAAACCTGATGAGTCCGTACGTAGAATAAACTCTTCGTTAAAATTTGGAAATTGTAAAATTTTAGGACTTGCGAGGATTTCTTTAAGCAAATTAAATGATTTTTCGCAATCTTTATTAAAATTAAATGTGATATCTTTCTTTAATAAACGGTTTAATGGAATGGAAATTGTGGCGAAATCTTGGATGAATTTACGATAGTAGTTCGCGAATGCAACGAATCTTCTCACTTCGTCAGCATTGGTGGGTGTTGGATAATTTTTCATTGCAGCTGATTTAGTGGGATCAGGTAGAATGCCCTTGTCAGAGATGACGTGTCCAAGGTATAATACTTCTTTTCGCAAGAAATAACATTTTCCTGGATGTATTTTAAGATTCACTTCTCTGAGACGTTCAAAAACTTCGATCAAGTTTTTATTATGGTCTATTAAACTTCTACCAAAAATTATAAGATCGTCAAGATATACAAAACATCGTGAATATGTGAGTCCTGACATGGCTATAGACATCATTCTTGAGAACTTACTGGGAGATATTTTTAATCCCATTGGTAGTCGTTTTAACTGGTAGTGACCTTCCTCTGTTGAGAATGCTGTAATTGGTCTACTACTGGAATCTAGCTCCATTTGATAGTATCCCTGGCTTAAATCTATACATGAAAAGTAAGCTGCTCCACCCATCATATCATAAATATCTGTTATGTTAGGTAAAGGGAATTTATCATCTTCGATCCGTTCGTTTACGTGACGATAGTCGATCACCATCCTGAATTTCTGTAGACCGGTAATAGGGTCTTTCTTCTTGGGTACGATGAGTATCGGAGAATTCCAAGCGGAAATTGATGGTTCTATGATGTCATCGGCTAACATCTTTCGAATTTCTTCCTTCATATCTTGCTTCTGTGTATGTGGAAGACGATATGGTTTCGTATATTTTGGTGACGCTCCACATTTAAGCGTTATATCTGCTTTTCCGATATGGGTATATGTGAGTTTATCACCCTCCACGTGAAATATATCATGGAATTTATAACATATCGCTTCAATTTCAGATTTTTCCTCACTATTCAATGTGTCAAAATTTATTTCACTAAGTATTTTCTTAACTCGAGTGTTTATTGATTTATCTGTCTGGTTGTAACTTAAAATATAATGCTCTGAAGCGGGTAAGGATTGAGGTTCAGCCCATTTAAGCGTAACTGCTGTATCACGTGTATTCAAGATTTTAATGGGTATTTTCCCATTTATGGTCGTGGATATTGATCCTGCCATAAAAACGTCTTGGCATAATTCCTGGGGGGAAAATACTCTAGCTTCTGTGTGTTTTGTGCTTAGCCAATAGGTTGCTTCGCATCTGGGAGCTAGTAAGATGGTGTTAATATTTTGCTGGGAGCATAAAGGTAGACAAGCTGTGTGGTCATCTTTTTTGATTTCTAATAAAAATTCCTCTAGGTTTATAATGGCATTGTATTCTGTTAAGAAATTTTCTCCAATAATTCCTTCTACGGGAATCGGAAAGGTATCTGGTACTACATGAAATTCGAATGGAATGACAAATTTGTCGATATTTAAGTTATTGTAGCATGTTCCTATAGTTTGGAGGTTTCCCGAAATGCCTAAAATATTGGATCTTTTGTCCTTGAATATAGAAATGTTTTTACTAATTGAACCTTCCTTTATTACACAGATTGAGGCTCCTTTATCAAGCAAAAATCTTATGTTTTGTGCTTCGTTTATTCTTATTTCTACATAAATGCCGTTTGATATTCCAGCAGTGCAAATGGCTTCTGACACCTGTGGAGTTATTAGTTCCCTCCCGATGGGTCGGCTTCCCCCTCGGTGGGTTGCTCGTTTCCCATAGCTAATACCCTGTTGTTTCTATTCTGGTTATTCCTGAACTGATTGCGTGTTTGATTTCTATTGTTTGACCCATTGTTAGTATTTGTATTGCTTGGTCTTTGTCTGTTTTGATAATTATTATGGTACTGATTGTACCCATTTGAGGCTTGCGATGTAAATCTAGGCCTGTTACTATTTCCTATATTCTGATTACTTCCACTTCGATCTCCTTGGTAAGAAGATCTGTTTCTATTCTGGAAGTTTCTCTCATTTTGATTGGAAAATCTACCTTGATTCTGATTATTTATTTGTTGACCCGAAAATCTTGGATTCCCAAATTTATTGTTATCAGGTCTGCGAGTGTACCTGTTGTCAATGTATCTGACAGAATTCGTGGTAGGAGTAGAGCTCTGATCTAACTCTAACAAGTGCTGAATAGCATCTTTTAGTTGCGTATGTCGAGCGCTATCAAGAACGATTTTTAATCGATCATTAACCCCTTTTTTAAGAAATGCTAACCCTCGTCTTTCATTAGCAATAGTAAGAGTATCACGGGTTGTTTCCCCGTGGCAAGCAACTTCAAGTTCCGTCATCCTTGATATTAGACCTTCTATATCAGTCACAAATTCATGAATTGGTCGGTTTCCTTGGTAGGTACGACTTAATTGAGTTTGAATGGATTCAATGGTGTCCCTAGGCCCACATTTGTCAGTAATACATTTTTTTAGGTCTGTAAAATTTTCAGGTTTTAGGCTTCCCAATTCGGTAAGTGCCTTACCTTGGATTTTGCATTTCAATTAAAACTTTATTAATGTTGGTTTTGCGTCTGCGGCAAGTGTGTCGTAATAAAATTCAACACTGTTGAGAAAATCTCGAATGTTTTCTCGCCTTTTACCTTCCTCTTCACATGTGAGAGTTGGTAGTTTTTGAGCAAAACTAAAATTAAACGCTTCTGCCATTTTGTCTGTTTTTAAGACTTCAATTTTAAATGATTTTAATCGGTTGAACGCTTCTGCCTCGTATTTGACTAATTTATCATATAATGTGTGTAAGTCAGTTTTATTCTGTACTACTAATTCCAGAATATCTGCTTGCTTTCGAGCTTTCCGGCAAATTTCGCTTACGATTTTCAATTTTTCCTGTACTAATTCTGGTGACCGTTTTCTATTTGGACCATCTTTTCTTAGATTTTTCAAAATACTGTATAACTCGTCTATGAGTAAAGCCAAAGTTTCCATGAAACTGATTTAAATTCTTAACATATGTTTTTTATTGTAAATGAAATAAAAAAAAACTAGTTTAGACAGATACTCGTCTTCCTATAACATTGTGCCTAATAACTTGCCTCTTAACTGCGTTATCAAATCTAGTTTTTACAAATTTAATTATGTATCTAATTACAATTAATATAACAAGGATAATTATTATGTTCATAAAATCTATACCGTAATTATTGGTCTCAGACATTCTGTTTTGCTGAGGGCCATTATTATTAATAATAACTTCTTCCATTTTGGAAGAAGATCTACCCATTTTATATAAAAAATATAATGTTTCAACCAAAAACATGTAAATTACTACAGAAGTATATTTTTTTTATATAAAGTTGGAAACTATGACATATTCCCCAGTGTATATTTTTAATAAATATTTTTTTTTATATATTTTTTTTTTTATACGAATTATAAAATTATTATTATTTATGTGGCTGCATCTATTTATTGCCCTTGTGGCTGCATCTATTTCTTGCCCTTGGTGATTTTTCCGGCGGCTCGTGCTGTTTTTACTGCATCTTCGAATGGTGTAATGCCTGGTCCTCGGCTTTCCTTTGTTTTACCCTCTTGTTTTTTGTTTGCCTGAGAGCTGCTTTCAATTCCTTTGCCTGTCGCAGGAATTTTGTCCTAGCTTCCACCGGTTGGTTTGGGATGCCAGCTAGTCGATAGAGATCCCTGATATGGTTCTTTATCTTTTCAAAGGTTCCTCTTCGCTTGCTTGGTGTTACCTCCGTGGCTACTGCCGGTAATAATGCTGTTGATTTTGTACGCCGCCTATAGTGCTCAATGGAGATAGGACGTGGGCCAGCAGGTTTGGTATTTAGTGCATTTCTTTTAAGCAATGCCTCTGCTTCGGCAATGTGTTTTGCTGCTGCATTGAGTGCCTCCTGGTAATTAATCTATTTAGAGTGTTTTCTTCTTTTTCTTGTTGTTCACTTGTTTGTCTTGCTGCAATCTTTACCGGTACCTTTCGCTGTTGATCCAGCATTGGCTTCGAATTCACGAAGGGCTTCTTCGTAGTTTTGGTGATCAGAACCTAAGATCTGGCAAGATCGCCATGTAATATTGTCTGGATGTAGGTAATGTGGAACAACTTCCCGTTAGAACCACCTTTAACCCACTTTGACTGCGCAAGCGAATAGCTTTAAGCGTTAATCCAAAAGCTAAAGAGCTCTGTAGGACGTCAATAGGTGGGTGTAAGGAAAGAGAAACACTCAGTTTGAGTTTCAGAATGAATCTAATTTTTATTCCAAAAAGTATGGTCTTATATACTAAATTATTATCTATATTATTGTCTATGCATCGCATACTGAACACTACGCACCACACACAGAGATAGGAATTTCATCCCTTATCTATTTTAGTACCTTGTACAAGAATATTCTGTAACCCGACTCGATAATGCATTATGTTGCATTTTATGGGTTACGCTTTAGGGGGTCTAGTTCAAGATAAACCAAGTGGCTTATTCTTGTTGTGTGACATCTGTTTGCTATTAGTGTTCAATTTACGAGGCGTTTATCAATACTTCACAACCCGTTATCAATATTTTGCTATCTCGAATACAAGATTTTACATCGTTAAGTGCAAGTAAAAACAAAATTGGTCCTAAATGGCTTCCTTGAGGTACTTCAAATTGAGCAGCGAAAGGTTTGGATTTGGAATCTCAAAATTTTACTTGGTAAGTTCTCAATAAGAGATATGAGTTAACCGAATTTATGAATCCTGGAGGAAATCCATATGTCTAAAGCTAACATAACAGGTCAAATGCCTTT
This sequence comes from Rhingia rostrata, assembly GCA_949824845.1. NCBI lineage: Eukaryota > Metazoa > Arthropoda > Insecta > Diptera > Syrphidae > Rhingia > Rhingia rostrata. Next base: position 39,233,688 of record OX463758.1, on the reverse strand, counting down.
GAGAAGTCAGTGTATATGCATTCAACTTTTTTTTTATTTTCCAAACTATTGGAACAATGGTGCATAAAAGTCAAGAGATTTGTGACAGTAGATCGTTGTTTTACAAATCCATGTTGTTCTTCACATATCACAAATAATATGTTCGTATAACTTCGGAATGCAATAAAGTTTTGAGATTGGTCTATAATTAGAGTTGTCTCCTCGCTCACCTTTTTTAAAAACAGGTGTTATAAATGCATTTTTTAATTGAGTTGGGAATACTCCTTTGGCAAGAATGCTTTCTAACATATACTTAAGGTATGGCAAAAGAGCAACTTTGCATTGCTTTACGACTATTGGAGGGATTCCATCGGGGCCCGCAGAATAATCATTATTTAGTGAAGAGATATATTTAAGTAGTGTCTCATCGTCAAATGAGACATTGCTGAAACCTACTTGAGATAGTCATTGAGATAACTGAAATACTGTTCATCTACGGCTTGAGGGGTATCAATAAATGATTTACTGAAATTCTCTGCGAATAGGTTTGATAATATAAGAGAACTCGATGTTTTTGAATTATTATAAGAGAAATTGACAGGATATCCATCCGCTTTTCTTTTCGAATTGACAAATCCCAATTAATTATATAGTCCTTATAAAAACTACTAGATATCGCAGAGAATTCATTGAACAAATTTAGGTACTTATCATAGTCGTAATGATTCTGGCTTTCTATAAATTATTCCGGGCCCGGTTACATCTATTTCGAAGAGATTTAAGCTCTTTCATGTACCAAGGATGCTGCTATTTGAGGATTTTTTGAATGCTTGACCGGAATAATTCGATCCATGCAATCTTTTTTTTAGAAGATAAAAATGTTGAAAAGTGTCTTCTAAATTGGAGAAGCGTTAAATATTTACATTCGAAAGAATAATTTGTTCGGATAGCCTATAAGTTCGCTTTTCGAAAGTCAAAAGAGTACGAACGATCATACGTGTCCGCATTTTCGTGCAGATGTCCGCCTATGTCAATGAAAATATCCACTGGAGGATGATTTTTGTCTATGTTAGTAAAAGTGGTACTAGATTCCAGTACTGCAGTACTAATAGAGTCTGAGGAAAGAACTAAATCGAGAATTTGATTATTGTGATTTCTTATACAGCTTGATTGCTGTAAGTCAAACGATAGAATGTTGACAAGTAATAGTAGCTCAGGTTGTGCAGAGACTTCAGATGGTATAAAATGAGTTTCTCCCTCGGGAGGTACCCAATCTAGGTGTAGTAAGTTAAAATCGCCAAGCAACAAAATAGTACTGTCACAACAAGATAAGTCAAAGATGTATTCTAACGCCTTAGATAACTTAGAATCAATTTTTCTCAAGTATATACAGAACTAAATTTAATTTACAAATCTATGTAGAACTTTTATTAACAAATCAATTTAAATATATATTATCTCTGTACGTTATCTTAGAGAAAAATTATAACATAAAAAAAATATTATTTGCATTGCATTTCGAATACTACCATTGCCTATTGGCAATGTTGGTGCCCAAGTGGAACTTCAAAATTATTACAAAAACGTTCTTTCATTGATTGGGATCAATGTTATAGTCCCACAACAATTCATTAGAAGCTCACAGCTGTCGACAGAACTTTGAGGGGCTTAAGAGCACCTAATGTACCATTTGGAGCGGTAACCTTACCACTAGCAGGTGACTTCCATCAAACATTACCAGTTATAACTGGAGCAGACGAACTTAATGCCATATTTTCCTAAGAAATCGACGATATGCAAATTCGCTGCAAAGATTTCTCTTTCAAAGAATATGCAAGTTAATTTGTATCTATCGATATCGATGCTGAAACATTTGCTAATATGTTCTTACAAATCTGAAATGCATCCAGTATAAGAAGAAGCAGCAAGTAAGCAACATTAATCAATTGCCGGATTAAATATATCTCTGTTCAATACATAAATAGCAAGACTCCTTCTTGGTTCAACGAAAGTGCTATTCTGGCTACAAGAAATGATTCTGCATCCAAAATCAATGAATTTATTTTAAGCTTAATCAACGGTGACGTACAAATTTATTCATTGGCACCGTTGTAAATTCGTATGATTCAGTAATTTTCCAACAGAATTTTTAATTCCACGTCCCCAGCAGGACTGGCAGGGCACTAAATTTTCTTAAACGTTGGTGCGCCAATAATTTCATAAGATGCAAAATTTGCACATATTATCTTCAAATCGTACAACCGCAAATGTTGGATACATATAAGTTCTTTAGCTGCAAAAATACTGTCTATGTATTGTAGGTATGTACGTTTTATTTAAATACACAAATGCATCTATACCATACTGATTTTTACCTTCTTGCGTTTACGTTTTACCGTAATTGTAATGAAATTTTGCAAACTAAAAGTTAAAAATATGAGAAAAACCGCTGTCTATATTAAAAATAAATTTTCAATGTCAAATGGATCATTTAAACATTTACATGGATCTATTACATATTTATTTGAACTGCTAAGGGCGGGCGAAGCAAGGCGAGCATGGCCTGCTGTCCCAGGCGAACCTAGAAAAGCTGCTTCGACATATTCGGACATCAGGTTGTCGAGGAATTTCAAGGGTTAGTCAGGCCCCTTGAACAGAGATGGTGGCGGATGAACCGAAAGGCCAATGGCAGCGCTCACTCCCGTAGTGGATACTGATCTAATAAATTGGAACTGATATCTAATAAATTGGAATCGGCCCTCCATGTTGGGGGTTGTGCTTTGGATTAACTACACATCCATTTAAAAAAGCATTGTTACGATTCAACCAACAGCCTCGGAAAGGACTGATTTTATTGTTGACGACACAGTTAAACGAAAAAATGACAACGACGTTCGTATCTGCACCTGGAGTTTGAGAACATTAAACAGGAGAGGTGCAAGCGAATAACTAGCGGAAGCCCTAAACTGCTACAAAGCAGTCATTACTGTCATCCAGGAAATACGATGGGATGGGCCGGGCAAAAAGAGGATGAAAAACTGCGACAACTACTACGGACCGTGTTATAGTGAGCAAAAACAGCGGTTATTCGGATGCGGATTTGTGTTGAAGTACCAGACATAGGCAAGAAGTCTTATGTTTCGAAGACATTAGCGAACGCATTGTAACAATCCGCATCAAGGCCAAATTTGCCAACATTAGCCTTATATGCGCTCACGCTCCAACGGAGGAAAAAGATGATATTGCTAAGGACTGCTTCTATAAACTCCTTGACAAAACCTATGAGCGACTACCGAAGTACAATTGGTTGGGAGATTTTAACGCAAAGGTAGGAAGAAGAAGACATCTTTAGCAGTATTGTCGGAAAACAAAGCCTACACGACAAGACGTCTGGTAACGGACTTAGGCTAATTGACTTCGCTTCGGAACGAAATGCCACTATAGCCAGCACACGGTTCCATCACCTCGATATCCATAAGGGGACTTGGCGGGGTCCAGATCAACGAACGGTCAACCAAATTGATCACATAGCGATAGACAAAAGGCATCCATCCAGTATTTTGGATGTCCAAACATTCCGAGAAGCTAACATCGAATCGGTCTACTACCTTGTTGCAGCCAAGGTTAGAATGCGGATATCCACCACGCCACAGCAATCCAGAAATACTGCAATAAAATTTAATGCCGAAAGACTGCAATCGCAAGAGACCACCAAGACCTTCGCGCAGCGCGTATCCCTAAACCTCTCGATTAACACTATACCACCAACATCGAATTTCGAAGAACAATGGCAACGATGCCAACAAGCCATTAGATCAGCCGCAACTGATGTGTTAGGTTTCTCCCTCCCACCAGCAAGAAACCCCTTGTTTGATGAGGAATGCCGATAGATGCTTGTTGCCATGAACGAGGCCTAAAAGGCTAAGCTGCAGGTGAAGACGAGAGCTGCCGTTGAGCTCTATAGGCAGAGAAGAAGGGAAGAACACAGGCTTTTCATATAGAAGACAAAAGAGCAAGAAGAGCGCGCGATCGAGGATATAGAGACGTGCCACTCCAGGAACTATGTTCGCAAGTTTAACCAACGTGTAAAACGTCAAAGCCAAGGATACAAGGCTCGAACAGAGTCATGTCGAGATGAACAAGGAAATATCGTAGTTGAGACATAGTCGATGCTTAGGATATGGAAGAACCACTTCTGCAGGCTGCTAAACGGCGATGACGAACAAGATTCCGCTGTCAGGCAGAACGAACCATTCAATATTGGTAACGACAGCGAGAACTGCCAACCACCCAACCTGAGTGAAGTGATTATAGCAATATCTAAACTGAAGCTTAATAAGGCTGCCGGAAATGACAGACGTGGTAAGTAACGTCCACCAACTCATAAGCCGAATCTGGTCGGAAGAAAGTATGCCTGAAGAATGGAACCTTAGCATCGTTTGCCCGATCCACTACAAGGAGACCCTCTAAATTGCGCCAATTACAGAGGCATAAGTCTCCTCAACATTACCTACAAGGTGCTATCTGCCGTAATATGTGAAACCGTTTACCAACAACCGGATCGGCCCTTATCAATGTGGTTTTAGGCCTGGAAAGACCACAACCGATCAGATCTTCACACTTCGGCAGATCTTTGAAAAAACCCAAGAACTCCAAATCGATACCCACCACCTATTCATCGATTTCAAAGCCGCATATGACAGCATTTATAGAGACTAACTATACAGAGCCACGTCTAATTTTTGTATACCGCCCAAACTCGTCCGTATGTGTAGGATGACGATGGAGAATTCTCGCTGCTCCATCAGGGTCGGAAACGACCTCACTTTCATGTGACTTCTTCAGTCTGATTCTTAGGAGGATTGTGCAAAACTCCCGCGCCAACACTTTAGGCACAATTTTCCAAAAATCTGTACAACTACTAGCATACGCCGACAATATTGACATCATTGGTTGGGCCCAACGTGATGTCATAGCCACGTTTGCTAGTAAAGATAAGGAAGCGGCAAAAATGGGTTTAGCAGTAAATGAGGGCAAGACGAAGTATATGCTGTCAACACGAAAGGACACACAACATCGACGAATTGGACAGAACTTCGCCATTAACAGATATAACTTTGAGGTAGTACGGGACTTTATCTATCTCGGTTCCGCTATTAACTCTGACAACAACATCTCGTCAGAAATCAAACGAAGAATTACTCTTGCCAAGAAGGCTAAGAAGGTAATTCAGTAGTAAGCCTTCACACGAAATACTAAAGAGATCTTATATTATAAGACCCTGATCATCCCAGTCCTGGTCTACGGCGCTGAAGCATGGACCGTCTCAAAAGCGGATGAAGAAATCCTTGGTCGATTTGAGAGGAAAATTCCTTGAAAAATCTTCGGTCCCGTTGGCGTTGACGGGCTATGATGACGAAGATTCACCCAAGAACTATACGAGCTGTACAGCGACATGCCCCTGGTGAAAAAACTCCGCATTGGACGTAGAACGAATGCACACCAATACTCCGGCTTGCAGAGTCTTCGATTCCCAGCCAGACGTCGGACGCAGTAGAGGAAGAACTCGCCTTAAGTGGCACGCACAAGTAGAAACCGACCTCAACAAACTTGAAGTGCGCAACTGGAGGCAGTTAGCTAAGGACGGGGCTAATTGGAGAGGCATGTTGGTTGAGGCCCAGGTTCATTCCGGACTGTAGCGCCTCTTAAGCAAGCAAGCAAGCAGGGTGCATTTTGAGTATTGATGCTAAAAATGGTACAAATAATGTCGATATTTTATTATACGGACGTTTTTTGCGGAATTTAAAGCAATCGGTGTCTATGTGAACAAATAATAATTTTCCACTGTTGGCCAAAACTGAAAATTCCGTTTATGAATACTTGGGCCAAAACAAATTATGTGGAGTTGTTGCAAACAGTAATAGTAAATTGAAAGTGAGACTTAAGAGAGCTAGAGAGAGTGGTACAAGTTTGCGCGCGAACGATGCCTTAGATTTCAAACGAGCTGCAATTCCAAGTGCCGTACGAACGGCAGTTTCCAATCCGAATCTGAGATTCAACATTGTAACATTCAGGAAAGATTTTCAACATTGTAACATTCAGGAAAGGTATTGCTAGGTACCTCGTATTTGTGTAGCAGGAATCACCAGTAAAAATGGCCGAACTCGCGAAATGCCCAACATATCGAAAAGGCGCTGATTATGCGTGGAGTACTTTTAAAGAAGGAAACAATAAAAATAGACTTGAAATTTGTACTAATTATACGAGCATGGCGAAAAAGTCTCGTGAATCGTGGTTCGAGATTGGTAAAAGCTCTAGACACACGTCTTAACACATAGTGCACTGTTGTAATGCAAACTCCAATGAAATCGGCAATCGCCAGTTGATTCATCCGAGTGCATAATATCGTAAAACGATTAAAAATTGCGTGATTGGCCGTAGTTCACACGATCTAGCAACAAGTAAAACAACAAGAATCTGTCAAAAATTAATTCATTCGAACCAATTCGCAAGGTACACTACTGTCTCTTGTGGTAGTCAAAGAATCTGTTATTAATTCAAGCAAAATCATTGCCGTCCGTTTTAAGAGACGAAAACGATAGATAAAGTCGCTGTTGTCAAATTTGTTGAATTCACCACGTGGAAGCGTCATGTATTGCCGTCTTTCAACAGACAAATTTTCTTTGTCTTTTGTATCTGATGTATCTTTTCTGCTCGAAGAAGGTGATGGCCAATTCTCCCAGAAATAATTAGCGTATTTCAATTTTAATATATAATAATACAATTATTTTCTACATGCGTTTTTAAGAGTCAACAAATATGGTAAATAAACACAAATTAAACAAAATCCCAAGTTTGCTCAGGTAACTTCTACTATCTCGGGAGTTCAGAAATCAAAAGATGATTAACTTTAAGTTTTCCCAGCTTTTGAATATAGCAAGTTGAGAGAGTCAACTTTGAGTGAACTTAAGCAATTTCTGAAGTTGGCAACAAAAATCCCCAAGCTGTGTTGTAATTCGATTGAAAAAAGCGGACCAAAATTGATGTGCATTCAGAACTACCAAGAGTCTTGTTTGGTTACTCGCTCAGTTGTTTCCTTGGGTTTCTGTTCAGGAGGTTTCTATTTGAGAGCTTTGAAATAAGTTCTTAAGTCTTAAGTGTTATCGTAGGGTTCTTGTTTTGATATTTTGCATTTCTTTTAAAATGTCTAAAATATGTTAAGATTCAGTTACAATATTGTTAGCTATTTTCTTGGTATTTTTTTTTTGGCCAGTTGGCCAGTTTTTTTTTACTTTAAGCCATGATATTAATGTTACCTGCCTTTAAGCATATTAGTTCTATCGAAACTACATACCCAGTTTTGTTCGAGAAAATCTATGCAACAATTCAACGTAATAAGTTTTGACTCAAATATCGCTAAACGGATTGTCCAATTACGGAAAATCATTACTATTAACATTATTCAATTATAGAATAAACGAATTATCACCTTTCAAGATTATTTTTATACTTTTAAAGCATCAATAATCAAACTTGTGTATTTTGGCGAAATTATGAAAATCTTCAAACTCTCCCATGCTTGGCATTTGATCTCCCAACTCGCTGTGCAAGATAAAAGTTGCTTACGACCCAGTCGTGCACCCACAACTCGATTATAAATAACTGACTTACTTGCTTAAGTGGCGCTTCAGTCCGGAATGAACCTGGGCCTCAACCAATATGCCTCTTCAATTAATCCGGCCCTTAGCTAACTGCCTCCAGTTGCGCACTCCAAGCTGGTTGAGGTCGGTTTCTATTTGTGCGCTCCACCAGATTCGAAGACTCTGCGAGCCGGAGTATTGATATCCATTAATTTTACATGTCCCAGCCATATTAAAGTCCAATGCGGAGTTTTTTGAACAGGGGCAAGTCGCTGTACAGCTCGTATAGTTCTTTTTTGAATCTTCGTCTCCATAGCTCGTCAACGCAAACGGGACCGAAGATTTTTCGTGGCTATGACATCACGTTGGGTCCAACCAATGATGTCAATATCGTCGGCGTGTGCTAGTAGTTGTACAGTTTTTTTTTTTTTCGAAAATTGTGCACATGGTGGTTCGTGAGTTTTGAACAATCCTCCCATGAATCAAATTGAAGAAGTAACATGACAGCGCATCGCCTTGCATCGCTTTTGGTATCTAATGTGTCGGTGATCCGATCGTGACTGAGCAGCGAGTATTCTCCATCGTCATCCTACACATACGGACGAGTTTGTGCGGTATACCAAATCTAGACATGGCTCTAAATAGTTCGTCTCTGTAATTGCTGTGGTATGCGGCATTAAAATCGATAAATAGGTGATGGGTATCGATTTGCATTTCTTGGGTTTTTTCAGGATCTGCCGAAGTGTGAAAATTTGATCGGTTTCGGACTTTCCTGATCAGGTTGTTGGTAAACGATTTCAGGCGTTCACATATAACGGCAGATAGGATCTTGCAGGCCATGTTGAGGAGACTTATGCCTCCGTAGTTGGCGCTGAGGTTCCATTCTTCAGGCATACTTTCTTCCGGCCAGATGTGGCTTATGAGTTGCTCGGCGGGAAGGCCGTCATTTCCGGCAGCCTTATTAAGTTTCAGTTTAGATATTGCTATCCTCACTTCACTCAGGTCGGGTGGTTGTCAGTTTTCGCTGTCGTTGCCAATATTGAATGGTTCGTTCTGCCTGACAGCGGAATGTTGTTCGTCATCGCCGTTTAACGGTCTGCAGAAGACTTTCTTGCTCTTTTTTTCTTACTGAAAAGACGGTGTTCTTCCCTTCTTCTCTGCCTATAGAGCTCAATGGTAGCTCTCGTCTCCACCTGCAGCTTAGCCTTGCAGGACTCGTTCTTTGCTGCGAGCGTCTTTCGGAACGATCATAAATAAAACTAAGTAAATTAAAATTTCAATCTAAAGATGGATGGTAAGCCTTTATAATATTCTTGTAGGTTTTTGCTAATTGGAAATGCCTACTACGGATAAAGCTTTAGTTAGAATACCACCTTACGGAAAACGTATGAGTGCGAATGAAAGACAAACATCCCTATCTTCCATGTACTGCCAATTTATGTTGAACAGAGTATAGTGAATCTTTTTTGGCAATTTACCGACGTTGATTTGACTAAGATGCTGCTGATGGACGGTACATTGACGGTGCTACGTTGTGGTGCGAGGCGAATGTCTTGGCTTTGGCTAGTGAACATTTGGGTATTAAAAACCAAGCATGCCAAGAGATTACCTCTCTATTGTATGTATTCGCTTTGTAGAAAGAGAGTATTGTATTTGCCAATGTATTTTATAGGTTATACTCGCGAATACGAAGTATTTGTTACTTTTGAATACGAGTAGGTAGTAAAAAGTACTCCAATTATACGGTCATTATACCAAAGTTCGATAACCCTGTTACCTGTACTGTATTATTACCTCCATTCATTACAAAAGCAATCAAAAGTATTCCGTCCCTTAATAAATTGTATCTCTCGTATACTTTCATTCTTCCACCTCTATAGGCTGTAATGAATACACCACTACAAAACATTCGCTTTTTATTTGCAGTTAATCGATCTGTGAAGTGTCATTGGGTCTTGGAAGTGCAACGGTGCACTCTGTGAGTGAAAACAAGAAATTGTCTGCAGTGAAATTGATTTCCTCTACTGCCAAAGACGTCGACTGTTCGAACCTACTACAGGATCTTGTGCCTCGGAAATTTGCACTTTTTTCCATCCATGCCAAACGACATCCCTCACCAAGGGCTGTTGAATTAAAGGCCAATCAATCTGGCTTTTATCTCGCTTTCAATATCTCATTGCCACCCAACCGGCTTTATTCCGATGCGAAGAGTCTACAGCTCCCACATATACATCCGCTTGATGGTGCAATAGTGGTAATCTCAGTCGCAGACTTAATTAAATTTCCCCCACCCTTCATAAGGAGTTCGACATCAAGTAGTACGATAACTACCCTCTGAAAGTACACCACCAACCCGGAGGGTATCGATGGAATACCCTCCTCAAGCGATATTTTATTACTGCCGCCATACGGTATCGGAACGATTTATGTGTGAAGTTGCTGCCACACTTTATCCATTGTTGACGCACAACACCCTTTTGTGTTTGTGTGTATAAGTACAGGGTATTCCTAAGGGCAGACCTTGCACGCAAAAGTCTTCAAGTAACAATTTACCACTCCAAGTCCAAACATCGTGTGTCATTTGAAAGGAGCAAAAAATGTTATTACCACAGTACCAAACGTATCTATTGCCTCGTATGTCATAAAACAAACAGCTTGAGTGCTCATTAAATTTTTTTTTTCGTTTGATTGATTTAATTTCATGTCCTTGCGGACGAAGGACCATTGATTGGTGCTCTGGTAAAGCGCTCGGTTGATCACGACTTTTATATATTTCCGTTTAATAATTCTCTGTGGAGCAGAGAGCTAGTTTATGCGAGCTCACGCCATCTGTGCGGGTAGTTACTACCAACCCAATCCCTAGATGGTCCCTTTGTGATGAGAAAGGATATATGAAAATCTTTTATGCGAATCTAAATATAGCGTACGCCTGATTTACGGCGATCTTTCACAGCTTTATCGATAAGTCAAGAAAAAAAAAACACAATTCATGTCAGGACGTCAGGAGGCAAATACACTTTACGGTGATATAGAGATACAGCGATATGGTACGGTTATAACATGTAACTACCGTTGAGGAGATGATGCGAAGGGTGCGATTTATGGGACTTTCCCCACTGACATGACGGTCTGACCCAATAAATTGACGTTGACAGAGTGTGTAGTGTGAAGTGTACAAATAAACCGCAATCTTAGGGGTGAGTTTGATGGCAGGTGCCTAATGAATGGCACTCAATGTTACCGATAAATTGAAATTAGGTGTGAAAGGTGGCCTTCAGTTCAAGTGGCGGACTTGTGGAATGTGGATTCCCACCGAATTCATTGGGTGGGATTTGCCTTAATGGATATACTGATGCTTAACCGTGACGCTTAATAGCTAGATGATTAATTGCACTTACCCGTTATATGTTGTGCAGTAAACACCAACAGCAAAAAAGTATTAATTTGAAATACAAGTATAGAGCCAGCTGGCAGACATATAAAGGATATTCGGTGGATGACCATGTAGCCAGTGGTTGAATATCTTTTGTGATTTAATCTAGAAACGATTAAACGATCATGTATGAACGACGAGTAGCATGAACGATTTATGGAGATATCGTGACTGAGGGGAGATAAATGTAATAATTTCCGTTTTTTTGGGTTATTTATCGATTTTTGTATTACCGCACACATTTTGTGTGGATATTTTAGATATGATGTAGCCCGAAGGACGACACGAGCAGCTTTGTGTAAACACTAAATATGGGTTGTAAGTGGGTGGGTTGTAGATACATAAATTCATTTTTTACGAATGAAATGTATTATTTATTGAAATTTACGATTAATAAAACATTTACTACCTAAATCGGTTTTCTTTTCAAAGAAAATTCATGGGTAAAAGGAGTACGATTGAGGTGAGATATATAACGCTTAACATATACCTATGCGGATGATTTATTAAATAAATTTCTGGTAGTGGGATATGAAACTCAAGTTCCAACGTAGATGAAACAGATAACAACATTTAAATGGAATTTAAATCGATTTTATCGATAACTATAACAACTTTTTGGATTGAGTTGACATTTCTCATCACGTCATCTTAGGATTGGGTTTTAGCTTTTATATAAAATCCAATCTAAATGAAGGACGATGATTTTTTTGGATAACCACAACTAATTAATGGGCAAATGGATGTCGATTAAAGTGGAATTAATAAGACTTTACGGATATGCTGATGAGCAGTTATTAAACGTCTCCCCAAAAGTCGAATTTGTAGCTAACGATCAAACATATTAGAATGGTAACATAAAAATTAATTTTTATGTGTATATGCATAAAATCATAACGATTAAGATGCGTTGTACGGGTGTACAGACAGGGTGTACTAACTGTATTCTTAGAAGTAGCATATGTAATTCAACATCTGAATTTTTGAAAAAACGAATTTAGGAAGTTTGTCCATTATTTGATTGCTTCGCACCTAAATATTGTTCACCTCTTTTCATCGTTCGAGTCTTTCGAGTGGCATCAATTGTCAAGAAAATTCTAGACCCTAGGTACCTGGTTCTTGTTCGAAAATCAGATTAAATGGCGTTAACAGCTAATGTTTCCATATGTTGAGCGAGCTTCGGAAGCATCCTGTGATTTTCCCATTAAAGTGGTTGTTTAGTCCTTGGATGATTCGATACTGATGATATGGCAGAACCTAAAAAATTGTTTTAGTTTCATCACACAATTGAAATAATTGGCCCTTGACTCTACTTCTACTTCGTCAATCAAAAAGCATACCTTCTTCCCGCATTACTTCCACCACCATCTGGTCATAGGCCAAGCCAATAAATAAAAGAAAGTTAATAAAGAGCCTGGTCGTCTCAACAAATGGACATTGGTCACTGATGGCTACACATAAATATTTATTCTGTCCTTTCTAGTTTTATCCATTTCCCCAAGTCACGAAATCACATCGTACGTTCCACCCCTTCGTCCTTGCGGATCTGAGCCAAAAAGAACCTTCATCATATGTGCTGTCAGAGTTGTCGCAAAAACAAAATAGAAACTTTAGACAACTGTCCATTCAAATAGGGTTTCGAACAGGACAACCTCCCTTGGTGGTTTGTAGCTCTCTCCAATCGTTATGGGACGTACATCCGTTTTCGCTTGTCATCCGGACACATTCCAAGTTAAACCAATAAAACGCAAAGCTAAACCGGACCTTCCTTTGGCTGTCCAACTCAGATGAATATATTAAAAAGAGCATATCGATGACCCATTTCATCGATAAAATACCAAACGGTATCGCTCGGCTGCCATGTTTTGATTTCTAGTCCTTTCGCTTGAATGCTCTCGGGGTGCTGGCTTCTATTATTCACTTACTCGAAGTTATCCTTTTGAGACTGGGATTTTTTTATCATTGCTTGACTGTCTGGTAGTTAAAATAATCGAAAGAAGAAAAAAACATCGACGACCGTTGTCCTTTCACAATGCAAATTGGAAATTTATGTTGAGAAGTTTCCCCCGCAGCAAGCGTAGATCCTTGCAAACTTCTTGTCTATTCTTGAAATAAGAAAAGGGTGCAAACTCCACAGCGGTTTTACATTCACTAACTTTGAGATTTTTACCACGTATTGTTGTGGATCGAATTTACAATAGACGGTCATCGCGCGAGAAGGATATTCCAAATCCCCCGGAGGAATTTTCAAGAGGTTTCTTAGTCTGAAAGAAACGAGTGATTGGGATATAGCTCCCTTGTCGTTTTTATTATCCAGTACATTCAGTTTTATCGTTGTATAGCCACTGCAGACGCAGTAAGAATTGTTACGATGTCCTTGGGTACATATATCTTATACATGTGTGGACCCGTTGGGAAAATATTTCGATATTTATGAGATAAATATGGTATTAGAGCATGAGTACCAGATTGAGCAGAGATTTCAAGTGGAGATACGTACTTGTCGGTCATATCAATGTTTTTCAATTGTTTGGATATACCTCCAACAAACACACACACACACACAGACAATAACATACAGTGCTTTGTGTTTGCATATCTTGGGAGAAAATAAATCTCCATAACAATCAGATTGGAAGCCTTACGGAGGATGCTCTTGAAGAAGTCTACTTTAACTGGTTTAGGATTAGATTTGATTTCCCGCAGAGATCCATACACAAAGAGTTTTCAACATAAATAATGTAAGTGAGCTGGAGTCCTGATGCTGATCTGACCTCAAATAAATTCTTTTCACAAATTTATTGTACACCCACTCATATGTGCTTGTTGTTAAATTGGAATTCTTATTATGACTCGGCACAACTGGTGCCGTGAGTACCCAATTTAATGTGTAACCAAGTGAGGCTGTTGTCTGATAGATTCACTGTAAGTGCGTGTGTTCAGGAATCAGATAACTCCTTGTTGCACAACAAGAGCTTATACGACTTACGTGAAATAGAATTGAATTGGTTCGGCAATCATATGCAATTGCTTTGGGGGTTTTAAATTAACTCAAAGGATGGCAAATTGGGAAGATGCTGGAAATTAGAAATATCTTTAGATTGTTTGTAATTAAATTTGTTTTCGAAATACAGCACAACTTAAGGTCGAGAATTAAGGTTTGTTATTGCAGGTTCTTCTAGTGCTGTAGACACAAATACCTTACAAGCAATGTTTTGGATTTAATATAAACACATATGAAAAGGAATGAACTATTTCACAGGTTGCCTGAAATTCTAGAACCTTAAGGTATGAATTGTGTTTAAACGAACCAACTGTTTGAACGTATTCTGATATGGATATAAATTCTAGTTGTGCAGGGTAAAAGATCGGAGACAAAGCAACTTCACTGAAAAGTTCGTCGGTTCGTCGGACGGTCTGTCCGTACAAGCCTCTCCAGCCTTAACGACTTGACCGATTTTCTTCAAACTGGGACACAATTGAAAAAAACAAAATTAAATTGCATACGGAAAGCGTGCGAATGGTCGATATAAAAGTTGTCGGTAAAAATGTCCAAAACGGGAAACGTACGAATCTCGAAAAAAAATTGATCGATTTTTGAAAATATCACAAGTTTAAAAAATTGCAAATTTTTACCATGTTGTTCATGAAATAGAGGATCATGGAAATTAAATGCTCCTTCAAACAATTTGTGACTTCAATCGTATTATTGAGAGGATTGTGCTATAAATGAGGGTGAGACCAAGACTTAGTATATGCTGTTAACGAAAGGACAAACAACATAGACGAATTGCACAAAACGTCACCATTGATATATAAGACTTTGAATTAGTACGAGACTTAGTTCACATCGTCCCCGCTAGTAACTCCGACTGCAAACTTCGGAAATAAAACCAATAATTAATCTTGCCAACCGCTGTTTCCTCGGTCTAAGAAGGTAATTTATTAACAGTCCCCTCGATTAAATTACAGTCCTGCTCTACGGCATGGAACGTATAAAAAGCAGATAAAGAAATCCTTAGTCGTTTTGAGTCGTTCTTCGAAAAATCGTCGAAAAATTACAGCCCTAGTCAAAAAAAAACTCCATATGGGCGTTAAAGATACCTAGGACATGTTAAGCGAATGGACAGTAATACTCAGGTCTTAGATTCTTAGCCAGACGTAGGACGCAGTCGAGGAAAACATCTCTTTAAGTGGTGTGCACAATTAGAAACCGTGCAAGTAAGTACCGGGCTGATTGGAGAGGCATGTTGGTTGAGGCCCAGGTTCATTCTGGACTGTAGCGCCTTTTTAGTATGTAAGAAGTAACGTCGAAAATTACCAACAATGCTGACTAAAACTTATTCACTCTCGAAAATTTTTTGAATTCTATGAAAGTAGGACTATTTTCATCTAAAACCAACATACACACTGTGTATTTGAACCTATGGATTTTACCTGTCCCTTAAGTTTCTCCTTACTTTTCAACGGTTTGTATTCCTCCGGATACAGCTGTACAGCGACATGGCCCTGATCAAAAAACTCCTTATTGGAAGTTTAGGATGGCTAGGGCATTAGAACGAATGAACACCAATACTCCGGCTCGCAGAGACTTTGATTCCCAGCCAGACGCCGGACGCAGTAGAGGAAGACCTCGCCATAAGTGGCGCGCACAAGTAGAATCTGACCTCAACCAACTTAGAGTGCGCAACTGGAGGCAGTAAGGTAATGACCGGGCTAATTGGAGAGGCATGTTGGTTGAGGCCCAGGTTCATTCTGGACTGTAGCGCCACTTAAGAAGTTATTCCGCCTCCGCCATCATTCTATATGCCCCACTATTTATTTTAACGCAAATTTTCGAAAGAACAACAATCATAAAGTAATAAATTCATAAATTGAAACTTAATTTCTCCTTACAGCTGACTTCGAAGTTTAGATATCTAACCTCTTTGATTCGAATTGAAAAACGTTTCCTCGTTGATTCATAATAAAAGGATTTAACTCACGAAAAAAATAAATCAGTGAGAAATATTTCCAACAAGATTTCAAGTCGGGCTGTATATCTTTTTTGTGTTTAGTCTTCAACGTTGCACCAATTCCAATTAGTCTTACATTCTACAGATGAAATTTTTACTCCATACCCGGTACTATCAAATGCTCAGCCTATTAGGTCCACCGGTTTGTTCAGTACATTGTTGATTCATCATTTACAGAACCCTTCTCCTTGCCTTTATGTAGAAAGCTAATACAACAGGAACTTAAAAACCCTCTCACATATCGTCTTAAGTGTCAATGTTTCTAAACATAATTTTGTTAATATTTTTGCTATAAAGAGGTTCAAGGGTGTGAGGGTGTGGCTCGTATCAGTTGATAGATGAAATAGACAACGACATTTTCTATGTCCCAAAAGCACGACAGACGGACTTGGCTTAGTGTTGGTCAAAATCAGAGTAAAATTGAGTAAAAACTCAAACATACCCTGCAACAAAAATATATCCGATAGTTAGTTTTTTTATATGCACAAGTATACCTTATTTTTCTGTCAATTTAAAGATTCATAAACCTTCCCAAGTCAGCGCTTAATATTACATAATATACACAATCCTATTACTTTTAATTGTACACTTGTACTGTCGTAGACTACAATCACCCCTTTTCGCAATTCCTTAGTTTTACCTCATATTCCAAGTTGCTTTTAATAACTTTCTTAATTAAAAGTTTCGACGTTTTATTTATGCTTTGAAATTTCACCTTGCTGATTCCACTTCGAAGGAACAAAGTGAAAGGTTGCAACTTGGAAGGAATCAAACCACACAACATTCAAAGAATGCCACGTTTTAGTTATCGTCAAATGCATTAATTTTAATTACAGTGGACGTCTAGCAGATTGAAATGACATTTCCAAATAGTGACCAAATCAACAGACTTCTAGATATGCATATTAAATGAATATAATCTGTGAAGTAAAACAATCGTTCTTTAAAAGGTCAACTAGCGTTTAAGTACACATATGATGGTCTCCAGATCCTTACAAGACGCATCCAAATTATTTAGATCCTTCAAAACATACACAACAAGGACTTATGGACATATTTAGGTTTGACAAAATAATTTACAACTTTTTAGAAAAATTCTCAAATGCAAGTTTTTATATTTATTTAGCTTGCTGCTTGAACACAATCAGAGGGACTCAGTTATTTTTTCTTTACAGAACCTTCTGCAATATTCGAGTTCTTTGCTGTTTTGATAATGCAAACAGCATCGCCCTCATTCAAAAATGCGTAAAAACAGGAGTAATCATTTTTAAAATCCGTCTACTTCCACGCCCACTTTTCAGAGAAAAGTTGTTTTTGGACAAACAGTGAGAAATTAAAAAAAAATGTCTGAACAACATATTTAGACATATTTCGACAACCCCTTTACCTGTTGTCTATACAACGTGTTAAATTTCAAATTTCAAAATATTCGGAAAAACTAATCCCATTCCATCATTAAAATGGATATACCCAAAATGTGAGCTCTAGGGGATGGAATATACGAAATGGCAAAGTCACAATATATTGTTCAGCCAGTTTATCAAAATCTTATATGGTTCTAGTTACAAAAAACAGCATACCTATGCCTCGGGGTACGGAATATAAATGGTTTTTGTAAGATAACATCCCCAAAAAAATGGGCGTGGGTAAAAATGAGCTATGGACACATTTTTTATATTAATATTACCAATGATTTGTCATCAAAAGTATTTCCAAATATTTTAAAATATGACCGAAAAAAAAAACTTTATGAAGACGAAATATAGATATTACGATTGCCTTAGTATATTGCTCAAACGCTTTCTCAACATTCCTAACCGTTTGACCAAAAATAACGTTTTTCAAAAAAGAAGGCATGGCAGTAGGCTGATTTTGAAAATTTGTAAACTTGTTTGAACAGCACATACAAGGTTCGCATATAGCAAATTTCATATCCTAGCTCAAAGTTTAAGGGTCAGTGACCTATAGACGGACGGGCGGGCAGACGGACAGACAGACAGACAGACATGGCTCAATCGACTCAGTTGCTGATTCTGAGTCGATCCATATACTTTGAGGTATATAGTTACATCTAAATTATCAGTGATTACCTTTTGATAGTTGCGCGAGTATTTCCTATGCGGAATGCTGATATGTTAGCCATTGATTAGCGTTTATTAATACAGTGGAAAACATTTAATACAGAGAAATTAAGATAGACGTATCGTCCACTATATGGATTGAATCAAAATCGATAGCTGAGTCGATTTAGCGATGTCTTTCTGTCAGTCCCTCTGTCTATGTGCCAACGTTTCTAATAGTATACGTAGTGTAATGAAATTTGGTATATACCCAACTAAAAATTTCGCTTCGATAAAGCACTATTGAAACTATTTCCGCATTAGCAATATTACCTGTGGGAAGCTATTTAATTTACAAGACTTTTTTAAGTTAGCCTTACAGACAAAACTTTGTTTGCTTATAAAATGCCTTATAGAAGCAAAATATAGGCTTCCCAAAGTACTTACTGGTCTTTCATGCTCCAGTACTTCGTTGGAAGTATTATAAAAGGCCTAGCGGATAACTAGGCAGTACTCTGGAACATGAAAGACCAGTAAGTACAACGACGTACTTGAATCGTGTTGACTTATTCTCCGGTTGGTTCCGATCTTTTCACCTTTTTCCGATATTTTCACCCTTTTCCCGATCTTTTAACCTTAGCTTCTTTAAGCGTTCATTAGTAAAATCTATACATGCTATGCCTCGGATTATCTTCGTGGGAACACATCTTTATGGCTTATTCATAAAAAGTACTAAACCATTCACCCTTTTTGGGTGTTTTTTTCTAAAATAAGGTATACCCTGTCCCATAGCAAAACTTTGTTCTTCGTCGTACAATAAAAGACGTTGATATACAACAGGTAACGAATTAAATATCAGAATTTCCGACTGTTCTTTGCTGACCTAATTGCGTTATATTCCCTGGTTGGCAGTAATGTCTGCTTTACACTTTAAAGCAGCTTAGGGCATCTCCTTGTTGTTCTTATGTATTATGTATGTTTAGGATTCTAAAATTCTTAGTGCAGACTCTAACGTGGTTTTCCCATTTTTTTAAGCATGCTTGTTTGTACAGAACAACCACCACCATGGTGAGTCTGTCGTCTAATATACAGAATAGGACCAACAATCATTTAAGTTTCCCAAATAATAATAAAATCATCAAGTTGTTTGGCCTGTCAGCAAATGAGGACGCCTCCCTGTAAAATTCCCCTTTTGGAAATGCAATCACTGACATTTATGATCCGAATAGTGACCATGGTTGGAATCATCATAATTGGTAATTGATCGACTTGTATAACTGCTAAACTTCTAACTGGGATGTCTTTTTAAAAAGTTTTGCTCTGCAATGCATACATCTTATTTTCGCAACCAGCACACTTTAAAACTAGTGGTGGGTGTACGACTGGGTCGTACGCAACTTTCTCTTTCACAGAGAGTAAATTTGACGTTTTCAACAATTAGGCCAAAATACACAATAAGATTTATTTTGATTAATGATGCAAAAATGATATAAATAATGTCGAAATGTGATAACACGATCGTTTATTCCGTAATTGAAAGTAGTCGATGTCCATGTGAATAATAATGATTTTCCGTTATTGGCCAAAACTGAAATTTGCGTTTGGGGATAATTGGTCCAAAACCAATTATGTAGAACTAATGAAAACAGTAATAGTAGTATACAAATTAATTCAATTAATTCAATCTGTCAAAATAAAAATCCGTTATATGGATTTTCTCGAAAATACTGGGTATGCAGTTTTGTTAAGACAAATATGCTTATAGCATATAAGAAGTTTAATCAAAATCGTTACAGCCGTTTTTGAGCAAATTGAGGTTATAAATGATTTTTATATGGCAGGTACCAGTAAAAACATGGCTAAAAGAAAACAAGAAAAATGACCTAGAAAACGAGAAATGCGAAGTTTGAAGAAAATCAGTCAAGTCGTTTAGGCTGGAGAGGCTTGTACGGACAGACGGACCTACGAACCAACGAACCGACGGACGGAATTCCCAAAACCAATGTTTTGAGTTCCGCTATCATCGCAATGTTAGAATCAATCAAAATCTCAAGGTAAAAAAATTTCACGAAAACAATATCTTTCTCTTTATAAGAGAAAGTTAAAAAAACTTTTCTTTTTTACTCCATCGGTCCCTGAATGCAGATCAATTGTTAAGTGGATAACTTCTTTCAGAAAAACCATGAGTGTGAGGTGACGAAAAAGTTTAGTCCCTCGGAGCATCGGAAGACGTGAGTACATTGAGGCAGTGAGACCATTTATCTTGCAATATCCACGGCGTTCTGTGCTGAAACATGCGTATCTCTACTACACCCCCAATTGCAGAATATTCAGAATTCCATTGCAGAATATTCAAAAATATTAATGTGACAACGTTGCTACGTGATTTAATGGTTAGGTCCATAAGAATCTTAACAATTTTTTTTCAAAAACTTGCTGTTTCTGATTCTGTATTTCATGTAATAACTACTTATTTTGAAAAAAAAACTCAGCACTCACCTTTGAATTAAGTTCTTTGAATCAATTAGGTACTCCACATTTTTCAATGATTCTCATACTATAAACAACTGTCACGTTATAAAGTTTAAAATAAAATCAATAGATGGCGTAGTTAATGGTGAAGACGTTAAATTACCTGAAACCTATCAGGCCCTATACTGGGCGTCCACTCTTATAAGTTTATGTTTATTTTATTAAATGCAATTCCATTTAGAAATTTCAGCATTCCCTTCCTTTGTCACCAGTCTTCATAATGCATCCTTAAAGAACAACACGCCAAGGTTTGAAATGTAAACAAAACGGAGTAACTGCGTCGTACTCTTTCACCACCAAGACCAAGACAATAGTCTTGCAATTAAAATTTCCTAAAACGGTTGGAAAATATTTGCTTTAACGATTTTTTATTTAAAGAAGTTTGCTTCGTTGGCTTTAGCAAGAGAAGTACTTTTTGGTTTCTCTAATTGTGACAAAAAAAAAACATTTTACGACTTATGAAGTCAAGACAATTTCTGCTTAATAGCTACGCCCGATGCAGGCTATACGAGCAAATCTTTCGAATGAAAGATGGTAAATACTTTTATTCGAAATCCTTTTAAAAAGTCAATAGATAGGTTTTCAGTACATAAACTGCTAATGGAATGCCAATAGAGTGGGTTTTGTGAAGTTGTCTCCCACAAACGTTTCACAAGAGCATTTAGAGATTTGTGAGACACATTGTTCTCTGGAAATTCCTTAAACCATCGCTTTCTATGTTTTATATTGAAATGGTTGTATTAAAATACATGATGGAATTTTCTGAAAGCGGCTATTGTAGTTCCTGATGAACGAAAAAGGATTTGCGTTTTTTTTTTTCTTAAGGCAAACTAAAGGTTATTTTTGCTTCTTAATCCAAATGTAAGATTGAAATTAATTTTTTTGTATACTCTTTTTCTTAACAATCTAAATTTAATTTTAGAGCCTAATTTTTCATAGGTTTGTCAGTTTGCCACCAACTTGTAGGCTTAACATTTTAAGCAAAGTTGATGAAATTCTGTAACTGATTCATTTATGATGTGTTTAATTTTTGATTTTTAAGACAGCAAATTCTTGGAGCACCGTCAACATTGGTTGGTATAATTTGGACAAATTATCAGGTTATAATAGCAATAATGTCCTTTTTATTTAATGATAAGAATCTCTAAATTTTGGGGGCATTGCATAAAAAAAACAAACAAAAGTTATTAGTGGTCAATTGTTTGGAGTTATTATTTCGCTCATTATTATTTTACTTTGAAGAAATATGGCAATTATTTAGTTTACGAGGCGACGCGCTATTTTTGTGCTATGACAAATTTAGCTGACCTGCAATACGTTTTTTAACAAACATTACTTCAAATTATTAACCTCATAAGGAATGGAATCGAAAATATACCATCTCTTAGCATTTTTTATGTCATTATACAGGCTGTCTCACAAAATTAACGCAAGATTTAAATTGCCGGCAATTTGTAATAAATTATTGCCAGCAACTAGTTTTATATCTGACAGTTTAGGGTTAGTAAAAATGTAGCCAGCTGCTCAATAAACATGATAACCGTATTATTTTTCCCTAACTTGGATGATAATTTCGTGGACGATAATATTTAACATCTGTGAAACAATTAAGTTACCGAAAAAAACGTTTCCTGGTCGTATTCTATCTCGTTTCGATGATCGGTTTCAAGTCTTCTAACACTATGGGGTGTTTCATTGTGTTATTTGAAGTCTATACGTCATTAGCAAAATTAATCCATATTTATGCAAACTGGGTATGCAAAGTTGACAAAAGAGTACGTATGTGTCAGCAAAGCCATGGAAGCCATTCGACCGATGGGATATAACGGGTGATCCAAGTGGAGATACTTTTTTCAATAGCCTTTTTTGACAGATCACGTGTGATTCGTGTCATGCTGTCATGTTATTTTTGTTTAGTATTGTTTGGCATTTTACAATGGAAAGACTTACTCGTGAACAACGTTTACAAATTGTTCAACTTTATTATGAAAATTTACGTTCTGTGAGGAATGTGTTTTGTGCACTTCGCTCAACTTATGGTCAACATAATCGGCCTACTGAGCGTACTATTCGCAACACCATCACCGGCCGGTCGATTGGCCACCAAGATCGTGTGATATCACACCGTTAGACTTTTTCCTGTGGGATATGTAAAGTCAAAAGCTTATGCCGACAAACCCGCTTCGATTCAGGCCTTGGAGGAAAACACCACGCGTGTCATTCGCCAGTTACCAGTCGAAATGCTCGAACGAGTGATCGAAAATTGGACTCAACGGATGGACCATCTGCGACGTAGCAACGGCCAACATTTGATAGACATTATCTTCAAAAAATAAATGCCAAAGAATGTTCTTTCAAATGATAATAAACATTCTCCATTAAATTTGAATTTTCTTTAAAAAAGTAGGGAACCTCGAAATGGATCACCCTTTGCCATTATTTAACTTAATGATAGCGAAATAACGCCGAAAATCCCCGTTCGGTCTTATTTCACTTTGCCGAGTCGGCCTTATTTCACTTTACATATATATGGAGCACATATTTTGCTCATACTTTGTATACATCCAAATAAAATATGGAGCACAAGCAGGAGGTTCATACTTTGTATGGATACAAACTTTAAATACAAACTTCCCTGCTTAGGCTTATTGTTAAGCCTACTTAGTGAGCCCAAGTGGGGTGATTTAATACCTTTTGTTTGAAATTCAATGTTTGCATACACCCAAACTTGCACTCCGATGTGTGTGAACACCCTAAAAAAAACAAATTTTGGCGCCACAGGCTCGTAAGTATCCAGGTCTGAGCTTCCTCACAACCATTCGTGAGTGCGTGTGTAGTTATTGCACGATAACACGGGACCTCCTGTTTTATGCCGACTCCGAACGGCGAATATCAGATAAGCTTTTCTTGATAATTGATACTACTCGGATGATTTGTCAGATCATCACGAGAGGAGGGCCAGTTAAATATCATTTTAGGTGTTGCTACAGCTGAGAATCGAACCCAGACCTTCTACGTTGCAGTTTATCGCACTCCCTCCTCCTCTATTTCAGAAACAATGTTCATCGTTATTTCACTTTGTCACTTTGAAATAACGCCGAATTCAAAAATTAAAAAATTTCACGGCACCACAAAATACTGGGACATTCGTTTTTCATAAGCCTCTCTCGAATGATATGTTACATGGTGCATCTTTAACATCAAATTGCGGAACGAAATAAACGAAACCAAAATTTCGCATGATTGGCTGCCGCACTGTCATCATCAAAAGTACTATTAAATTTTCAGCCTCCTCTTATACGTTCTCGTCTTTATCGAAGAAAAACTATAATATATGGACTAATTTCCCTTTGCTGTCCATCTTGAAAGCGTGTTCAAACAAAACTAAGACAATCAACAAAATAATGGAGTACAAAATCCCTTCTTTCTAGGGGCGTTTAATATTTAAGACGTATGCAACAGGAGATACAGATTACTCAAGTCATCTATTTCTTTATATTTTATATTGCAGTAATGAAATTAAATTTTTAGCACCCAATCCGAACGAAAAATTAGAGAAGCATTTCATGACAGGTTTAAAACTGCTTCTCTCCTTAATTCGCTATCGAACATTTATGACCGATCTCCTACTAAACATCTCGCTCCATCCGGCATTTACTCGCTCCCGATTTTTGTAAATATAACACATTCCCCCAGTGCATAAATAATTTATTTAACACGATTGTCGCAATTATTAGCCATCCACAACCTAAAGACTCATTAGGACTTATGCTCCACTCCTCATTCAGTCATAACTAATCAGCTCTCTGTTCCATGTGTAATTATCCATTAATGGGACAAAACTCTACCCAACCCGAACATTCATAATAGGCAATCAATTGAGTATATTGGAAAATTATATATGAGTCCTTCATCTAATAATGAAATTTCTGTTCTCTACACCATCTGGGGATGTCTATCGAAGCGTCTAGCTCGTGTGATATTGAAGACCATAACCAATTATCACGACTGCAATAGGTTTTGCACCACCAAAACATCTTAGGGGCTGTTATTAACCTCGCTCTAGATCTTCTTAGCACGTCCTATTGTTATTACCAACAGTGCTAGTAAATATTGTCCAGTCTCTGCATGGGTGCCTTTAATCAGCCTGAATCCACCGGTTTAGATGCTATTTTAGTGTGCGTTTGTGTATCTTGCATAGACCATAGATTATCCGTAAAGAAATTTAATCAACTCAAGACAATGGATGGCTATCTTGTTGTGGATGATTAATCATAAATAGGGCAATGTAGATACGTAGTTAATTTTTTGTATATGTTTCTCCGGCTAGGAATATTAAAAGTTCTCGTCCGACTGATTTATTATTATAAATGACCGGCACAATCAGTGGGGCACATGGGAATTACCCTAGACGTCAAGTTGTAAATATGCAACTGCCCGGGGGTGTATGCCGCTCTGCGATACAATGTTTTCCGAACGGATATTTCCCTATGTGCTTAAAGTTAATTAAACGAAAACAACCAAAAAACTTGCAGTGGGTGCTCGACAGGTCAGACGTAGTTGCTTAGTGCGTTGTCGACTCCGAAGTACTTATTTAACAGAAAATAAATGCGATTGACAGACAACGCACAGACCACACCAAAGGTATGGAATTCTGATGTAATATTCCTGTTATGACGTAAATTCGAAACGTACGTCGGAAAATGGAGGAAAATGTAATTTTCGCTGATGATTTGTGATAAAAATAAGTAAAAGCCCATCAGATGTAGTGTCTGATAATAGCTTGGTTACGGACAAGAGTCAGTGAAGCAGGTCAAAAATATACGTTGTTTTTTTTTTTAGTATTTAAAAAAGAATTTTGAAAAACTATATAGACTGGTGTTGTGATTCAACTTAATTTTTATTAATAATTCATTTCGAATCTGTAAACTTGGAATATATTTTAGTTGGACTTGTTAAATCGACGCTCAAAGACAAGGAGTTGACTCTGTTTCGTATAATGAGCATTCACAATTGCAGTACATCCGCTGTGTGAATCGTTGAACACCTTATCGCATTCCATCCTCAAATAAAACATAATAAAATAAGTGGGCGTGGAATTGTCACAATATATCCTTTATCATCGATTATAGTTTGACAAAAAATATCGCATGTGTCCTGCATGGGTGGGGTACACAAATGATATCAAAAAAACGTTCACGTTAACATTATCAATGTTTTTATATCGAACTTTTTTTTCAAATTTTCTTAGAATTTTACGGAAGGAAAATATAGAAATAAATATTGTCTAAATATCTCGTTAAGCTACTTTTTCAAAATTCCTAACCCTTTGTACAAAAATAAAGTTTTTCTAATAAGTGAGCGTGGGATTTTGAAACTGTTGACACCTGTTCGAACAGCACGTACAAGGATCTCATATACCAAATTTCATAATCTTTGCTCAAAATGTAAGGAATAAAAACCGCTGACTCACAGACAGATGGACGGACGGATGGTCAGACAGAAATAACTCAATCGATTCAGCTAGCGATTCTGAGTCGATATACGTTAAGGTAGATCTGCCTCAATTATTTTTCTTCTTAAATCAAACGAAAGAAGATCACTTCATAGAATATTTCTTTGGCAACCTAGGTGACCTATTAAATCTTATGACAAACTTCGCTGGTGCAAGTATGTGGCCGCGTAAACTTCTAAAATTGCTTCGAAAAATTGCATTATGAGTATCGTGACACATTTTGAGCCAAGACAAACAGGCGCTATTCCCAAATTGTAAGCCACTTGCCACCACCACTGAAGTCTCGTAAGGTAACTACCATTCGGGCAAGCGTAATTATTGGTTCATATATCTTTAAGGGTGCTAAAGTTTATGTGGTCCCAAAAAGACTGTGTCATCTGCCGAATAATTTCAAAAAGTCTCAATATTGCCAGACAGTTACCTGATTTGACCTCTATGGATTTCATCCTAAGGCAGTACCTAAAAAAAAAGGTATACACATATACATAGATAAAATCCGTTTCATCATATTTCATACCTTATTTGGCTTGCTGCCATTTTTCACAAACCTACTACGACGGTCAAAAAATCTTTTTCCCAAGCCGAAAATATAGCTACTGTGTTCCTGGAACCTTGACCACTGATTGGGCATTTACCTGATTGTAACGTTTGGCCCAAGGCGATGAGAGCAGGCTTAATATTTGCTCACATGTTATAATATGAGGTACCTACGTGAGAGATCGCATTCCTAATCGTCCTATTCCCAATTTTCAATGGCGTTAATACCTAATCTGTCAAGGTGTTCGCTATTAAAAATCTGAGAGTCGGACGTATTGAACGTTTAATGTTGCAGGAATATGTAGATCGAATGTATAACAATAATTTATCCCGAAGAGTCTAAGGTTCCCAGCTATATGGTTGACGCAGTGGAAGAAGAATACGGTTTCTATTCTGCTTTAACAAAATTGAAAGTGCGCAACTGGAGACAGTTATCTAAGAACCGGGTTCACTGAAGGGACATGTTGGTTAAAGCTCAGGTTGACGTCGAATTGTTTGCGTGAAGGACATTTTTATTTTTATAAACAATAGGTGACAGCATCTTATAAAAGTAGACTGTCCCACTGTCTACTGTCCTATCCGAAGAAGCATCCACGGCAAGGCTAAATCGGTTAATAAAATATAAATTATGAAGTTGTTTTTCATACAAAAAAGTACTCCTGTTATGGAAGTAGACCTAGACTTTTTTTTGACAAATTTTTATTTTACAAAAACTATTGAAAGCTTAAATCCATTTTAGATATTTAATGACAGTTCCAAAAAAAACTGTTAGTATTAATCCAAAGACCTCGAATATTATTTTCCAAGTAAATCAGCCAATTAGCCTCCAGCTGCTACTCGCATAGGCCGACAGACTAACAGACAGTATTGCCAGACCCACTCTCTTTTTTCGATTTTTCTATGAAACCAACATTAGCCAACATAGGTTTCTGATGTTGAGTTTGTCGTCGCTAACTCACTGCATCAGTAACCACACCAATTAATCTTTTCGCTTGGAGTTAGTTGGCCGGGTGAGCGCCTCAGGAATTGTGGGTTATATTTGTTCAGCGTAATTAAATAAATCACCAATTGAAAAACCCTTCACTCAAACCTCCATACAGCTGAGATGAGCTAGACATGGTTCGGTCGGTCGCTCGTTAATTGGATGGATCGGTTCGAGCACGACGTGGTGGTTTTGAGTGCGATAACGTCTATTTCGAGCAGGGTACTTCCATAAAATGTGGGTGCACAGCTGGTGGAGGTGTATGAAACGGATTTTATCTGAAATTCCAGAAAATAATCACTTTGGTAGCGTATCGTTGAAGTGTGTACTCGAAGTCTAGCGGTGAAGGGGGATTGGTGGCTTGAAGCTTCCGCATGAATGTCGACGGTGACGACGGAATTCCCTGCTGTCGTAGTAAACATTTCAATTTCGAATACACTGATAGAGTCTGGAGGGAAATGCGATTATATTTTCAAGAGTGGGACTGATACATCCTGGCCACCCATATAATCCACACCACCACAACCCCTACCATCACTTCGAATCAAACTGAGGTCACATCCGCCACATCCAATCATAACAAAATCGATGTCACAACCCAGTCGTGGGACGATGAGCCGCGGTAGGTATTTTGTGGCAACACCATCCAGCTAGTGTTGCTATTACTCGCGAATATGGTGTGTGTCACTACTTTGTAGGTATGCGCACACAAAATGTAGAAAGTTCCTGCCGAGGATAATAATAAATATGAAACTAATTAATTTTGTTGTGGTTATCGAAAGTAATTGAAAGTTTATGTGCATATTTTAATTAAATATTAATTTGTTTGCGGAGGACTTGCAATGTTCCCCCCACCCTGACAACAGGTTAAACTTCAAATCGGGGTTAATAGGCCTGAAATGAATTTCGTCGTGTTGAATGAGTCAAGTCACAGTAGTTGATAACAATGTCAGAGAATATAGCATGTAGTTGACATTGCACTGACAATATTGACTTACCTGGCAACACATTTGCAACACCCACAGCATGGATGTATGTAATTCCTAAGCTTTATGCTGCAGCCGCTGCTCTTTGTTGTTGGCTGAACGAAACACTGCTGCCAAATTATTTTAGATGCTTGGCGATGTTTTAAAAATATTTCGTTTTGCTTATTACCTCACATGGGGCAAAACCAATATGTCTTGTTAATATTACGTCCAATGTGGAGTTTCTTCGAGCAAGTCTATGTCGCTGCAGTGGTGCGGCGTAGTATTTAGTGATGGGACTACTTAGGCAGGTTTTTTCAGTGCTGAGTTAACTCTGGGTTAGATTTGATTCCGAGTGTGATAATTTGATTTGTTAGCACCCATGATTCTGTTATCAAAAAGCTATCGAAATGTGTAGAATCGCAACAGCTCAACTATCAGCTGTTTGGTTTCTTTTTCCTCATACAAATGAAATTGCCTTAGTCATGGTCTCACAAGTCTTTTTCTTCTTAAAACAATCAAACTCAATATCTAAAACAGTTTCGAGTCGCTGGTATCTGAATTTAAATATATCGTATGCGTATTTAGTTTCTAAAAACTTGATAAAATTTCCATACAAATGGAATTGAATTGATTAACTGCCACGCAGAAGATCTGGGTTCGATTCCCAGCCGTAACAACACCTAAAATGATTTCTACCTAGCCCTTCTCTCTTACAAACCAGCCGAGTAGTATCAATTGTCAAGAAAAGCTAATCTCATCGTAGCCGTTCAGATTTGGCAAAAAACAGGAGGTCCCACCGTCGTGCAAGAAGTACAAACGTACACATAAATGATTGTGAGAAAGCTCGGCCCAGGTTACTAACTAGCCTGTTGCGCCAAAAATTTTGAATTTAAACAAATTTTCCAAACTTCGAGGTACGAACCAAAAACAGAGGATTTAAAACGTGTTCAATTTATTCCTTCATCGTGCGATATCTATGTAAAAATCATTGTACGTTATAGCACTGTTATTGCAAACTTGTCAAACCTGCCATTCGGAATCGACGTTAAGGTGAAGGTCCCAAACTTTGGGGCAAAAATATAACTTCACACTCACAAATGAATGGAAAAGTAAGATTTGAGATCATGGATAGGTCGTCAGTGCCAAATATTTTATTATTTTTATAAATATGAATCTTTGCCTCCATAGCCAAGTTACATAAACGAGACCTATGATTATCTAAAAATGTATTACTTACTCAAATCTAGCAAGGATTTTTTAATCATTGCGGTTCATGTCACAGCACTTGGTTGAGCTTAAATTAATCAAAGTGTCGGTAAGGTTTATGTCCTCGATCTCGTAACACTTAATTCCTAGTGGTCCCTTTGTGCTACTCTTAAATTATGGCCAGTTCAAATCCTTATTTCCTTCTAAACGGCCCATTTCACTATATTCAGCAATTTCGATGTCCTGTAAAGAAATGTTACTAGGATTTTGGAGAGCTCTCGCATATTAAATGAAAGCGATTTGTTCCTTAAGTGAATGCGAGTCGATCAATGGCAATGAAAAATAATAATGTGGGGTGTCCTCGTACGTCTCTTTGCCACAACAGCTCTGCATAGGTATAGTCGTTCAACGTGGATATTGCCGAAAAAATCGTGGGCAATAAGCACTGTATGGCAACAAGATTCAACATTTGGTGTAGAATTTTATAGAGCACGGGACAGTGGGAGATCGTCAATATTCATCAAGACATTTCAATTAACTTGTTGAAGCGTTAGGGGAGCGTGTTGCCGAGAACTCACAGAGTCGTAAGAGACGAATGATTTGCAAATGTTTTCACGTCCACGACGCGTGGAAGGCGAAACAGGCAATATGAATTAATATTGGTGGATTTTGGCTCATAATGTCTGATCACAAATGTGTATAAATGGTCTGGACGGTTACTGGTTTAAAAAAAAAACGGAGCACCATGCTACACTAGAAATCAAACAATGCAATTTCTGCAACGATTCGCTTGACTAAATTTTACGCTCTCCGTACTTATTTTTGTGTGGTTATTGCGAAAAGCAAAAGTGTAAGCCTCATACATTCATGCGAAACCATCAGTATACCGATCAAGATGCTCGAAAAGCTGTTGGAAAACCCAAAAAAAGGGCAAATATGGCTAAGGAGAATAGAGGCGGTCACTAAACAATCAAATTAAATAAGTTGAAAAACGTATTTTTTTTATTGTTCACATGCCGGCATAAAAGATGAGATTTTTTCTTCGAAAGTCGATTACAAACAGTATAGATTCTCAGGGGATCTTCTATGCTGCATCAAGATATCCTTTGACTCAGCAGGTCTTTAGCAAATGTTCCATTATACTCATTCACTAAGTTTCTTATCTGAATCTACAAAATTATTCGATTCAATTCACCTAATGCAATATTCCGTATGTAACCCGGAGCTAATCCATATTTAAATTATAGAAAATAATTCCTTACTTACAATTCAAATTCTATTCTGTACAGTCTTGAAAATTCTAAAGTTCCCTAATTTGCTTAGGAAAATGAATCCACAAATCATAAGTTTGAATACACTCTTCCTCCTAAGACACAATCGAACATCCTCTACCATTTATCATAAACCTCATTCGAATAAGCCTCCACTCAATGGAGGTACATATTTCCATCTTTCAATTCCTATAAACATTCGAACAGGCAGTCCCTTTCTTGCTGAACCTTTGATAATTAGCTTTGACTATGAACAGCTGGTATTCTATGAAGTCAATAAACTAGATGGAAGCCCTTGATCTGTGCTTCCTACAGACATATTTGTTATTGCATGTTAAGGACTCGTGATACCACACTCCAAACTGAACAATACAAAGTCAAAGGATTGCGTGTGTTTATGCCATTAACGTTCGAATTCCCTAGGTGAAGTCATTCGTTGGGGGGCCAAATGATGTAGAACTATACAGTGGAACATATTTACATAAAGGAAGGATATTCGTATTTCATTCTTCAATTCATGAAAGTTGTACGTAGGTATTTGATCTTTACCGCCTAAATGTTCATTGACTAAATTAATGTTTACTTCATAATCCTTTGCTCATTTTAAGGTTAAGTACTTTGATTGCAATTCCTAGCATTTATGAGCACTTGGTTGAACTGCTCGAAAATCCAAATGATTGGTTTGTGGTATTAGCATAGTAAAATATGATTTTTCTACAACAATTGTCCAAAGATGCTTTGTTTTGGCAGGCTTTAAGGGTTCATTCTGGAGGTCATAAATCACAGTTGCAGATTCTTGTGAAATCGTAAGCTTTTTTGTACTACAGACAAACACTAAATCCTCACCGGATTACGTATGCCATAAAATAGTCCAAAAGAGCTTGTAAGTTCAATTCGTTAGGACTAAAATACAACTTCGCAAACACATCAATATAAACCTTAAGTAATGCACATACATAACTGTATAAGACTTCCTTACGTCGAGATTAATAATCATTTATTTATTCCACTCTTCAGGATAGGATGCCATTCTTATCATGTATAGTAGAAGATCTATGCACTATGTCTACTCAAAAGAAATCAATATTTTTAATAAATGTTTATGGAGTTACAAGATTAGATTTGATCCTTTTTCGCAAAAAGCACACATGTGCACATAAATAACGGGTGTTTTTTTTTCGAGGTATTAAACTTTAAGTTGGCAACACTAGTTTAACTGGCAGTTTTTTGTCAGCTGTCAAGTGATTTACTTTAAGTTTGGTTTGGCATTTCCAACGCTTCCAAATCGTGCAAATTTATTTAAAAAATCATATTTCTGTTCGAAATACGTATCGCGAACTACGTCAATTTTACGGTCAACATAATCGTCCATCAGAGAGTTTGAGTATGGAACGTTTTCGCACCACGTTTACTCTAAATCAGTCTATCCGCCATCGTGCCCGGTAATTGGATATGTGTCCATCCACTTTATGGACGATTTTGCGGAAAGATCTTGGCTTGCGTGCTTACAAGATCCAACTCTTGCAAGAATTGAAGCCACCTAGCAAGGTGTAGATTTGGTGTATGGGCCCCAAAACAAGATCGCCCTTGATCTCAATTTTGTTTAGCGGTGAAACTCACTCTTGTTTGAATGAATACTTCATTCATACTACTACTGTTGAACAATCGTGATGTGCTGGAGCTGTGGTCTCATCAATACGGTGCAACATGTCACACAATTAATGCCACAATTAATTTATTGGAGGAAATGTTCGGTGTGTACGTAATTTGGTCCTGTGAATTGGCCTCCAAGATCATGTGATTTAACGTGTGATTTCTGTGGGGATATGTGAAGTCGGTGAAGATAAGACCGAAACGATTGACCACTTGGAGGACAACATTTGCCGCGTTACTGCCGATATACGGCCTAGGCCTTAACTAACCAGTTCCGCAATGAGTTCGTTTTTATCCTAAAAATATTTCCTAAATCGAGGTAATGTCTGCACTGTATCGCACGAGGACAGACTCATGATTTTAAGTAGCACACTCGTAAATCGTTGCCCGTATTCATTCCTGGTCTAGTTGGTTTTGGATGGGATCCGTTATCCAAGCATTTTGTCTTTCTAAACGAGCTCTTTTTGAAGTAAATTACACTGAAGAAGACGGGGCATCGTATCATTAACTCTTTTCATGGGGTCCGACCTAGCCCTGCGATTCCTTAATGACTTGTTAAATATGTCGAACAATCCAATACGTAAGTTCTTCGTTTTGTCTTTTCTAACTAGAACTGTTAACATCCCCTTTGACTACTTCTTGGGAATTCTTCCGCTGACATCTTGGAAAATAATTTGTGCCTTAGTGTGACGATACGTCTTTCCCCCCGCTCTCATCTGCTGCCCTTATGACTTTACGCAGGGTTTCATACCCTATATACATTCAGGTTTTTAGGCATACATTGGTCGCCACGAGGAAGCTGACAATCGGAGTTGATAGTTGACTAATAGCCATCAGCTAGATGAACTCGGATGTTTTCAAACTAGGCAACGATTGGTACCATTAAACATCTGTATATATATATATATATATATATATATACATAACTCAAATTTTCAGCCAAATTCCACATTCGACGCACCACTGTGTAGCGTGTATCAATGAAATTAAGAAAGGACTCCAGCTGTAAATACCTCTTAAAAGTCATCGTTCGAATTTCTCTCTCACTGGAAACAAAGCATTACACAGGTGCAGGTCACCACAACCTCTATGATGGGATGCACTTTTCTGTTTGGACATGCATACCTTCATTCCGTGTACCGTGTAAGAACAAATAGTTAACATTTCAAAATTACGTCAAAGGTATCACAAAACGCGCTCGTTTCTTACGCTCTAAATAATGTACAAGAAAAATTGTTTTGTGGCAACCGTTTTTGAGTACCTTTACGTTTGAACCAAAATTGGAGAGAGGTCCTTGACAAAAACAATTTATCTCTTCGTTGCTACGTAGATGCTAAGTTAGACATTTTAATTTCTATTTCCCCAATGGGTTCCACAATGGACGGCGAAGTTGTTAACATTTTCGTCTTCTTTATCAACTTCACGGCCGACGCGACTTGTTCAGTGTTTCACAGCATACACGAGCAAAGGAAAAAAGAGAAAATGGGACATGAGCGAATTCAAAGGTAGTCGTCGCCGTCGTATATGCTGGTGAACAGCAAAATTTGAATCTACTCCCTAAGGATGAATTTATTATTATTTCGAAATGGCTGGCGTGTAGTAGAAAGAGAGGGACAATTTTGCTGTGGTATATGTGTGAGTGGGGATATTAGTTGAATAAAACTTACAAACGAAGTAAAATACAACAAACTTTAACAGTTATTCATTCGGGGGATAAAAGTTGACTGTGCACGGCCAACGGGTGTGAATATAAAAAATTAATCCCATCGGGTGCATTGGGTGTCAGTAGTCAGGATACGTGATGCTGATAATGGGAAAAGCGACATTTAAATCAAGTCTCTGATTTCGGATAGCGGTCGCAATCTGTAAAGTTTGTCATTTTTCTTTCCGAGATCATTCGAGATTTTCAGGAAATTTCACCGTGACAAAGATGATGACAATTTAAGTTGGACAGGAGAAATATTGTAATAAAATTAGGTCCTTGAAGTTGAAGTAGTCAGAATGGGATCTTATGAGTTTGCATTTAGGGATTATCATTCGGGAAATTGGCAGAGTTTTGGAGGGCTTTAAATTCAATTTATTGGCAAACTTGTGGACTTTGAAGTTAGCATGTTTGAATATTTGATTGAAAACTTAAGAGCTTTGGTATCATTTTGGATATAATTTAGAAGCAATAAGACATCCGGTTGGCATCTGGCATATAACCTATCTGGGCTTGATATTCAACCGGATGGAAATAAAACCAACCCTCCATTTTTAACTAAACGGACATTGACCTTGAATGCATATTATGCAATCTGAAACAACAAAGCCGTAGACGAGGATTTGTCATTCTTCGCCGACGGATTCAAGGCAGCCGAAGGTGTGCCGCTGCGGTTTACTCAGGCATTTTGAAGTTTCTAATTGAATCAGCCAAATTACTGCAGCGTCTTTTAAGCCAAAGTCGTTGCTACTGATAAAGCAGTCACTTGGTTGAAGCATTATCAAATATTACACAGAGATATTGGCACATATATATTTTCTTCATCCAAGCATCAATTAAATTTTTGGTTGGTATCCAAATACTTTAAAAACAGGGTGGAAAATAAAATTCAGCTTTCTAAAAGTCCATTTTATTTTAATTTTTGTGGCTTCTCTAACTAAGTTGGTGGTAAAACAAAACCATTGAATTTTAGAACTTGCTTATTTAAAAATAGTTTCAATTTCAATTTAAGTTTTCTCAGAAAATCACTTTTTGTTTTTCAATGATAAACATTTATTTTCTGAAGTAATGTTTGTCATTCCAATTAAATAAAAAAGAATTTTCCAATGATTCCTATACCCAATAAAATTTAAATTCCATCGGGTTTGCACTTGTGGAACTGCACTCACAACTTAGCACGATCTTTAGCTTTAAGTTTGCTGATGTTAGAATCTTGATGTCCCATACAGGGCCTCAAGTCTAGCTTCTACATTCATTTGTGTATGAGAAGTTATAATTTTGCCACAAATAATGGGATGTTCAATGTAACGCCGATTTGGAATGACTAATTTGAAAACTTTCTCTAGACAGTATAATACTCTTAGATGTGTTTCATTTTTTTGCAGTCTCTTTTAGTCTGAGAGCGTAAGCTGAGTAATATACGCAATCTTTGGTATCGAACTTTTTCGTAACTTATCGTATCCATCAAATGCGAATTCTGGATCATATCGATGGTATTTGTACTCTATTATGTGTGCATAAAGCTTGTAACATAGAGAAATAATTTCGATAGATATACCTCAAAGTATATGGAACGATTCAAAATCGCTATCTGAGTATATCTAGCCATGTCCGCCTGTCCGTACGTCCGTCCGTTCGTCCGTCTGTGTGTCACCAATTTTTGGGCCAACATTTTGAGATAGAGTGTTGACATTTGGTATAGAACCTATGGCCAACAAAGCTGAGCAAGTTAAAAAAATTTGAAAATCCGCCCATTGCCACAACTCCTCTTCAGTAAAACTTTGTTTTTGGTCAAATCATTGTAATTTTAAAATAGTATCTGAGTAACCAATGTCAATATTTATAACGGGTGTTTTAAGGGCCGATGTTGAATGTAAACCACACCCAAACGTCAAGTTATTGACATTTCTCAATTTCAGACTAACTCAATTTGAACCACGGAAGATTAACAATCGAGCAACGCTTTAAAGTTATTCAGGCTTATTATGAAAATAATCGTTAAAATCAAAATTCATATAGCGCACTTCGTGATTTTTTCGGTCAATTTAATCGTCCAAATGTACAATTGGAAAAATCGTGCAAAAATTTGAGCAAACCGGGTCTGTAGGAGATGTGAAAACACCATGTGAAAACACCAGAAAATATTGCTGTTGTTCGCGATGGTGTTGCTGAAGAGTCGTCCACATCAACTCGTCGTCGTGCCCAACAATTACACCTCTCACGCTGGTCGTTGATGAACATTATGCATAAAGACTTGCAGACCTGCGTTGATGTATAAAGACTTGCATTTACACGCTTACAAGATGCAATTGACTCAAGAACTAAAACCTCTTGACCATTTCAAGCGTCGTCAATGGTCAGAATGGTGGCTAGAAATGGAACAGTGGATGATCAATTTTCGAATAAAATCATCTCTAGCATCTCATCATAAGCAGAATTGGCGCATTTGGGCGAATGATAATCCAAGAGTGATTGTCGAAAAACCAATGCAACCACAAAGAGTGACTGTTTGGTGTGGTTTATGGGCTGGCGGCATCATCGGGCCGTATTTTTTTCCAAAATGAGGACGGTCAGGCAGTTACTGTGAATGGTGTTCGCTATCGTGAAATGATAACGAACTTTTTATGGCCCGAGTTTTAAGATATGGCTGTGGACGAAATGTGGTTTCAACATGCCTCAGAGTCATCGAAATCGGAGGTGTGCCAAGGTCGCGGTGGCCATTCGGCCGATATTTTGTTCCCCACATAATTGAACCATACCAATATTACCATAATAAAAATAAATGACAGTAATTTTCTAAATAATTTCTGTTTATTCAACATCAACATCGGCCCTTAAAATTTAATCAGCCTTTATTTCGTCAATACAAGGTTTTTTTAAAAGTTCACTTGCTTTGGGGGCGTTTAAAAAAAACTTGTTTCCGTACAGTTTTAGGAAAACTCGAAAACTTATGATGCTTAAAGTAATATAAATAATGTCGAAATGTGATTATACGAACGTTTATTCCTTTATTGAAAGGAATCGGTGTCCATGTGAATAAAAATAATTTTCCGTTATTGACGAAAACTGAAAATTTCGTTTATGTGGAATTCATAAAAACAGTAATAGTAGTTCATAAACTAAATTTCATTTAATTTGGCCAAAAAGTTTGCGAGAAATTGACAATTTTCCTTATATGGCCTATATGCAAAAATCCGTAACCTATATGGATTTTCTCGAAAAAAATTGGTATGGTTATAGAACATATCAAGTTTAATCAAAATCTTTAGAGACCTTTTCGAGAAGATGGACCGACGAACGGAATTCCAAAAAACACTTTTTTGGATTCCGCTTTCATCGTAACGTTAGAATCAATTAAAATATCGAAGTCGAAAATTTTCACGAAAACAATATCTTTCTCTTTGTAAGAGAAAGTTCAAAAGATTTAGATACTATCTAAGCAAGATGTGTTGAAAATGTAATCTTCTTCATTTCATTCGCATTCAGTCTTAAGTCACGCCTAATTTGTGGAATAATTTTAAGGATGAGAAAGATGAGGGTATTCACATGGGATAAGGTATTAATATTCTCATATGCTTTCTTATAAACTTTTCTTATGTGAGGCAAACCTGTGAACGCTGAGATGATGCTTAAATTGTTGTATGGATACATCTTCTGCAAGTTCTTTCCATTGTTTGCTTGTTTATAACAGAAGCAGTTTTGGTATTTCGTTGTTCCTGTCAGTTTTAGATGGACCGTAAGTATATTATCTGCAACGGCTTATCTTATAGGTCATTGGGGCTAAACAAGGCCAAGGATGATTTCCCTCATCGTATTCCAGTGGTTATGTTTTTTTTTGTTACCAGTAACATGTGCATTTGAAGGGATTCAATATCTGAATGGTTGTGTTTTGTAAAGAATGTATCCTGCCGGAAAATAATAGAAGCAAAGTAGTAATAGTTTCTGCATATTGTGGCTAATTAATTAAGACCGGTGTAAGCTGCCACCCACTCCAGAGTACAAATGACAAACATTATCATTATCAAAACCCATCTCTTCACACAAAAGGATTACACAGATAATCCAGGCACAGCTGTAATCCATATAGCAAGACAAGTCTTGAGAAATCCGTTTGAATTCAATGGAACCCAAGGAAACACAAGAGTGGGAAGCAACATCCCCACATTATAACGATGATAGTGATACTGCTTGGACCAGGAGTCATGTCTGACCTATAATTGCAAAAAGGATTTCTTCCTTAACAATTTGTAAAGGGGCCATCAAATGACAGAGAGATAAACTAATTGGTCACGCAATTGAAAGTGAGCCATGTTCAAGGAGGGAAGATCTACATTGACTGTGTAATAGGGTTTCAACATCATGTTACACTCCACCGAGGAGTGAGGAGTCTGCAGTTGAATGGATTGGGTGATGACAGAAAACAAAAACAACAACGGAAACGGATAGCGATAGCTGATTGTAAGTGTTGCGGTTAAGTGAAATGATGTAATTACATTTTTTCTGATGATTATGTCAGTCCCGGAGGACAGAGAAATTGGGCAAATATTACAATTGCTGGCACACAACACGTTAGGTTGGATAAAGTGAAGTAAATGAGCGCATCTGATCTATAATAAGCTCGTTCCTTTTTTCTAGGATGGCTAGATAAAAACGATAGATAAATAGATTTAAATAAAAAAACAATGATGTGAGATATAAAATTATGTATGAAACATCACATCACCCAAAAAAGCCGCCTCGGCTTTGCTGTAAGAGGATGTTAGTGAAGAACTAGACGTAGCAATCGATTGTTTTCAAAATTTTTCTTTCATGACTCGAAGCGTTACGTTGTTTGTATGACATGTAGGGCCGTCTTGTTGAAACACAGCTCATATATATGGATGACATCGAGGTCTGGTTACTGAAAGTCGGTTAACTTCCCCATTTCAAAAGAAACAAGGTCCGATAATGTTTCCACGCAACCAAGCAGTTCATATTTGCATACAATTGATGCTTGGTCGAACTCCTGTGGATTTTGTGCTTCGCAAAATTTGTAATTTTGCTTGTTGACATAGCCGCTTAGCCAAAAATGGGCCTTTTTCGTGAAAATGTTAGCTAAAATCCGGATCTCCGGCCAATAACTCTTGGATTCTATGGTCCGGCTTCAATTCTTGCTTCAACACAGTCTTAAAATCCAACTACAAAATGAGCCATGTTGACTCTCTGGGGATGCACAATTCAGCGGATCATTGCTATCTGGTCACCCAATACATCCCATGTATGAAAGACATATATGTAGGTGAATTGATGAACCTTTAAGTTAAATTATCGAAATCATTCTCTAAGTCAATAAGTGGCTTAGCTCAGGGAGATTATGTAAGATATTTAAAAGTTGTTACGTTAAACAAAACCAAATCAGGGACACATTAAATATTATATCAGGCCAGTGATTCAAATAGAACTATGCCTCTTTATAAACCTCTCAATCAAACATTCTTACTTATTTGAATGGCGCTAATTGGGGGTGAACCTGTCCATTTATAACTGCCTTCGCACTTCAAGTTGGTTGAGGTAGGTTTTTACTGAAGCAAGGTCTACTGCGACTACCATCTGACTGGGAATCATATACTTTGCGGGCAGAAGTAATGAGTCCATTCGTTGAATATTACCCATCCATCTTAAGCATCTAGTCTGGACTACCTCCATCGCTTTGCCTTAAAACTTCGTCAATGAAAACCAAAAGTCAGGACAATACTCATTTCATTCAAACAAATTGGTTAAAATTTGTTGATATAGACAATATTGGTTTCTTTTCCAGGATCAGATACAATTTGCACCGTCCCGTTTGTAGAAATTCAGTTTTTCGATTTTAAATCTTCTCACTGTTCACACCAAACTGAGCTCACATATGCGCGTGTAAGCACTACCCCAGTATGTAATATCTTTCACAACAACCTGATAAGGTCTGAAACGTGACGACAATGCACACCGCCCTCTTAAACATATTGAGAGTCACATGCACATCCTTAAAGAGAGAGCAAAAAAAAACTTTATTTGTATATAGTGTGAGCAGAAACTGATGGTAGGAACTTTGCTCCCGAACCACTTCCAAGATCTCCAACAGCCACGTCGCGTCGCCCAAACAGCGTTGTATTCTAGTGTCTTGTATATTTTCTGTTCCAAAGTGAATACTAATGGATATTTTATAGAGCATGGTGTTTCGTTTTGCTGAAGTTGTTGCCCTTGAAGA
This sequence comes from Rhingia rostrata, assembly GCA_949824845.1. Lineage (NCBI taxonomy): Eukaryota > Metazoa > Arthropoda > Insecta > Diptera > Syrphidae > Rhingia > Rhingia rostrata. The sequence goes on along the minus strand of OX463758.1, from coordinate 39,192,966 downwards.
TGTTTTTGTATCTGTAAGTACCGTCTTTGGGCGTGTTTTTATTATTTTTTTGTTCGTTCTCAATTGCATTCGTAAGCAGGGAGTTCGTTGGGAAAAGTTTTTGCATTTAACTTTGTGATAGTAGACTACGAAAGTATACAACTCCAGATGGATCGGCACGGAACCTCCGTATTGATTTTGTCCTCAGCCTCAGCAAGCCAAGTTACTATGGATCGCATCTAGACCGGGAAAGCAACTTCGATGTGCCATCTACACTTGTATAGAAAGTTTATGGCATACGACACGATACGACGCCGTTTTCAAATTGTCAATATCCTTTTCCATTTGCCAGAAGAACTGCAAAACAATAGCCAAGGCAAATTGAATCCTGAAAGTGGAGTAAATGAAGGAGAAGTTCGTTTTTGCAGTTTGGAAGTTTGGTTGTTGTTGTTGATTCGTTCTGTTGACGTTGTGCATCGGAAATTTAATGAAGTTCCGCGAAATTGTCCTTTTTTTATTGAGAAGGCTATTTGTGAGCATAATGAGTTTGTGGTGTACTTAATGCACAGGTGTAACTTTCAATGCTGATAAGAATGCTGATAAGAGTTGAAATAACTTTAAGTCAGCTCTTGAAGCAATGAGAGTGCACAACTTCTCAGGATTAATTTCTTATTTTAAGTCTCTTTATTTTACTATATGATAACTAAATAACGTTAAATTTCCATGTTCGGTCTTATCTTACTTTGCCTTATTTCACTTTGAATTTCGGAATTCAGCGTTATTTCACGGCACCACCTAAGCTGGTACAATGAGGACATCACTACCATTCAGGAAATACGATGTAATGGACCTGAAGAAAAAAAAACCGAATGTTACTACGGTTCGTGTTATATAAGCAATCGAAAAGCATTATAACTTGAAGATCTTAACAAACGTATTTGAATTTCAAATGTACTAAGATAGCCTTTAGATGTCCAAACTAAGAAAATTCTGTGAAACAAATAATTTTTTTTCCGTGGGCTGGTGGAAATCTCAAAAGACAGGATGAGCACAAACTAAAACAAACTAAAGTATGCGACTTATCTAGCAATTTTTTTTACCACAAGTAATGAATGTTTGGGAGGTAACTTTCATGTGAGAGTTCCTGCTTTTTCCATTCATTAATCTCGTTAAGAGCGTTTTGTAATTTCATATTTGTTTCCTCTATTGTTGTGCCAACTGCTAGTATAGCTGTATCGTCAGCAAACGTGGTAACTATTGTATCGTATTCGAGTATTAAGAGTGGAACTACTATGACGTTCGGAAAAGTTTACCTTAATGCAAAATGTCAAAGCCAGGAAAACATGACCTGAACATAATTCTATTGAGATACAAAAAAAATGATGGCTCGTTAAAGGCCTAGCTTGTTCTCACAAGGTAAAATTGTAGATGATTCAAAGTGAATGCTTAGAATAAAAAAGTTTCAATGAGTTTTTTTTACATGAACTCCTATTGTTCCCATACCTCGAGTTTCCTTTTGTTACCAGCCTTATTCAAATGGTTCCAAACGGTTTTTTGTGGAATATTTATCTCCGATCGAAGCAATGCTTGCATCGTCTTCAACGAAGAAAAATGTGTTAAAATATGGAGTATTTTTCTCTTCGCGTATCCATCTGCAACTCGCGCTCAACCAAAACTGGGACAAAACAGTCGGAGAAGTGTTTTAAGCACAAAACGTGAAATACGGATTAATTAAGTCATCTTTCTGCTGAAAATAAAATGGGTTTCGTTTTACTCAACTTATGTTTGACTGTGAAGTATTTTTTATGAGATTCTATAGAAGAATTAACTGCAGTAACGTTGTATCTTGTCATTGAAATGTCAGCTTTTTATTTAAGCCCTGCTCAACCTAAAACTATCCTACTTCTATATAGTCTCTTCAATAAATACTATAACCCACCTTAACCAAGGTCTTGCCTTCACTCACCTAAATAGTTTTCCTTGAATCCACCGATGGACTACAGCCCTCACCAGATCGATATTATGATCGTTGTATCGAAAACAGTACCAAAGCTTTCCTATACACACCAAAGAAGTAACGGGATACCAACAGCACATGCCATCCGCCAAATAGAATCCGATTTTCGTATTTCTCCGATTTATCGAATTAATTATCGCCGCAAAGAGGTCAACATCTGCACGAGCACACGTGTCTCTGGTAGATTCCATATACTTTTCCAACATCCACCAACAACTTTGGTATAGCCCTAGCCATTACCTAGTGCCTACACCCGGAACAAACTCTGTAAAACTAATTTATAGTTGACAATAATTATTGTTGTATCGACCTTCCTTTAGATGTACGAATACGAATATCTATGTTTTAGAAAAAAAAAGACACAAACACACACAAACACAATTTTTATCTATGTCCTTCGGGGTGGTGCTTCCGCTTGTTCCGATTTCGTGCACGCTCTGTGACCGAAATGTCGGCTCAAATCGAACCACATGCCAAAGTCCTTCTTTCTGATTGGAAATGTGTTTTCAAAACCCTCCACTTTGGCTGGAGACCTCCCCAATATCAGTCATTAGAACTTAAACGTGACCAAGCGACTAGCAAACGATAAGCTTTGGCAAAATGGTCTTCGTCGGATGCCTGCCATTTAAACCTTCTTTCGTTTGTACATTTTTTGCATTTGCCATGCCATCATGGCATATCGGTATTGTGAGACGGAATCCATTAATTAGTTTTTGCTCTTCAGAAGTTGTTGGTCAGGGATTGTCCTCTGGTTTGGTTTTGTTCGGGGCGCGAATGAGATCCGCTTCTGGTTTTAGTTTTAACAATTTCAACTCTTTTTCTCTTGCTCGTCTGTAGTTTTTTGGGTTTCCTTTGTTGTCGCGATTCTTTTTTTTTTATATTTCGCTGGTCAAGCTTTTCGGTATAAATAATTGGAAGGATGTTTCGGGTCTTATTTTCTCTCTAAAAAAAATTTACTTTTTCTTTGAATGCAATTAACGATGGAGAAAAAGAATAGAAAGGATTTGAAAATATTCTATGGTTTGGAAAACTAAAGTGAGCGTGTAAGGGTCCAATTGAAGTGAAAGGAATTAACTCATATTTGATGCGTTTACGGTATTTTGAACTTAATTAAAGAGCAAAGGAGAGGTTAAAAGTTTGGCGACATCCTATTAACGAAAAGGACTAGTAATTATTTATACGTGATCTTCATTATGGACGTGCAAAAGCACTCGGCATATAGAGAATTGTAGGTATGATTACCAAATGCCGAAAAATAAATTTAATCGCGAGACATACATAGGAAAAGAAAGCCACTCATATCCAGTTAACGAAAAGATAATTCTCCGTCCAAATTGTAAGGGCTCATGCACCAAGCCGTCAACGAATCCTATACGAATGAAAGCATAACCGATGAATATCAGTTCAATATGTCTCAACTACGAAAATGGCTATCCCACGACTTCTTCCTAATACCAATGATAGATGCTTAATTCACACTTTTCGAATGACAGAAATGTTTCGGTATCTCCAACACACTGACCGGCACGTGGTAGTGTGGATTCAAGGTGTAGAATATACCAAAAGATGTCATGTCGAGACTTGTCTCTACAATCCCGTACAGGAACTCAAAAACAGACGATATCGACATAATTGGTTACTCCCATTATATAGGCCTCTACAGTAATTGATGGCCAAGCGAAATACCTTTCTTGCAGCTGGCGGGGTCATGGCATAGTATATGGTTTAGGAGTTCTTCTAATCGGAGTCAATGAATGGCACTATAATGGAGATCCGACATAGATTAACGAGACCTTAAGTTGGCTCTGAGTTTTGCCATCCTGAAATCATTAGGAACCAAATCTGTAGGTAGATTTGGTATCTAATGAATTTTAGGTCGTCGTGTTCCAGACGATAAAAGGGAGAAAATATTTCGACTGAAAAATTCTCTAACGAATATTTGGGCATATATGCAAGGATGTGAATTGAAGAGTAGATAAAACCGCTGACATGATAATATATTTCAAATGGTCGAACCACAGCCCTGTAATACCATAGAATGAGTCCGAATGATTGTCACTATCTGGTGGAAGACATTGATTTTCTTTGACAAATCAAGCCATGATAAGATAAGTACCGAAGAAGCATAGTACTACTATATGAAAGACAGTTAACCATAACAAAATTAAATTAAATCTGAAGAATAACGACATCTGCAGGTTAGGGTTAGCTTTTATGGTAATCAGATGAAAAAGATGTAACGATATCTATAGAGGCTTTGGTACAAGGCTAAGCTGCAGGTGAAGACTAGGCCTGCCATTGATAGCCAAAATAATAAGGGAAGAAAACCGGCTTTTCAAAAAGTAGACAAAGAGCAAGAATAGCACGAGATCGAGGTTATAGAGAGGTGCCACTCCAGGAACGATTTTCGCAAGTTTTGGTGGGAATCAACGTGATGTCATATCCACGTTTGCTACTATAGAGAAAGAAGCGGCAAAAGTGGGTTTAGCAATATATGATGGTAAGATTAAGTATATGCTGTCAAGACGAAACTTCGAAAAACTGAACAGGACGTCACCATTGACAGATATAACTTTAAAGGTGCCGAGGAGGATTAAACTAACTGCCCGAGTCTCTTTTGCTTGAGGAAGCGTAAACTTCGAACCCGCTGATATCACGAAATTTAAAAGCTTTGAAAAATACATTCCCCAGTGTTTATAATTTTCTTAAAAATTATAAGGCTTTTGATCGAACTTGGCACGGGTAGCCAAGTTGACAACATAAGGACATCTTTAAATACCGTGCGGTGGAGAGAAAACTTTCTGAAAGACGTATCTTTTCAAGTTTCTTCAGACAGATTCTATATACTGGGATACCTCAAGGATCAATTCTCTTTACCACTTTATTTCTGCTGCACATTAGTGAATTTTCGATGACAACTTATAATCGCATTTTAAATTTTACAGACGATAGTACTCTAATAGCTCACCAGCAGAGATGTGAACAAATTTGCTCTATAAACGAAGACCTGAATAAGGCTGTTGGCTGGAAGATTGCGCCTTCAATCCCAGTCAAGATTCATGAAACTATTCAAACAAACAACAAAATGTCGGTAGTTGCTAGCCGAAAAATATATACCAAATTTAAAGTTCTGAGAATATAACGAATACAAAAATCAGTGATCCAACATATGGATAAAGTCTCCACTACATCCAAAATCTTTCCTATCACTCTCTTTCTCCCTCTTCTATTACGCCTGCAATGTGGTAAAACATTTAAAGGGTAATCGTAAACCCTTGAGTGCCCACAAATTAAAAAGCTCAGTTCAATTCAACTTAAAGAAAAAAAGTATTTGTTACGAAGCAACCAACAGTCTCGATAAGGACGGATTTTATTTTTGACGACCCTGCTAAACAAAAATGGACAACGACATACGTATCTGCACCTGGAATGTGAGCTAATGTCCTAAAAAGCAGACATTACTATCATCCATAAAGTACGGTGGGATGGGTTGGGTAAAAAGAGGATGAAAAACTGTGTATCTACTATTCAGCGTGTTAAAGTGAGAAGAAACAGCAGCTATTCCGATGCATATTTATTATAAGTGCCAGACTTAGGCAAGAAGTCTTATGTTGCCAAGACATTAGCGAACGCAAATTAACAATCCACATCAAGGCCAAATTCGCCAACATAAGCCTTATATGCGCTCACGTCCCAACGGAGGAAAAATGTGATATGGCTAAGGACTGTTTCTACGAGCTCCTTGACAAATTCTATCAGAGACTACCGGAGTACGATGTTGAAATCGTGCTGGGAGATTTCAATGCAAGGGTAGGTAAAGAAGACATCTTTAGAAAACATAGCCTACACGGCACAACGTCGTCGTGTTGTTTGATGAAGAATGCCGACAGATGCTCACAGCCAAGAACGAGACCTACAAGTCTATGCTACAGATAAAGACGAGGACTGCCATTGAGCTCTATAGGCAAGAAGAAGGGAAGAACACCCGCTTTTCAGAAAGAAGAAAAAAGAGCGAGAAAAGCGCGCGATCGAGGATATAGAGAGGTGCCACTCCAGGAACGATATTCGCAAGTTTTGATTCAACGCGATGTCATAGCCACGTTTGCTACTTTAGAGAAAGAAGTGACAAAAATGGATTTAGCAGTGAATGAGGGTAAGTCTAATTATATGCTATCAAGACGAAAGGACACACAACATCGACGAATTGAGCAGAACATCACCACCGGCTTCGCTACTAACTCTGACACCAACATCTCGTCAGAAATGAAACGAAAAAATTTCTCTTGCCAACCGCTGTTTCTTCTGGCTAAGTAGGAAATTTAGTAGTAAAGCCCTCACTCGAACTACAAAGAAGATCCTATTTAAGACCCTGATCATCCCAGTCCTGCTCTACGGCGCTGAAGAATGGACCATATCAGCAGCGGATGAAGAAATCTTCGGTCCCGTTTGCGTTGACGGGCTATTGGGACTAAGATTCTACCAAGAAATACACGAGCTGTACAGCGACATACTCCTGAACAAAAAAAAACTTCGCATTGGACGTTTGAACGGACACCAAACGCAGAATCTTCCATTCCCAGCCTGTCGTCGCGTCGCACGCCTTAAGTGGCCTCAACCAACTTGGAGTGCGCAACTGGAGGCAGTAACTGGACCGGGCTAATTGGAAAGGCGTGTTGGTTGAGTTCTAATTTCATTCCAGACTGTAGCCCCACTAATTAAGTAAAAAATAAGTAAACGTTCTTAAATTGTAAATGGAGTATTGGCTGTATTTTTCACCTTCAGCGATGAATAGTATGAGTGAAAAAAAAATAAAAGCGTCATCTTTACAAAACTAAGCATACGTTTAATGTAATTTTGGTTTTCTTGAAACATATTTCATAACTTAAACATTCAAATATATGTGAAGAAACTTAAAATAACAAAATGAAATTCTGCTACATTTTCTCTCACAAAATGCATTTACTCGACACCACGACCCTACCGTATGAAAATATTCTCGATCTCTGATAACAGAATATCAAAAATCGATACTCTATACTCGAATCTCGTATACGATCATACCGAATCAACATTTATCAGTCACGTATGACCTGATAACTGATGTGGTAATTCAACCCCTGGTCTTGAATACTGTTCTCATGTTTGGAGTACAGCCCCGAAGCATGCACTAAACTAACTGGATTCTATGCAAAGACGTCTAAGGCGGATTTATATACATTCTTCCTAAAGGGTGTTTTATAGAGGTATACAAATTCGAGTCGAAATAAAACACAAGAAAATCGTTTTAATGTCCATCAATTTGGCTATAAAAAAAATAATTTTATGCCATTAATGATGAAATATGATTTCGGGCATGTGACCGCCGCGGCTGGTTCAAATAAAGCCAAGTCTAGAGAACCAATTTCCAACAACTTTTTCGAGCATTTGGAGCCGTATGTCGGTAATAACGCTGCGAATGTTGACTTCCAAGTCCCCAAACGTTTCGGGTCTGTTGGGGTAGACGAGCGACTTCATATATCCCCAAAGCAAATAATCCAATGGTGTCAAATCACACGATCTTGGTGGCCAATTGACAGGTCCATTTCGCGAAATTATGCGCTCATCGAATGTTTCCTTCAATAAATCGATTGTGACGTGCGCTGTGTGGAATGTAGTGCCGTCTTGTTGGAACCACATCTCATCCACATTCATGCCATAAAATAAAATAGTCGGTTATCATGGCCTTATACCGGTCTCCATTAACGATAACTAACTCTCCAGATTCATTTCGGAAGAAGTATGGTCCAATGACTCCACTAGCCTAGAGAGCACACCAAACAGGCATTTTTGTGGATGTGATGGCGTCTCAAGTGTCTCATGTGGATTCTATTCACTCCAAAAGTGGCATTTTTGCTTGTTGACGTAGCCATTCAACCAAAAATGAGCCTCATCACTGAACAAAATTTTGCGATGAAAATTAGCATCGAGATCAATCTCATTTTCGGCCCATACACCAAAATCACGAGGCATTGCATGGTCTCGCGACTTTAATTCTTGCACAAGCTGGATATGGAACGGATTTTCCATCACCTTCGCCTCACCTGAGAATAGAATAAAAAAAAATACTGTCTTCACAGTATTGAGCGATTGGAAATGGCTATCACAATGGGTCCATAAGATCGTGCGTGTACTGACGTAGACTTTACTTTACGGAACCTAAGATCTTACCATACTATGTAAACTAGATTTTGTATTCATTAACACATTAGACCACTTAAGCTCTACTGAAAGCTATCTTGAGTAAGTCTTCCTATTAAGGATACACCAGGATGGTTATTACGAAACCCAACTGTTATTTATGGATCATCAATGATATATAATGATGCCTGAGGTAATACGGTATTCCTTTCATTAGTAACTTTTGAACGCAATCAAACTACAAGCCAGCATGTCAATTTTCCTTCAAACCATCCCCCAAATGAAAAACATCCATAATCCTGTTATCAAGTTCCAAAATCTTAAAGCAAAGTTCCAATATCATGAACGAAGAACAATTTATTATCCAAAGATGACACCCCATGAGTAAATTTTAATTTACTGACCAACACAAATCTCCAGCAACTCGTTGAACGTGTGTACAAACACATACGTTCCGCGGAGCAGGATAACGCTTTTAAAAATGAAAAAGAATTGTAGCCGGAAACACGCCGGAAATCAAAATCACAACGCTTTGCTGCACGCAATATTCTTTATCGTTGTCCATAATAAATTCTACTTCAGAATCGTTGTGCCGCCGACAGCAGTAGCAGAGGGCAATGCCTCACCTAGATAAGATTCCTGCGCGTCCTTAGTGTGGTGTTCGGTTCAAAGATGCCACGTCTGGTAATAATTTCTCTGCTCTTTTAGTTTCCTCTTTCGTTTCACTCATCTTCGTTCGGAATACATACAAACACGTATGTGTATGAACGATGGGAGGAAAGCACTTGAGAAATGCTCGCTTGCAGTTGTACTCGAATTCATATAATGCTTGACTACCCATAGTACAGTTAGTGGGAATTGGGAGAAGTAGGTGATTACAGTACATTGGATCGAGCGATTAGAATAGTTGGGTTCTTTAAAAGGATGTTGCAAATGATGGCTAGCAACGCTCTTTTGAGATTTGTTAACGCCTTCTATGAACGTTCATATAAAAGGGTCAACACTCTCATATGAATATGCAATACTTGTGAGGATCAGGCTGCTGTCTATCTTATAACCGGATTTTTTTTTGCGTGGCGCTGACGGCACAGCACCCAACCTGCATGAACAGTTAGATACCCATAGGACACGCGGCCAAAAGTATCCACTACAAGATTGAATGCTGCCGTTCAACTTTCAGCTTATCTGCCACCATTTCTGTTCAATTGGCATGATTAAACCTTCAGATTTGTAGATGAACTGTTGTCCTTTTATGTCGTAACTTATGTCTTGGCATTTCTTTCATTGTCCCCTTTGGAATCCAATATGTGGCTAAGTATAAGTACACGTCTCTCCCTTGGCTCTCATCTTCTGCCGCAAAAACTATACACATGAAATTAAACCAATATACGGCCAACGTATTAGGTACTCAGCGTTGGCCACGAAAGGGCTGAGAGTCGGAGCTGGTAGGTGAAAACTCAAGGTTTCATACAATCCTATTGCCTACCATTTGACCGCCCATAAAATTTGGCATAAACAAAACTACCAACAATGTCTGCATGCATGAGAAAATGCACCCGATGAGTGGATTACAAGGTCTATATGCCCCATCCCATGTCCTGCACCAACTACCGAGTCATATTCCCGCTATATGTCGCATATAAGAGCGTTTTATGCCTTTTTGCAACACACTTATCGGCACGTACCACTGCGACTTCTGGCCCTTCGGATCGACCATAGAGCAAATTTTCACAATAAGGTAAATCCTGAAAAAGAGCATAAAATTTCAACCATATTTATATCGACTCTAATGCGCGTATACCTATAATAGCGTCTATTGCCTAGAACTTTATAAAGCGATGGCGGATTTCTGGATACCATTAAAACTGACAAAGCTGTATCGCCTAACATTGAAAGACACACGATCCAATGAAAATTTTGGAAACAGCTAATCTGAACTTTCCCAAAGATGTACCGGATGATAAGGAGACAAATTCGTCCAGCTAGTGGGCTACGTAGACTATATCGACATCATTTATCGCATACAGCGTGCGATGTTTATGAGGACAAGATAAAGTATATACTATACAAAAAATAAATTTCACCTACAATCTACGCACAACCTTGGGCACTGTTGATAGTAACAATTTTGAGGTAGTTAAAGAGTTTATCCACCTCGGAGTCAACATCAACCTCATGAATGATACCTCAGTGCAGATACGACGAAGACGTCCCTAGGAAACCGATGCTATGTAGGTTTAACGAGGCAAATGGAATAAAAAATTCTAAGCCGAAATTCTAAATGCTTACTCTACCGGACCCTTACCGTACCAGTCCTGTGTTATGGTGCTGGCCAATAATCAGCTGAAAAGAATGGTAAATGGAGGAGAAGATTACATAAATCTTCTCATTACACTTTTGAGTGTTTTTCAGATTTTCGTTGGCCTTCAGTTAAACGCCAATATATAATGGAAGCGTTAAATAGCATCCATTGACAATTCTTTGAATGAGAGGCAGGTAATACGAATTTACAGCACGTTTTGAAGGTTTGTACCGATATACCTCCTCTCATAACCACTGATCCAATACACGACTACACTAAAATATTATTGGTCCACAATTTTAGAAGGTATGGAAACTTATAATACCGATTTCGCATGGCAAATCTGTGTCAACATATTCCACTTAACTGTGTTAAGTGGGTTGAGGCCGCTTTAAAATATTTTCCATACTCACACTGAAGCTGACAAAAAAATAAACCACCCTTAAACCAAAAAACTATCCAAATGGGCACAATAATTGCAAGAGCATTCCTTGTAGTTGGCAGTATTTTCTGTGTGCACTTTGTTGTTGCTAACAAAGGGATATCCTGTGAAAGGATATTGGACTTGGAAAAATATTTATTGCCTGAGGCATTAGGGAACGGATCTGTGCTGCACAACTATGACCAGGCATGTTATTACTAAATGGGAATAGAGAAATACTCACCAGCGGCCGGCATAGAAACAAGGACACTATTGCAGACATGTTTAGAGTTTCGTTTCGTAGTCTCAATGCGAAACAAATAAACTTTGTCCAAGTTCGGTATTAAGCCCTATAAAAGAAAATACCAAGAAGAAGAGAAAACTTAAAAGCAGATGAGACTTAAAGGAATCTTTTTATTGCCACCCCTTTAGCTTACAATATTTGAAAACTCAAAACCAATTCAATTTGAGTCCTTCTCTGTGCACAGTTCGAGGCACGTTGATCTGAGTTTTTTTCTTTTTAAGGAACAACGACAACGGCAACGGCAACGACAACGACGATGAAGACGAAGAAAACAACTTGAAGTGTCTATAGAGAGTGTAAAAGTTGTTTTGTTAAGAAGGAGCAAAAGAAGAAGAGAAGGTCCTTACAATTGGCTTCTTCCTTTTTTATGATTTCTTTTTTTTTTTTGATTCTCTTGGTTTTGAAAATCACGTCAGGTTTTTTTGCTGGTGGTCTGATTTTATTTTTCGACACGATACCTACTTTGAGACTGCATGAACTTGCAAAAAGTATAAAATCGTGATAAGTACCCCGAAAACGAACCACTACACCAAAATCAATTTCAAGTAGCAGGACTTCATGGAACGTGGCAAGTTACTTGAAAGGAATCACGACAACTGTTTGGGCGAATATAAAGCGTCTGGCTGTCGCCTACTTGTTGGGCGATGATAATGGTGTACGTGGGTGAGATTGTGTAGAAAGGAACACTTCCTCCTGATATTCTTTCTTTGAAAATAGTGAATACCCTTCGTTTATGTAAGAATGAAAAATATATTTCTTTTTAATTTCGAAAAGTTTTTCTCTTCCGGCGATATTGCTAGGGGCACAAAAATTAAACTTTTTTTGGAATCCCTTTTGTTAAATGATGCTGATGGTCCTGCACATTCTCAATTCGGGGTAGGGATCTGCTTCGGAAAAATGGTGGTCTTTAGGAAATAATAGGGCCAGTAGAATTTGCATTTTTTGAGGGAGATAGGATGAATATTTTCAGTATTTTTTGTTTGTGCAGTATTTTTTGTCAGTGGACACAACCGCTGTTGATGATAATTATTTGAGTGGAATTTATTAAGTCATTTAGGACTTTCGAAAGAAGTAAATGAGTAATCTGGCAAATTGAGGTTCCGAGTGAAAAAGGAGGGAATGAAATTGTGTACGCAAATTGATAGTCGGATTATGGAATGGGGTTGGTGTCTGACGACGACGACGACGGTCTACAAGTATTTGAGTAGCATTTGGAAGTAGGGGTGGCTTTATTGTAGTTAAAATGAATTATCGTCAACATTGGAACAAAGTTGTACACTTGGGTTGTGTTTACAAATTCAAAATAATTATGAAGGGTTTCGCATAAGTCACGCAAAATGTAATTTTGATTGATAATACAGATTTTTAGTTAGAAAGCTTAAGTGTTTGGTTGATTCATACAGTATGCAGACTGTGGTTATGTACTAAATAGCACATTAGATAAATAGCCGCACCGGATTTCCTATCAAGCACGTACCTACTCTTTTATTTAAATTTTCTATGACCATTTCAGCCAGAGAATAAATGTGAACGAGTTTCATTAATACGCCCAACAATATCCTGTTTCAACGCTTTGATGGTCGTGGACTTGTATACCCCTTAGACTTTGACTGCAAAAAATGGCGTTAAATCACAAGATCTGGATAGCCAATTCTGATCGCAAAAACCCCCGATTACACGTTAAGGAAATGACTCGTGCAGTATTTGAACTGCTGTATAAGCCAGCGTCTTTTTTGAACCCATATGCCGGTCACATCCATATCTTGTAATTTAGGCACAAAAAACTGGGTTATCATGTTACGATAACCAACGCTATTAATTGTTACTACCTGGCCAGCCGCATTTTTTAAGAAGGATGGTCTGTGATGCCTCTTTGTGGCTGCATTAATTTCTAATTAGATACTCGTGGGTTTCTGAAACCTAAATGTGTCAATTTTGAAGGTTAACGAATCCATCAAGATGAAAACGGGCTCCATCACTGAAGATGATTTTGTTAGATAAGCATCCACTTGTTATTCCAAAATCGATTTAATGAACTCTCTTCGCTCGGCATGGTAAGTAGGTTTCAGTTCTGGAGTCAATTGAACTTTGTAAGCATGAAGTTTCGAGTTTTTAGTGAGAATTTGCTATAAAGCTTCGATGTTTTCTGTTGAACGACTTGTTACAGGACATCCAGAGTATTTAATATCACTAATTGATCCATACATTGTTCATTTATTGTCTTCATAGCTGACTGTTAAAATCACTATGACGGCCATATTTTGTACGAAAATTGCTGACTGTAGCTGACAAACCTTTATTGTTTTTAAAATATTGTCCAACAATGAAAATGCTTTGTTCTTTTCCAAAGCGTTTCATTTTTTACTAGCTTCGAACTATCAGCTGTCAGATTGTTATCCGGTGGAAACACAGTAACAATCAAATGGTGCAAAATTCAAATTTCGCGTGATTTATGGAACTCCCGATACATTACAGTTCTGATCCTGTTGATGATATTTATAAACGACGATCCATCTTTATAATCTAATCGGGGTTATGGACCAAGCTGAGCTCATAAAAGAGAACTGTCTTAACGAACACGAAAGGCAAATACTGAGCATTTTTTTAAAACTCTCTCAGGTGGCGCGATGTTATAAGCCTGAAGCAACTTCTAAAGATGCTTATTTTTGTTTACTCAGTCATTAAATTGCTGAAGGTGGGTGGTCATATGTCTTCCGGTAGTTTGTTATAAACCGGGGTTACCATATTCCGCTAGATATTCGTTTATACATAACAGACGTCAAGGACATCAAGCCAGGACGTCTTAATATTAATAATCACACTTATAAGTTTAGATGGTAAAATCTAGTTGGATGAAACCAGTTTCTGATGGTTACTTCTAGGATGTAAAATGAGCATAATTGATGCAGTCAAAGTGACAATACGATTAGACGTTACAAAGTTAACGCCGGTTAGAGTTCGTCCTGATTCTACAACATCCACAAGTTGTGAACTCGCATTTTTTTGACTTTTTCCTGTGATTTCTACACAAAATTCTGATTTTCCTTTGTATTACAACTCTCAGTCATTCAAAACCAGCATAAATAGGATGTCTCCTTTATTCGTGTCCCTAATTTGCTTTACGCCCACACAAGTTGAATACAAACGTCTTTTTAAAAACAAAATTATTTAAAACGTTAGCGACTTGTGTTCAACGAACTCTCATTACCACTGTCACTCACTTCTCAAACAACATGTAGGTACCCTTGTACCTAGTATATATCCTCATCCTTGTGCTGCGTTGAAGATTTGTTAGAATTATCGACTTTTTCTCAGCCAGATGACTTGAGTGCGTATTATTCCAAGTACGTGAGAGCAAATGAAGTTCTGTTAATGTCCCGTCGTCATTTTGTTCATCGTACACATATCCAATTACTAATACCCACGAACGTGTTGACAAAAAGGACAAGCGAAATACTTCCTCTTCTAATTTCTTTTTTGCTCATTTATATCGGACGCTTCGCTGTATTGTAGTCTTTAGAACCCTCTTTTTTCAATCTACGTTCCACGTGAAGCACATCAACGCTATCAGCTCACGTTTCTTGTGGATGTTGGTTGAGATATTTCCGTCTCGGAACTAACCACGACGTGTGGAGCCTTTCTATCTAAATGTTGGAGTTTTTTGTTTCCTTTGTGTCCTTTTTTGGTGTTGTATCTTGGAATTTCTCTTATTTTACTTTAAGCAGTAATACGAAGGACTCTTTGTTACATTCAACTGAATGAGTATTGAATGAACGGATGTGAAATTATTCCTTATCAGATCAGATTCTTTTTTTTTTTAGTTTAAGTTCTGAATCTTAAGCTGGACCACATTTTTTGTTTGTTTGACATGGTCGACACAAAATCGACTGAAAGGTACACTGATGTTTATTTCTTTTTTTTGTAGATTTTGGCTTTTGGCGTGTCAACTTGTGTTACATTGGCAAATAGTATAGAAGGGGATGACTATGGTGACGATTCGACTGGGGACTTATCGCTGCGACAACAGAAATTCCAACAACAACCATTTAATTATCAACGACTACGTGAAAAATTCCAACAAAATGCACGCACAGGCAACAACAACATTGATAGAAACACATATAGGTCAGGCGGAAAAATAGCATCGAGTACATCGTCAAAGATTCAGGATAAAAACAGGTACATTATCATAAAATGTTTATTTTTACTTATAGCAAGTTTATAAAAGACTTGCCGTGTCTTCCTTCCATATTCTTTGCAACATGTGCACAAAGGATGCTAGTTTCTCCTGTCCACCAGCAAAAAGCCCAGATATGACGATGCCTACGAGCCAAGACTGAGCTTTATATGGCTCGGGGATTTATTGAACAGTTATCTTATCTTTATTCGATGGTTTAAATTTAAATTTTATATTGCACTTTAGAAATTTTGCGAATACAATACTTAGCGTTTCAAATATTAAAACGGAATCAAAAAATACAAAACTTCTTACTGTGGCAATACCTCACAAACTATTTCTTCACTTCTCATCCTACCACATTTGAATTCTTAACCGCTATGGATGCTGATATTTGAAAGAGAGGAATGAAAATGCGTTGAAAGCGGAACGGAAAAATATGACAAAGGTACAAAGGATAGCATGCGTGGGCGCTACTACCGCAACTAGCGCAATAATAATGAACTTAAGAGGACATGCTCAAATTCTAAACAGGTATCTGGGCTCAGTTATATCGTCTGATGTATCTTCAGCATGTAGCCTGACCTTGACTTTCAAACACCATCTGCATCTTTCCAAGTAGAGAGGAGTGGAAAAAGAACGAACTGGAGATCGAAACCACATCCATCTACACTAATGGTTCAAAAATAGACGTAGGCGTTTAAGCTGGAGTGTTTTCAGAAACATTAAAGCTAAACAGCAATTTTCGTCTCTCTGAGCACAGCAGTGTATTCCAGGCTGAGATATTGGCAGTAGCTGAGGCAGCCAAAGCGACTTCAATGTTAGTGATAGCACCGGACGATATCACCATTTTCTTTGACAGCCAGTCTGAAATAAAAGCAATCTCAGATGTCGAAATAAAATCTAAACCTGCGAAGCGTTGCCGTGAAGAGCTAAAGATTATTGGCGTCCAACATAATGTCAAGCTCGTCTGGGTCCCCAGACACAGAGGCATACGGGGCAATGAAATTGCTGATGAACTGGCTAGAAAAGGATCTGCCTTAAGCATTGATCAGGCAGACCAGTCTGTCAAACGCGCGCTGTGTGACCTCAAATCACGGGTGGGACAGAAAACACTGAATATTGCTAAAAACCGGTGGAACTCCCTCCCCACCTGTGAAACATCCAAAAGGATGTGGCCTGAGTAAATAGCAAATGTGTTTCGACACTAGTAGGGATTCTTACAGGACATAGCTTACTTAAAAGCCACAAACTAAAAATGAATCTTATAGAAGAACTTTGTAGAGTCTGCGGCAATAAAGAAATACACGAGGAAGCCCTTCACTTTCTGTGCCACTGCCCAGGCCTCAGTCAATTAAGAATGAGAACCTTGGGAAATTGCTTTTCCCATGAACTCACGGATCTATCAACACTCCCTATCCCCCATCTTTTCAGGTTTGCAACAATATCTGGACGGCTGTAGAGGGACTAATAACAATGGACAGTAACAGGGTAAATGAAGGAACCAACCGCATACGTGGGCATTAAGTTAAGGGAAGTAAAGGGATACCAATCTTCGGGGTTTGCCTTTAAGCTAAATTTACCCATAATTACGTATCTTACACATACTATTACATTTATAAACAAGTTTGCGTGAGATAAGTTATTCCCCACATTTTTTGCTCAAATATTTTTGATTTTTGCCCGCCACCTCACCGACCTCACCAAGAACCATCACAGAAAGGGGTGAAAATTTACATAGGAGTTAAAAAAAGCTGTAGCATTGCCACCACCAATAAGCGCATCCAAGAAAAATTTTGAAATAAGCACCGCGTTTTTTATTTCCTTCACTAAATACAGTCAAAAACATATGTTTGTATTCACCAAAACCTAAAATTCGGAGCTGTCATTTAATTATTTAGTTTGTTTACATTTTTTCCATTATTTTCGTTTGTTTGTGTAAAATTGAAGTGCAAAATTAAAACAAAAAAGTGTGCTCAAAATTTTACATAAAGTTAATTTGTGAAGTGCGACAGGGCAAAGTGCGAATATATTTCCACGCACGCAAGAACAACAGACGCAAAAAAATAAATCACTGTCGATTGAAATGTCAAAACAAAAATAAATCTACCACACTGCTTAACAGCTGTTAATGAAAGTGTCCAAACCCAAAATTTCACGTCTGCTGAATTCTTTTATTCGGAAATACATGTATTCACAGACAGGAGTGCATTGGTGGTGGATTACAACAAAAACAACCAACTCTTGCAGGATTCAGGATGAGAGAGGTAGAAGTTTGGTATCTCTTTACTTCCTTTATCTCTGACAATGGGTCTATATTGATCTTGATTGAAACCTAACTATCCTAAAAGAGAAAACATACCAAATGTCAAATTCACACTCATCGGAGTTTTCGACCTACGAGTAGGTGTTGCGAACAATCAGGCTACTAGGAAGAGCTCTATTGTACAGATAAACTAACACATATATAAATACCATGAGAGTTAAGTTTAATACTCCTGTCCTAAATATAAATCCGGGTCAGTTCAGCAATTTCATCCTCTGCGTGCACAACGATGTCGATTTGATTCTAGTATACAGTGAACCAAAAAAAAACTTGAACATCTATTATCCTTAAGCTTAACTTGAAATATATTTTTTGTTACGTTGGAACGAAAAGAACCACGTACTATAGCATATTTAAAAACATTTTATTTTCATTTTTAATTTCAAGAAAAATATAAGGAAACTAAAAATTTCAGAAATTCAAGGCCAAAAAACGGGGACAGTTGTTTTCTTTCTTTGCTTTATTTAACTTCTGTTACTGAAATCGCATTTAAATACCCTATAGTATGTAGTTCATATCGTTTCAATATATTACAAAATGGTTGAGATATTTCAGGCCTAACTTAAGGGAAATAAGTGTCCCAGTTTTTTTTGGTTCACTGTATGCTAGCAGTACACTTTGCATGTGTTACTTCGTTGCATTTGGATGTTCTTTACAGTGGTTGTTGCCGCTGATTTTATGTTGTGCTTAGCTCAGGTTGAAGGTGATTCTAGCGCTTGACGAAAATAGGATTATGGATAAGTCTCAGTGGGGTTATTTTCCGGAGCAGAATTTCCTCAAATTATTGATTGGGCGCAGATGGCTTTGGCAATAAGTGGTGTAGGTGCGTGCAGTGTTAGTTTTTTTTCTGAGAGGCTTAAGCTGGCGACTAACAACGAAAGTCAATACTGGATGGAAGTTTTTATTAAGCTCTTTTCATTGGTCACAATATTACCACTGTCTTAGGACCTCGTGAAATTCCTTCTGTTATTTGATGTCGCTTTTAATTGAATTAATCTAACACTTTATGATGATGGACTCGTTTAAGCGGTTGCATTTATATCCCTGCGTTTTAGCATCAATTGCTTTTTTACTCTTGTGCCAAAAAAAGTAGAAAAAAACTAAAACATGTTTCCGCTATACACCAAAAAAAAGGCATAGGCCACTGCCATTTTTGGTGTGCGATTGCTTTACTTTGTCACAATAACCATCCAAAATAGAAACAAGTGATGCCACCGAAAATTCTCAGTAGCCTTATATACCAGCGTCATTTCACATACCATGTTTGTGGTAGCCAGGTGCCTACCTTTTTTTCTTAATTGACGCCTTTTAGGTGTTTTTTATCCTTCATCTAATAGTATCAATATGATCTACCATTAAATAGAAATCGTCTATTAGTGCTAAAAATCAACTAGGTTTTGACAAATTTTACCAGCCTTACGTAATCAATCTGGTGCATTTCAAGCTTAAAACGTCTTATTTCACATCCAAGACACGAGCCTTGTTTTATGAACTATAGTTTTTATTTCGCTTTTTGGTATGCAACTAAAATTTCAGCCAAATAAACGAAATAAAAAACAAAATCTTAAGCAATATAAGTGGCTTTCAAACATATATTTATATTTTTCTCTTGAATTACGCAACGTTCTCCACATACGCCGACGATATTAACATCAGATGAAGTAAGAATTGTCTTCTTTTTTTTCGAAAATCTTCGGCCTCTACTGTCTTGACGGGCTATGGAGACGAAGATTCGACCAAGAACTTTACGAGTTTTACAATGACATAGACCAAGACCAGCTCAAAAAAAACTTTACATTATCCCTTTAAGGTGGTCGTCAAGGCAATTGCGTGTTTGGAAACATTTTGGGAAGCACATCACATGTGTTCCTCTGAGAATTGAAGTCGCGATCGTGAGCTATACTCATGCAGAATCGCCAACATGTACGGTTGGTAATGAAGGTCAGACGCATTAGTCAGATCAATGATAACCAATCGTTTTCGGCCCTAATTGAACACTAATGACTTGAGCGATTTTTTGTTCAAGTTGGGCGGCACAAGGTGCTATAAAACGAACGCGACAACATTTTGCATGAAAGATTTATCTCTCGCTGAAATACAGGGTTGAAGTACCCCAAAAACATTTGTTATGTGTGTGGGTTACCTTTCGCAACATACTGTATGCACGAGTCCGCTTAATCTGTAAAATAAGCACGTGCAAATGCTTTTGGTTTATATTAAATGAACGAGGACGTAACAATGGAAATATCAACATCAGAAGAACTATATTCGAATTTAAAAACTGCAGCAGCCATTGGGTTGCCCAAGAAGGAGTCTAATGAGTTAATCTTACTAAAAACGGATTAAAGAGTACTTGCCGGCACAGTGGACTCGTTTAATTTCTCTTGTGGACTTTTGAGATTCATAGTTGTTGTGTTTTCTTTTTTTCCTTTCGTTTGCTCCTCTATTTCAATGGCTCTTTGACTTTGTGCTTTTAATACTTTTTTATCTTCTGCAGGATTTGGATAGTTTTCCTTTTTTTCTAGCAGATTTTTATTTCAGTCTTCGTTTTGCTTTTAGCAATTAACGTATGAAGTTTCAGTTAAGCTTTAAAGGATTAAAATTCTGGATGTTAGTTAGGTTTTGTATTTTTGAGTGCTCTTTTTTGTATATCCATTTTGAAGATATGGATTTTTGCTTGACTCCAATAATTGGTATTTTTGTCCTTTTCTATTAAGAAGACCAATCCGATAAGTTATTTTAAAGAGATTTCCTATTTCCATTTTGTTCATACTTTTCAGAAAACGTTACACCATTAATTAATTGCGTTTTGTAATTTATGAGATTTTTATTGGTTTTTTGGTAGTTTACATTTTGAGTTTAGTTTTAAAGTGTTGTGGTTGAGCACTTTTTCTTTAAAATAATTTTATTGTTGCCACTAATGATTTTGAAAGCTCTTTCAAGCTCTTGTGCCATAATTTTCTACTTACTTACTTAAGTGGCGCTACAGTGTGGATTTAACCTTGGCCTCAACCAACATGTTTCTCCAATTAGCCCGGACCTTAGCTTACTGGCTCCAGTTGTGGGCCTCAAGTTGGTTGAGATCGGTTTCTACTGGTGCGCGCCACTTAAAGCGCGTTCGACGTCTGGCGACCCAGAGTATTGGTGTTAATTCGTTCTACTTAAATGTACACCATGTCAAATGGTTGAATCTTTGTCGTATACCGTCAACGCAAACGGGATCGAAGAATTTTTCTCTCGAATCGACCAAGGATTTGTTCATCCTCTTTTGATACGGTCAATGCTTCAGCGCCGTAGAGCAAGACTTGGATGGTCAGAGTCTTATAACTATAAGATCCCCTTAGCAGTTCGAACGAGGGATTTACTAATGCATTGCCTTCTTAGCCCGAAGAAACATTGGTTGGCAAAAGTAATTCTTCAACGTCCCGTACTACCTCAAAGTGACATCTGTCAGTGGTGACGTTCTGTTCAATTCGTCGATGTTGTGTGCCCTTCCGTCTTGACAGCATATACTTATAGTCTTACTCTCATTGACTGCTAAACCCATTTTTGCCATTTCCTTCTCTATACTAGCAAACGTGGCTATGACATCACGTTGAGTCCTACCAATGATGTCAATATCATCGGCGTATGCTAGTAGTTGCAAAGATTTTTGGAAATTGTGCCTCCGGTGTTGGCGCGGGAGTTTTGCACAATCCTCTCAAGCATCAAATTCAAGAAATTATGTGACAGCGCATCGCCTTGTCTAAATACTTTTTTTGGTATCGAATGTGTCGATGATGTCGTTTCCGATCCCAATTGAGCAGCGAGAATTCTCCATCATCATCCTTCACAAACGGACGAGTTTAGGCGGTATACCAAAACTATACATGGCTCTATATAGTTCGTCTCTACAAATACTCCCGTATGCGGCTTTGAAATCGATGAACAGGTGGTGGGTATCGACACTTCGAAGTGTAAAAATTTGATCGGTTGTGGACATTCCTGGCCTAAGACCACACTGATAAGGCTTATCCGGTTGTTAGTAAACGGTTTCAGGCATTTACATATTACGGCAGATAGGGTTTCGCAGGCGATGTTGAGGAGACTTATGCCTCTGTAGTTGGCGGATCAGAGGGTCTCCTTTTCGTGGATAGGGTAAACGATGCTGAGGTTTCATTCTTCAGGCATACTTTCAGCCGACCATATTTGGCTTTTAAGTTGGTGGATGTTACCAACATAGTCATCTCCACCGGCTTTATAAAGCCCAGCGGAAAGGCCTTCATTCCCTGCTGCCTTGTTAAGCTTAAATTTAGATATTGCTATCATAACATCAATCAAGTCGGGTGGTTGGCAGTTTCCTCTGTCGTTGCCAATATTGAATTGGTTAACATGCCCCTAGTCAAAAAAAAACTCCGGATAGGACCAATTCTCCGGCTCGCAGAGTCTTCGATTCTTAGTTAGACGTCGGACGCATTAGAGGAAGAGGTCGCGTAAAGTTGCGCACACAAGTAGACACCGACCCTAACGAACTTGGAGTGCACGACTGGGGGATTGTTTTTAAAAGCATGTTCGTTGGGGCCCTGGTTCATTACGGACTGTAGAGCCACTTAAGTAAGTTAGTAAGTAAGTAAGATTAAGTATACAGCCTTTCGGCGTTTCACTAAAAATGCTATTTTATGCATGCAAGTACAAACAAATGACATTTCTCCTTCTCATTTATTAAATACTTTTTGTGATTTCTAGTCTTTTCTCTAACCAATTTTTCATTCCATTACAGTGTTCAGAAAACTGAAACCGGTGAAAACGAGCCCAAATTTAATGAAATGAGTTTCTTCGATGAGCTAGAGACCAACCTACCCTATGGCATCCAGAATGTTCGACGGGACTTGACCAGCCGATCTACTCGCAACCAAATGCGTCTGCATAAGCCAAAGGTAAGATAACCACATAATCGAAACCACCAACAACACAAACACAGTAAAATCAATTTCCACCCCTCAATAACACACCACACACCTAGCGGACACACTCAGCAAAATTTCACACGAGAACACAGTTTGCGGCTACAAAGTCTAACAATGTTGCTCTTTTACCTTCCGATAAAAAAAATATGTTTCAGACAACATTCCAGTCATTGTGCCCTTCAAAGAGAATCATCATCCCCCTGGAGACCGTATCATATGAATACCGCCCCGATCATTACGAGGAAGTTACCTGTTACCACAGTTACGCACCGTCCAGGGACTACATGTCCGAAACCAATAAGGTGAGCACAAGTAAATTTTAAACATATCCTGCGGTTGTTGTGCACATTGTGCCACTGTGTTTGCGCTCGTCCTGTGTGTTACTCTCTTTGTGGCGCATTGTGTGGCAGCGGTATTGGTTAAACCCGTTTCTTTATTTGATGTTCCGCCTAACCACTTTAATTTGAAATTATTATTGCGTTTGTGGTGTCGTTCGTAGGTCTGCAGCGAGGCAGGATTCACGTGCATTCAATTGAATCGGACCGTATATCTAACGAGGCGTGCAAAGGGTACCGAATGCTGGGAATCCGAAACAAGGATCGTGCCCTCAGGCTGTGAATGTATGTGGCCGAAGCACACTTTTGGTGACATCATCACGTACCACTGAACTGAGAGGACCGCATCAATATACAACAACTGACATCACCACCATTCTAACCATCCTAGAACACCACCATCACACAGCGCCACTAAGCCACCTCTCCTCACCCATCACTATCACCACCGAGCACTGTTATAATATTGGAAAATCAAATTTATTTTAAATTTTCTATTTCAATTCGTAACCGAGATTGTTGTAAAGTTGTATGCCCCCAGACAATAGGGGTTAGGTAAAGCTCATGCTGTTGTAGTTGTTGTCAAAGCTATATATACAAAACCATTGGATTTTGCAAATTTATAGATTATGACAATTTTACAATAATAATTCAATTCGAATGCTGCTGGCAGTATTAGCACACAAATTGGAACAACAAATATATAACTCTCATGTAACAAAGGAACATTAAACCTAAAAATAATCACACAGTTACAGTAGCTGACGGATAATGATGTTTTCTTATAAAAGATTGGACGAAAGACACAATTACATCCATTTTTACTGTTTATCTCTGATATATTCTTATGCCGTTCCCGTACATAATAATTATTAAATCAAATAGCATTAGAGAGAAAAAAAACTATGGCTAAATAAAACAGAGTTCAAAATTAAAACAAACTTTTTAAAAAGGATAAAATTTCCATGCGATGTAAAAACGTAGTTTGTGGTGACATCTCGTATAGACATTTCGTTAGATATACGGATATAATCCGAATCGAAAGCTTAGTTAACATGTCTGTTCATGTGTATGTCCTTGTCCATTCATCACCAATTTTTAGGCCTATTATTTTGAGCAACCACGGTAACATTTGAGGGCCATTATCCTTAATAACTTTTATGTAGGCTACAATTTGCTGTGCGAATCAATGCATTAACGTTTAATTGGAAATAGTTTTAGTGAAGCAGTCGGTGCCGCCGGAACAACTTTACAAGAGACATGAATGACCTAGACTGTGAAAATGTAACCAAATTCAAATCTAGTGAAGCTCGGAGGAAGAGTGTAAGAACGATAGTCGCAGAATATACAAGCGTCAAAACACAAATTCCAAATTTCAAACCATTTGCGGTCAATTCGCCGCAAAAAAAAACGTTTGCCAATAGAGTTCCCCGTTAGGTGCTTTCTGTAAAATGCACTAACATGTATAAATCCTGCTAGTTCTTCTACCCAGTGTAAACTCCGAGTTAGGCTCCCCATTTTTGTAAGAACGTAAGACAAGAAACTTCTTCTAAATTCAAATGGATGAGGTATTAGGCTAGAAAATCTGTTTGATCTCCGTAAGTGGAACACGATTCCCCACATGGCAAACCGGAAACTTTCTGCAATTTGCTGAAACTAAAATTGTCTTGATTAGTCTTCTCACACTTCTTGCTGAACGAGTACAACTGGTTATTTTGTATCTATCATGAAGAGTATTCATCATTTTTATAAGCTACGAATTAAGGAAACTGTAGTTGTAATGGCAGAAAAAGTTCCCTTCTGCTAAGAATTTTGTTCAACCAAATCAAAAAATATCAGCTTTGAAGCTTTTGAGAGAAACGCGCCTATTAAATGTATTGTCAGAGACTGCTTGGGTATTGCCTCTAGTGGAGATCCGTCGCATTTGCAAAGAGTTCTGTACGTTGATAAGCTACTAGTTAATGCCAAGGACTTTTTATTTATATTAACGTAGGTTTTATTATACATATCATGACTTACCCTCCCTTGAAACTCCTCCCTATGTTCGAAATTTTTTCCAATTTGACTACCATTTGACCTTCTTGTTGTAATGTTTATATTTTATTATTTGTTTCGACTGTTGCTGCTACATGAAACTTAATTTTAAAGAAATCAACAATTAGAATTAGAATTAGAATAAAAACGTATTATGAGCAATTGAGCTTTCAATTTGAACGTATAATTTTCTCCACATTTCTCAATATTAATTTTTTTAAACACTGTTGCGAATACGTAACCTTTTTTTACTTTCACAGAATGCGCATATTGCCTTAATATGTTGCTAAGAAAATGTTTACATTTTATAAATAAAAATAAATAACAATTTCTGTTTTCTAAGAATGAGGGTAACAGTTGGCGAATTTATAGCGAATATGTATATATATATATATAAATAATTAAATATTGTACCGCTAAATTAATGTATTACCTTGTTACTTCTCACACTTTTTCTCAGGATTTTATAAAATAAACAGAACAGATTTTAAAGCTAAGCGACGTTCTGAAATATAAATTGCCACAATTGAATCTCATATGTTTAAATTTTGTTTTGTCCCTGAGAGTTTAGTTGCTCTGCCGCTCGTCGCTAGCTGCATTATTGTTCTCTTAATCCTTATACATTTCAATAATTAATTTTTTTTCGGTCATTTTTTCCGGTCTTTAAAATGAGATATGAGGATTGCATAAAACCATAAAAATTCCTAAACTTCGAGAATTTATCTACTGAAGTTGGGTTTATGAAACCCCAAGGACCAATTATGTGAAAATAAATTATTTTTAAAATATAACGAAAACAGACTTTACTTTCACAGATTTATATAATTTTTCAATTGACTGGCTCAGCAAAGAACCATTAATTCGACACTCATACAATGAATTTAAGAAATTTCCCTAAGGGATCCAATCGTATGCTTTTTTAAATATATGTACTAGAAAATTTTTTTTTAGTTATATTTGTAGTACGAAAATTTGGTCAAATATGCCTGGTCAAAACTGTACTCTTTATATTTTAACCATGTTCTTAAATAAGTATTCTGCTCCAGCGCCTTATCATAATCGCTTGATATTTAAACCGACACGCTTTGGCCTTCCTTGTCAACCCAAGCCTGGAGCCTAGGATTCATAAGATATTCTGGTGGAATCATTACTGCAAGGAGGTCGAACCAATGTAGACGTTATTTTTTCGATTGCATCTTTATTTGCTTTCCATAGTATTTTCCTGCATACAGAACCAAATATGAATGATTAATTTGTGTCATTCGCAAATGGCTTGTTGATATTTGCTACGCTTTCATGGTTATCGTGCAGAACCCGACGTTGCATTAAATTAAGATTATCGATCCCATTTGTTTCGTCAAAAGTAGCATCGGTTTTCAACGATGTTGACTCTGACGTAGGGGGTATTCCCTAATGGTGTTGTCCTCAACAGTGACATTTTGTTCAAGGTTGTTTATCTATAATGTTTTGTAAGGGTTCATTGTCTTCTCCTCGTAAAATTCAATGCTAACGCGATTTGCATTTGTTTTGTGCTTTTGTTTGTATTAAATTAAAAAAAACTGAACTGAATTGAACTAACATCTTGCATAGTTAGTTCAATTTACAGATTACCGCTATCGATGCTATCCTGACTTGAAATTCGTTGGTCTTTTCCAGGATTTCACTTAATGTGCAAAGTTTTGTCTATGGTCAATTTTCCAGATCGTTGGTTAAAGTTCGTCCATTGCTAATTGGTTTTATCGCATTAACTTACTTCATCTCGAACATTTCTGGTCGAACTTCTTTGTTTATATACCAGATTTTGTCGTATTTTGCTAATTGTTTTTATGTTTTTAATTTAAATTCTTTTGTTTCTATATCTACTAACTATCATTGGTATCAATATCTAACAATCTATTATTATTTGTTTAATTTTCGACTTTTTGATTACGACAAAGAAATTGTTCCATAGGTAATGAATATTTACATTAAAAATATTTAATATTGGCTACGATAGCTACGTATTTCATTTTTTATAAGAAATACTTTATTCGTTTGTTTCATGTTTTTTTTTCTATTTTAAGAGGCTTGTATACTTGAAAATAATATTACTTTTTTCATTTGTGATAAAGAGGGGTATAACTTTGAATTTTATTAAAACAAAATATATTAGAGGTTAAGCGGATCTTTTTATGTATTTCACTGTAAAGGTGATCACTTAAGAGGTCTAATTTTAGATGGCTTGAGGAAATATGTTGACCTTAAGCTCATCAATGTTACCAGCAATGTTTACTGGCTTATTATTCTAAAGATAATTGCCTTAGGGAGTCACACAATTCGGGTAGTTAATAGACTCTGTTCTTCGCAAAATTATTCAACCAAAAACTTAGTATTTAACATCTAGTAGCACTCATCAAGCGATCCATTCCCAATCAAACAAGAGCTCTCAATACACAACAGCACTCACTATCTTTAAATAGTAAGTTTCGATTATTTTGTTAAGACACCAAATAGTTTATTTTTCACTATGTTGTTCCAAAACCCGCAATTTTGTTTGTTCACGTAGCCATTCAAAAATGTGAAGATTTTTTTTAACAAAATTTTGGTTAAATTTGGACTGCTCCAAAACTCATTACACAGATGCGCGTCGCTAATTTTGAACTGAAAATTGGAAAGTTAAGCACACAACACATATATCAATATCACATTAATTGAATCATCCATTTTTGGCCAAATTTTTAAGACGTTGCCGTACAAACGCACACTCTGTACCACCGCATAATTATTTTTGGCCGTTCAAAACATTATCACTATTTCTTGTTATTGTTATGGTTGTCGATTTTATGCGTAAGTACTGAACTATTTTTGTTTTTTTCATCCGCAGTGTGCAAACTACATCTTAATTCCACTGCGTTCCTTAATAAGGTTCTGCACCGATTTATCCTTCAAAAGTTATCAATTTGAGCATGAAAATGAAAAGAGTAAAAGACTCATAACTAGAAGTTCTTTTCTGTATGAGAAATATGGGAATCGTTTTAAAATTCTGAACAAGAGTTTGTAATTTGTTATTGAGAAAATTGAATTAAGTCAGTTTAACACTTTATTGAGCTACTGTTACAAAAGTACCTTATAATACAATGAAATGAAGTGTTTACTTGGCTAAAAACATTTATTTTCTTAATAACCGTTTGCATAGGATTATTGAATGGCAATTTATTGTAATAAGTTATTATTTACCATATTATTTAAATAATTGCTTTGGCAATGATTACAACAGCAGCAACTTATAAATAAAGTCTTTTAAACGTATCTTATATTAGACAATTTTAAGTTAAAAACAAAACATTATGATGTATATTATTTATAAAGTTCATTTTTTTATATTAAACATATAGCACATCAATTAAATCATCCATTTTTGGTTTAAATCTAACTTATTAATTCAAATCACATTTAAGTAAACATAACTTATTAAAAAACACACTTGCTAACTTTATATTGTTATTATATTTATTTATTTTTTAAATAAACTTTGGAAATATTGAAGTTTTTTTTATTTGCTCATACATTAATTTGTGTCGGACTAACTACAGAGGTAAGCTAATACTGTGAAACTTTAGATTCAATAGAGTAAAATACATTTTTATAAAAACTCTTTTTAATTTTTGAGCTTTTCCCATATTTGGTACAAAACATACCTTTTTCAGAACGGAACGAGAGTTTTGTTAGAGCAGAAAATGTTCCCATAATTATTTAAATCCACACCTTAAATAATAAAACAAATAAGTAAACTAAAAACAGTAGGTACTAACAATAAATATCTTGTTATCATTTTTGTAGAGCTTTTTAAGCTTGCTACAATTAAATTCGTTCCAGTATGTATCAACCTTATCAACCAGTATGTATCAAGAACTGAAGCCGTTTGACGACCAGAAGCGTCGTATGTTCGTAAATTGGGCTGAGCAACAACTTGAAAATTATTCGGATTTTCATCGAAAAACCATCTTCAGCGATGAGGCTCGTTTCTGGCTGAATGGCTTCGTCAATAAACAAAATATGCGGTATTGCTCAGGCAGCAATCCACACGCACTCCATGAGTCATCATTGCATCCTGAAAAAATTGCGGTTTGGTGTGGTTTATGGACCGGCGGCGTCATTGGGCCGTACTTCTTCCGTGATGATCAAGACCGGCACGTTACTGTGAATGGGAATCGCTACCGTTCAATGATAACTGAATATTTTTGGCCCCAATTGGATGATATGGACTTGGAGGGCATGTGGTTCCAACAGGACGGCGCCACAAGCCACACAGCGAATGCCACAATCAATTTATTGGAAACCAAGTTTGGAGAACGTGTTATCTCACGAAATGGTCCAGTCGCTTGGCCGCCTCGGTCGTACGATTTGACGCCGTTAGACTTTTTCCTGTGGGGCTACGTCAAGTCTATGGTCTATGCCAACAAGCCAGCGACGATTGATGAACTTCGTACGAATATCGAACGTGAAATTGCAGCAGTATCGGCCGATTTATGCTTGAAAACCGTCTACTGCGCGGCAGTTCATCGCACCAACCCAGTGGCTTAGCGTGGGTTGGGGCAGACCCAATTTATGCCGCCTCTTTTTTCACACACCAAAAAGACATTGTCTATGGTCATTCAGTTTTCGGTTTCGAAAGTAAAGCTAAATAAAACACACTGCGAAACATTTTTATTGAAAAACGAGCCATTACGTGACCAGGAAACATCTCACGCAATAAAGCCATAATTGGTCTTGGCCTGTTGCTCTGTCTTGTAGAAACCACATATTGTCCAAGTCATGATCTTCAATCACCGGCCAAAATAGATCAGTTATCATTTGACTACATCGCTCCGAATTGACTGTAACCGCCTCCCCATTGGCATCTTAGAATAAATATGGACCAATGACAATTTTCGGAACCTCTTCTGTTACTTCTAGGTTTCCTGAGTCCTATATGCGGTAATTTTGTTTGTTTACATACCCGAGTGAGTAATGTGCCACTTCCCGGAAAAAAGTTTGTTCGAAAAATCGGTGTTTGTTGTCTGTTGTCCCAACACCCAAGAAGCGTATTTACGGCGCTGTGAATGGTCAGCAATGGGCATTAATTGTTGCGTAATTTAAACTTCATAAGGATGGACACGACACGTTCAATTGCTGCAAACGCCAGGAAATCGATGAATTCGAATCACAAGCAACACTTGCACTTGCAGCAGCCATATTTTCGACTGGGCGTGAATTTCAATGATGCACATGCTTTACGGCATCAGTAAAGCTTTCACTTGTTTCAAATATCTTCACAATATTACCGTATGAATCACCACTTTTGTTAAAACTTTTAATAGTTTTAAGGCGTTGTTCGAATGTTAAGCGATCCATTATCGTAAATGGCAAATATTCAACTGAAATTATGACCCTTCAAATGATAGCTGAGTTTGACAGGTGTCAAATACCAGCGCTCCCAACTTTAAACCACGAAATGAATGACCCAATATTATGTAGATATATCAATTAAAGTAAAGCAAAAATAAAACCGCAAATTTAAAATGTTCCCATATTGTTTTTTTTTTTCGATTTCCCAATATCTAAGCGGATAACAAATTATTTATAGCAGGATGTCAAAAATACATAATTGGCGCCAATTCGGGACGGTTAAATTTATATAAAATTTAACAGCATTAACTCTGCTTCACAGTAAATAATGGGATATTCTTCGTATTGCTTGACAGCAAAATCCAATGAACGCTGCTCCTAGTATGCAACTACATTTTATCAAAAATGACAAACCTGGGTACTCATTTCCTAACTTTTGAAAGATACGGTGTGCGCCTGCACGCATGAAAAACTAGATTTATAATCAACTGGGCTATTATGTATAACTTTCTTCAATTTATGTTGATAAATACATAGATGTGTCAATAATAGACGTTTAGAGATATTCATACATAAACCGAACCATGATTCAATATGAGAACAAGTGAATCAGATAATCTAGGCAATGACGTCTTCTATCGTAACAGATTCGTCTCAGCTAAGAAAAGTGCATACAAAATCTGCAAAAGTTGGTTTTATGTTTAGCCCTAAATTGCTTATTCAGTGCTGATGGATCTACAAGACAAAACATAAAATTTTACCTTCTCCCCAGGTCATTTTCGCAAAATTACGCGATAAACGCAATGTTTATTATGAAAATATATGCTTAACCGATTCCCAAAATCATCATAATAATCGTATTTACTTACTTACTTACTTAAGTGCCGCTACAGTCCGGAATGAACATGGGCCTCAACCAACATGCCTCTCCAATTAGCCCGGTCCACTCCAAGTTGGTTGAGGTCTGTTTCTACTTGTGCGTGCCAAGGCGAGGTCTTCCTCTACTGCGTCCGACGTCTGGCTGGGAATCGAAGACTCTGCGAGCCGGAGTATTGGTGTCCATTTGTTCAACTTGTCCTAGCTATCTTAATCGTCCAATGCGCAGTTTTTTGACCAGAAGCATGTCGCTGTGTAGCTCCTATAGTTCTTGGTTGAGTCTTTGTCTCCATAGCCAGTCAACGCAAACGGGACCGTAGATTTTTCGAAGAATTTTCCCTCAAATCGACCAAGGATTTCTTCGTCCGAGAAGTTCGAGTGAGGGCTTTACAGCGATTGGGAAATTCTGACGAGATGTTGTTGTCAGAGCTAATAGCGGAGCCGAGATAGACAAATTCCCGTACTACCTCAATGTTATATCTGTCAATGGTGACATTCTGACCAATTCGTCGATGTTGTATGTCCTTTCGTGTTGACAGCATATAAAACTGACATTTTGTGGTCAAATCGGGCAACTTTAATGTCATTTATGTTTAGTTTGGCCCGCCATTTTATCATGCACAGCCCCAAATGCTCGAAAAAGTGGTCGAATATTGGACCTATAGACTTGGCTTTATTCGAACCAGCCGCGGAGGCCAAGTGCACGAAAAATTTATTTACTGTACATCCCATATAACTGTTCTACTCAGTTAATTTAAAAGATTAATAAAAAAATTAACAAAATGTGTTTGCATATGAATTCATAAAGGGTGATACAATAGGAGCTTTCTTTTTTTTATATAAAACACAAAACAATCAATATATTCAGATAAATATTAATTTAAGTTCATGCTATTTAATTTATTAAGATAATTTAATTCAAATGTTGCTTACGACTAAATCTTAAATGGTCTATTTTCTAAGCCAGTTTTCTACAACCCTTTCAAGCATATAATAAGTTATTTCATGAGTAATAAATAGAAACTATGTTGGCTTTCAAAGCTTCAAACTTTTTGGATAAACAAGAGACTTCACATACAAAGTAATCCAAACAAAAGGGTGTCAAATCCCAAGAAATTGATATGATGTTTTCATCTAGAAACATTGAGAATGGTGACGAATTGATTGATTATGGTCTTCGCAAATACTCTCTGCTACTGCAGCAATTTTCTCATTATTACGGGATACGCGCTCTCTGGTTGTGGGATGAATGTCCAAATGTGTAAAATTGGTTTGGAATTTGGTGATGGTTTTGTGAATAATCCGTTCAGTTGGACGATTATGAGTACCAAAATGTCGTCTTTAACAATATTTAACTAAGGATTGATTTTAGAAATAAGTTTCACATTTATTAAGCTTTTTTGTGGCGTAACTTTGTCTATTCATGATGGAATGGCACGAGTAAATGTGAATAAACTTTGATGTAACATTTCACAAAGCCGTAAACGCTGTATTTTCGTAAATGTTTCTAAATTTTCTTCACGCAGAATTTCGGCTGATGAGAAAAAAAAACTGCCAAAGGATGATAGCCAGGAGTTTGACAGAAACCAACTTTTTTTTTTCATTTTTCTCTACCAAAGGGAACGTGTAGATATTTGACATTTTTCATTTTTCTTTACACAAAACTACAAGAACGGATCTTTATTCGTGTTGTGCAATTTGATTACTTTTTGAGTTACGTGTTCGATTCTTTATACTTTGTGTCGCAATGAAAACGCATTTCCTGAAATTATTACCTACCAGAGTACTCCATTCATATAATCCATTCAGTGATTACTATGATTACTTGAATACTGATCTCTGAGTTTCGGACACAAAGAACAACGGGTTAGTTTAAAATGTGTGTGGGGATGGAGATTGAAGAGATAAAAGTTATCAAATTGTACAGGTGAGCGTGAGACGTATGTTGAGGTTGCCGAGAGTAATGCGAGTGCAGGAGAAGAGAAAAAACTGCACATTTAGAGTAAAGCAAAATGAAGGAAGGAGATGTGTATTTGTATTTTTTTTTTATAATTTACACGTACTCAAGGGGTTATGAATACCCTTTTATATGTTACGATAGTACGATCGTTAGAGAAGGGGAAGAAAGAGAGGGTAGGAAAGAATTTGGATGTAGTGGAGACTTAAACTCCATGGGTGGTGTCCGAACTAGCTTCGGGGAGTCACTTTTTTTTTGTGTTCGTTAAATTTGAAGAAATTCAAGATGGTGTGCATACTCTTTTGGGTATTACACCGACCTTTTTATTTCTTTTAAATAAAAGTGAAACGGATTTTGGTTGGGATTGAACGCACAATACCATCCACTCAACAGACGAGCACTTTACCACTACACCGCGGCCACCCACCATTTTAAATATGAACATACAGACAATACATTGCCTCTTTTGAGTTACTACTTGCGTTGTGATTTGTGAACATGCAAATGAGTAACCAGTATCGAATAACTTGAGAAGCACATATTCGGTACGGATACTCATTGCAAGTATCAAGTATTAAATACTGTGTAACTCCTTTTTATAGTGCGTACCAAAACAGTTGGCCAACGGTCGATTGCTCAGAGAGAGGATTTAAGAGAACAAAAATGACGCGAAAGAGATTTAATCACTAAGCGTTTTTGCCTGTAATTTACAATGCGTAACCCAACTTTACAGTGCTTAGAACTAAAATGCTGTTGAATATCTAAATAAACTTAATTTTTTATTATGAGGTCGACTTTTATACATTTCTACCTAGAAGTCCGATTGTATTTGAAAGGGTTCCCAACCCTTTTTATGGTTGGTGCCAATATCAGTACCTACATGATCAATATGCACGACACAATTAATAATGATTAACGAAAGCATAATGAGCAAATAGGGTTTAAATCTAAAACCGTACACCTTCATAAAGACACAGTCACACAATCAATTCATGTGCAATGTTTTGCTTAATCTATCCGACCGTGATCACATCATACTCCTACAAAGAACCGACAAGACAAAAAACGAAACAATATATTTTCCTCCAAGTAAAGTTGACATATAATGGTCTATATTTTTCCTCCGCTCCTAATTTCAGTATAACAGAAGGAAAATGAAGAAACCACCCTCAGTGAGATCGCGACAGCGATCTTGAACACAAGGCAGGGTATACGTCGTTTTCCACCCATTTTCGTCTCTTTATGCTTGTTTTTGCAATTTTAAGAGATTGTAAAACACATTTTAAGAGACCTGCGCAGTAGAATGGCCAACTGTTTTGGTACGCACTATACCCATTGATATAGTGGCTCGATATTGGAAAATGTCGCTCGAAATGAAGCCCTCCGCCAAAACAAAAATTGCAGTACCGAATGCAAAACCAACAACCAAACCAAAACTAGAACTGTTTTTTAACTTTCTTTTATAAAGAGAAAGATATTGTTTTCGTGAAA
Organism: Rhingia rostrata; assembly: GCA_949824845.1. Lineage (NCBI taxonomy): Eukaryota > Metazoa > Arthropoda > Insecta > Diptera > Syrphidae > Rhingia > Rhingia rostrata. The sequence goes on along the minus strand of OX463758.1, from coordinate 39,158,257 downwards.
TTTTTCGACCTCGAGATTTTGATTGATTCTAACATTACGATAATAGCGGAACCCAAAAAAGTGGTTTTTGGAATTCCGTCCGTCGGTTCGTCGGTTCTTCGATCCGTCTGTCCGTACACGTCTTTCCAGCCTAAACGACTTGATTGGTTTTCTTTAAACTTCCAACTATCTCCAAACGCAATTTTCAGTTTTGTCCAATAAGGGAAAATCATTATTATTTACATGGACACCTTTAAATTACGGAATAAACGTTCGTATAATCACATTTTGACATTATTTATATCATTATAGCCTACCCCATAGGGGTATATTAGTTTTGATACATAGTTTGTAACATAAGGAAATAATTGAGCTAGGTATACCTCAAAGTACCTATATGGATCGACTCAGAATCGATAGCTGAGTCGTCACCAGTTTTGGCCTTAAATTTTGTGCTAGGATGATGAAATTTGGTACACGTGTTTGTTGTTGCTCCCAGCAGAACAAGTGTACAAATTTTTGAAATCCGCCCACTGCCACGCCATCATTTTAAAAAAAACATAGTTTTACGCCAAACCGTTGGAGTTTTTAAAAAAAAGTCTGAATAACATATCTAGACAATCTTTATATTTCGTCTATAAAAAGTTATTTGCCACGCCCACTTTTTGGGGGCGTTGTTCGTAAAAATTTTTTAAATATTTCGAAAAAAATGTTGATGCAAAATAATTAATTTTGGTAATATAAAAATTTCTTCCAAATATCATTTCTACCCACCCTACTTTTTGGAGGCGTTTTCATACAAAAACCCATTGTTTACCCTACGCTATACCGTATGCAGGAGAAAAACGTTGTTTTTGGTCGAACCGTTAGAGATTTTAAAAAGTGTCTTTGGAGCATATCTAGACAATCCTAATTTCTATATTTTGTTCAGACAAGGTTTTTTGCCCCGCCCAGTTTTTGGGGGGGTTTTCAGTAAAAAACGTTTTTCGGTAAAATTTTAAATATTTCGAAAAAGATGTTGATGCAAAATAATTGGTTTTTGTAATATAAACAATTCTTCTAAATGTCATTTTAACCCACGCCCCCTTTTTGGAGGATTTTTCATACAAAAACCATTTCCATACATTATGCATAACCGGCGAAAAACAAAGTTTTTTTCAACCCATAAATGATTTTGATAAACTGTCTGAACAATATTTTCTCACAATGACATTTTCTATATTGCATCGCCAAAAAGCCGACATTTTGAGGATATTTGTTTTAAGGATGGGATTGGATAGGGTATAAAATGATCCACACAGTGGATTATAGCCATATGTCTCATATGTTTTATATCTTATTTAAGCAAAATAAATACTATTGTGTATTTTGGCCAAATTAATAAAAACGTAAAATAACTTGCTATGAAGGAGAAAGTTGCGTACGACCCAGTCTTGCACCCACCACTCGTTTTTATTAAATAAGATCAGAAATAATGGCACTGAATTTATTTGTTCAACCGCCCACTTAACTCACCGGCACACATATTAGAATTTTGCCTTAACTGGTTGACAATTAAAGAGACAGGGGTGGCAAGAAGTTTTATTTCATGATTATTTATTTATTTTGTTTTTGGTATAATACAGTGAACATTGGAAAACGTGAACTAATTAAATCCGAGGGTATTCACGTTTTTGAGATTGTTCATGCTTTAGTGTGTAACGTTTTATGAGTAAATTGGTATTTCTTCCGTACTTTCTTTCTAATTCTGTTAAAATAAAACACATTTCTCCCATTACTATTTTTTTACTATTTTTTGCTTGAAGTTGTTTAGTTTAACAAACATTTTTACATATTTATTGCAAAATGTGTACATTAAAAGATTAAAAATTTGTAAGTTTTTGAAGCAGTGGTGTTTTTTCGCCTTCCTGTAACCATCAATTTAAGCATGTGATCTGAAGATCCTAATGTCTTACTTTTTCCCGGTCTAGACTTTGTAAAGGGTGATTTTTTAAGCGTACCAAATTCAACTCAGCCAACTGGGGCATGTCGCGTGTCATTGCTCGATATCGTTTGCCGTTGACGGTAACGTTTTTTCCACGGTCGTCTTTGAAGAAAAATGGACCGATGATGCCACCAGCCCATAAACCACACCAAACTGTCGTTTTTACGGGATGCATCAATAATTCGTGTATGGCATGTGGCTGTTCATCACTCCAGATGCGACAGTTTTTCTTATTTACGTATCCTTTGAGCCAGAAATGGGCCTCATCGCTGAACTAAATTTTTCGATAAGGCCCATTCACCAAAAATTAGACGTTGTGGTAGGTCATTGGTAGGCTTCAATTCTTGCACAAGTTAAATTTAATAGGCTTTCAAACCCAAATCGACACGTAAAATTTTCCATGTGGTTGAGTAACACATGTCCAATTACTGAGAATGGCAGCGAGTTGAAATTTCACGATCTTCATTAACATTGGACGCTACGACTGCAATATTCTCTTCGGTACGCACTGTACGCTAGGCATTCGAGTCGATGGTTTAATGTCCAACAACGTTAATTTGGTGCAAAATTTGGTTATAACAGCACGAATTTACCAGGTCGATTATGACGACCATAATATGGTCATTTTATGAAGAAGTCTTGAAAAACTATGCTCACGTTACAGAGCTTTTAGATTTGTTCACGTTTTAGCCTAGTTACTAAATGAAATTCAGTCTTCTCGTTTTGGAGTAGTTCAAGTTTTAGGGAGTTCACGTTTCCCAATGCTCACTGTATGTTAAAACAAAACATACATTTCAGAAGGCTACAACCCGCTGTGCGAATCGTTGAACACCCTATCCCACCTCATCCTCAAAATGAATGTACGCAATAAGTGGGCGGGGCTAAGAATTGAATCGGGTTAAAATATAAAATATGACATTCTCGCCACATCTCGTCCATACAGTTTATGAACAAGATATTCCACAGAAATAGTTTTTACTAAAAATGTCTCCAAAAAGTAAATATGTACACACATTGTGTTGTTCGGACACTTTTTCAAGTGTTTGGTTTGGCCAAAAACTACGTTTTTCTAAAAAGGGGGGCTGACAGTTTGCGGATCTAAAAATTGTTTACACTTGGTCTGCCGGGAGCAACAAAGGGCACGTGTACCAAATTTCATCATTCTAGCTCAAAATTAAAGGCCCAAAAAATGATGACGTACCTACGGATAGACATTGTTAAATCGACTCTTTATAACTTTCATAAGAGTTGTGCTTTTGATTAATTATTATGCTGTGCTTTTGTAATTTGTTCTGCGCGGTGATTTATGATATGAATTAAATGAAATTTAAGCAAATTAATGGTAAATCATTTGAAACCACAGCTTAGACATTAGAGATTCAAATATAAACCGCGGTGATTTCCGAGAAGTTTCGTAAGTAACATTCAGCAACTCATAAGCAAAATTTAGAAGCATGAAAGTAGGTATGCCTGAAGAATTAAACGTCAGCATATTTTGTCTGATCCACAAAATAGGAGACCCTCTGAACTGCGCCAACTACAGAGGCATAAATCTCCTCAACATCGCCTACAAAATTTTATCGGCTGTAATATGTGAACGCCTGATTCCGTTTACCAATAACGTGGTAGGCCCTTATCGGTATAGTTGTATGCAAGAAATTCCACAGCTCATCAAATCATTACACTTAAGCAGATCCAGGAAAACCTCAAAAAACAAAGCTGCATATGACAGCATTTACATGTAAAGACGAACTATGAATGCACATCTAGTTTTGGTATAAATACCGCTCAAACTCGTCCGTCTCTTCAGGATGACGATGGGGAATTCTGGCTGCATCATCAGGATCGGCAACGACCTAATTGAAACATTGGATAACAAAAAAGGACTTAGGCATATGACGTTTAACGTCATTCTCAAGGGGATTGTGCAAAACTTCCAAGGCACAATCTTCCATAAATCAACGTGGTGTCACAGCCACGTTTGCTAATCTAGAGAAGTAAGCGGAAAATGGGTTTAGCTGCATATTATGGCATACATATATACCCACTAGGTATATACATGCTGTCAAAACGAAATGACACATAACATCGATGAACAGATACAACTTTGATGTAGTATTGGAATTTGTCTCCTCGGCTCCGCTATTAACTCTGACGACACAATCTCGTCATAAATAAAACGAATTAACTTTTAATAAACGCTATTTCTTCGGGCTGATAAAGCAATTTAGTAATGAAGCCCCCACTCGAAATACTAAGGAGATCATATATAAGATTTAATCAAGAACTATATGAGTTGTACAGGGAATTAGCCCTAGACGTTTCAGATGACTAGGAGATGTAAAGCGAACGAACGCCAATACCACGGCTTATAGTCTTCGATTCCCAGGCAGACTTCGGACGCAATCGAGAATGACTAAGCGCGCATGAGTGGAAACCGATCTCAACAAACTTAAATAAAGCGTACAACCTGAGTTAATTAGCTAAGGACCGGCTAATTAGAGTTAAATTTACGAGGTGAATTCAAAAAAAAACTATTTTAAATATGATTATTAATGCCAATGAAACATAAGTTTGTTGTCAAAACGTTTAACAGGTGAATTAAGGTCGAAATCCAAAGCGTAGTACATACTCTGTAAACGGATTGCTATGATGCAATGCTTACATTTCCAAAACACATTTCGAATACATCAACTGGTAGGTAGTTGAACGGCTGACTTTCAAAGATGTATTTAGGATGCCGACCAATGACAACACATAAAAAGGCGATAACGGCAGTGTATAACGATGATGCTTGAAAATAAGACGTCCATATTTACATAAAACAACAATATCATGCAGCAACTATAAAATGGAACAGATTCAAAGTTACTATGGCATAAGACTACTCTCGTTTCCAAATAAACATTAAAATACCTCTTGTAAGAAATGAATTTTACATGTATTTTATTATTTAAAGCGCCTTCCTCCAAATGAAAAGTATAAATTTTAATTTCATTAAAAACAAGATCGAAAACAAACCAGATACCGTTGATCACATCAACTTAATCCTTTTCAGCGATCTTTGTTAAATGTTCCTCAATCTCCTTCTCATCCAATGTTCTGAACTCTGGATGATCCTTGGTCACGATACCAACTTCAATGCCATTGGGCTTAAAATCCACAGCTAGCACAGTTGACAAACAAGTAATCGCAAGTTGGATAGTCTTCTCATCGGACAAGTCCTTCTTGTACTTTTTCTCCAGGAAGCTGTTGGCTTCGGTTTGTTTTACACCAACTGAGACAGCACGGAAACCACAATAGTAACCAGCTGGATCTGTTTTGTAGACACATGGACCGTTTTCATCATCATAAGCAATAAGTACCATGCCTAAAGACCGGTAAAATTTAGAGAGAAACCAACAACAATCATTTTAAACGTTTTAACTTACTGCAGCCAAGTGGTCTCATCTCAGCATTTTGCGTGTATACCTGATTGATGTCAGCAATACGACGGCAGAGAACATCCACTGGCATATCGTATCCATATTTGTAGCGCCAATTGGCAGCTTCATACCGAGCACGCTGCACCTGGGACCGACTGTCGGCTATGATTCAAAACACATCAGAAATTGAAAACTAATAAAATTCTCAAAACTCACCTATCCTTCCTGTCATTACACATCCAACCTGCTTTGTAATCCTGAAGATGTGCGTCACAGTGCTGGGGTCGATTAGCTTCTCAGTGACTTTTTTCTGTGTGGCAATTACCGCACAATCACCGCTCTTTATGGCCACCGAAGTGATACCTTCTTGATTAATCGACTTGAAGGCATATTCTTAGGGTGATTTATTTCATAAACATCATATCCAGGACAAAGGGAGAAATGCAATACTCACCAACTTGGTAGAGACGGCCTTCTGGCGAAAAAATTGTAATGACCCTGTCAAAGCCGGCTGAACTTCCACGAGACATAATGGAGTTATTTCAATAAATTATATTTTAAAAAAGTGATTGCTTAGTACAAATATTTTATATTTTGTATGAGTGTGATTTTCCAATCTCTTAACCAGGCAGACAAAGAATTTGCAACAACTTGCAACACGATTTTTGGCGACGATGATTTTTTAAACAATTCGCAAATGACAGGCAAATTTACGGAGTCATGTCGGCTAAGCTGTCATTGTGGAGTGTGTTCGATTGGTTTGATTTTATGGGAAATATTGTAGTAGATGACAGGATGTGTTCATAAGTAATTTTTATTTTTTGATTTTTACCCGGGGCTTAGATTTGCAAGTATTATATTTAACTTTCATGGTATTTATATCTGTCATTGTATCTTTAACACAAGTGCTCTGCTCTGCTTCCGTGTACAGATACACCAACACATATAAATACCTTGAAAGGTAAAAATCGTACTTGCTGATCTAAACCTTGGGTCAAGTAGTTTTTTGTCGGTTTCGCAATTCAGAAATAATTCCTAGTTAACGTTGTAAACTTCTTAAATGAACTGAGTTCTCAATGTAGCTAGTTGTGTTAACCATTTTTAAATGGTAAGTACCACATAATTCGCCAAATTCACAAATAAAAATACTAAAGACAATATGAAAACCTAAGATTAAAAGAAGAAAAATCCATTTAAAAAAAAAAAAAGTAAACTGAGATTATAATTTTGTTAACCTACGATGTAACATATATATAAAAAAAATACTATCTAAAATGGAAAATCTTGTAAGCACCATTTATAGCATAATTGAAGGACCAAACTGTATGAAACTAACATTTTATTTGAGGAGAGTGATTGGAGGCCTCGCCTTATGTAGTTATGTGGCGTTGGGATATTAGTTAAATAATCGTTGGTGAATATCAGCCCAAGATGGTGGGATGCGGTGTGGAATGAGGGAACAATTGAGCCGCGGGCACTTTGCAACACCAAGTTATTGTAATTAATTTGGCCTCATAGTGGTAACCATCGAGAGTGTTGATAATGCTTAAAAATGTCTGGTCAGTATCACTGGGAGAGATAACCCAGCCCCCTGTCTACAGGTAAAACTAATCGGTCTGGTCCTTTGGCTTGAGACAATATACACTTATCCTGTATTTTGGTTATCAGCTAATTTCGAGGGGCTACTAGAATTTCATCACCCTATTCAACGATTTCAAGGCTACATAGGAAAGCATTTATAGTGACGAACTATGCAAAGGCATAATATTCCATAAATTATTGGTCGGACTCAATGTGGTGTCATAGGCACGTTTGATACTGTAGAAAAGTAAGATGCAAAAATGGGTTTAACAGTAAACTAATGTGAGACCAAGTGTATGCTGTCAATACGCAAGGACAGACAACATCGATTAATCAGACAGAATCTCATCATTGACAGATATAACTTTGAGATAGTTAGGGACTTTGACTACTCAGCTATTTGGCCTGAGAAGGAATTTAGTTGTATGGAACTCAATCGAAGAACTAAAGAGATCTCAGACCCCCAGAAAATCCCAGTCCTGCTCTACGGCTCTGAAGAATGAACCGTATCAAAGTGGAATGAAGAATTCCTTGGTCTAAGAAAATCTTCGGTTCCGTTTATTGAGGGCTTTAGATGGCTAGAACTTGTAGAGAAAATGGACAACATTACTCCGGGTTCGATTCCAGCCATAGGTAGCAGACAACATTGGAAGATCTCACCCTAAGGGTCCAGTTATAGTTCATTTCATTTCAACACAAAACATGATCGTACTGAAATTTTACTTCGGCAGCTGGTTTTAGGAATCATTGAAAAATTGTGTTGCATTTGGTGGTATGAGAAACATAAGGGGAAATGCGATAAAACTACGACGTGATAAATGAACTGTAAAAATTTGTATGGGAAACTTTATCAAACAATTTAAGATCTCACAGGAATTGGGTGTGTTAACTGAGATGGTAAAAGTTGAAAACTTTTAAAATACTATTTTGGCATTTAATCAGTCACTTTCACACATCAAACGTAGGGTTCTGAAAAAAATTGTTTAGAACGGAAAGAGAATAGTAGGAACAACGTTTTATCAATAAATAAATTACTAAATTGATATTCAATTCAGTGCGTTACCGCATTTTTTAGTGGTACGGTTTTAGGGACGTTTATGAAACGTTGTCGTAAAATTATAATCGTTCATACATTTATATACATTAATTATCGACTTCAGAACAAAATAAAACTAGATCATTGATAAACAAAAAGTGATTTTCTGCGAAAAAAATATTTAAAAGTTTTAATATTTTTGGATAATCATTCACCAATGGTTGAATTTATAAAAAAGCCGCAGGAAGTTAAACAAAATTTACAATGAGGGTTTTTGAATGATAGCTATAACAGGGCCCTATATAAATTCCTATGTAAATGGCGATTTGGTGCCAAAACAAAGCTTATGAGTTTCACAGCTTATGAGTTTCGCAGAAAATCACTTCTTATTTTATACTAATCAAGTTTTATTTTAGTGAAGTAATGATTGTCATTCCACCGAACGAAATGGAGTTATCCAATAGGGCCCAGTAATAGCTATCATTGGACAACTTCATTGGAACACAGCACATGATGGAATTGAAATGTCACCCCCATAGCTTCTTAAGGAACTATCGAAAAATTCTGTTTCAGTTCGTGGAATGGCAATCTTTACTTCACTAAAAAAGATCTTGTGAAAAATAAGAAATGATTTTCTACGAAAACTATAATTCAAAATTCAAATATTTTGGGATAATCATGGGCATAACTATACTTTAGCTGCCTTTCACTTTTTGCATTTTTTTTTATTAATCGATTCGTCTCTGCGCACTGATCATTTATATGCTTTAAAAAATTGTCGCTCACGTTTAGTTTAAAAGTTATTAACAAAATAAAATTGCACTTTTTGGGTTATAATCCCATACAAATTGTTTGTAGTTTGACACTTCATTTATTTTTTTTTCTGCTGCAGTGTACGCAGCATTGCCATGTTGAAAAAAACATACCAAATAAAAATATTTTAACAAAAAGAAATGTTGACTAAGGCGCCTGCCTGACGACTTTAAATACCCTGAGCGGAGCAACGAAGTTGCGTGAGCGTGGACTGTCCACAGAAAGATAGTTGAAATCCTTTGTTCCCGCGAAGCGGGCCACGCAGAGTACCGCTTAATAGAAAAACTGTTGACTTAGGCGCCTGCCTGACGACTTTAAATACCCTGAGCGGAGCAACGAAGTTGCGTGAGCGTGGACTGTCCACAGAAAGAGAGTTGAAATCCTTTGTTCCCGCGAAGCGGGCCACGCAGAGTACCGGTTAACAGAAAAACTGTTGAGTTAGGATTTAATTTATTTATTATATTATATGTACTAATTTATGATGAATCGTCAGAATCATTAGAACATGGTTCTGGAATTGCTTCTTGCCCGTTGTATAGTTTGCCGGCACATTTAAAAAATTCTTCGAGGGGGTCTAAATTTTCGTTACGGCATTTTTTTAAGATATTTTGTTTAGTCATTTTTTATTATTAATTAATGATTGATAATAATTTTTTTTACAATTTTTTACATTTTAAGAAATATGTAATATTTTTTTTTCTATCTTGCAATGCTCCATTGGAGTGTTTTTTTTTTCATATTTATCATTCAGCTATGTGTGAACTGTCAAAAGTTGGTTGATTTCTATAGGGATTTTTGGAAATTTCATTGTTTAATAACTTTTTAACTAATTGAGAGCGACAAAAAAAAAAATTGCTAAATTTTTAGCTTAATTTAGTGAGTGGAACAAAAAAAAAAAGTGAAAAAGTGATTGGAAGCTAAAGTAACAATGTTCCTAATCATGTTCTTAAATTTATAAGCTTTGTTTTGACATCAACTCGCTAATGATTGAATTTATAAAAAAAAACACGAGAAGTAAAAGAAAATTTCCAATGGGGGTTTTCAATGATAGCTGAAACTGGGACCTAAGTACCTATATTAAAAAGCTGCAGGCTTAGTGTGTAGCTCGCCTTACATACTCATAGTTTTCCTAGCAACCACTAAAAGCGCTTTACCTAGATGTCATTGGTATGTGCAAAAAATGTCAACATTGACGTATCGCAAAAAGGACAAAATACAAAAAGCGCAAGAAAAAAATCTTTTGGAGCAGTCGCATTGTTAAATTTCCTTCGTTCTCCATTTTTGCGTTTTTGTTTTCGTATTTCCCATATGGATTTGCCCCTCGCGCACTAGATTCCAGTATCCACTTGTAGGCACGTAATCTATCTCGGCCACTCTTGCACATGATCAATGGTAAGCAAAAGTGCATTCTGTTTATTTGCTCTCATGGGTATTCCTCCTGGGTGGGTGGGGGAGTCTTAACATCAACTCCAATACCTACTCAATTCACTTGGTTCAGAAGAGAGGAAAAGAGGAAACAACGGAAAACCTCTCACAGGGACAGGGAAAAGGACATTTTTTCATTAAAACGAAAAACATCTATATTACGATTTGTGAAAATAGTAAAATTACAAACGACAAATAAATTAATTTAAACGAACTTCTGGTTTATCAAAATTGTAAGGGAGGTAGAATACAAATAAAATCCACAAGGGAGAAAATTGTTTCACCAGTTTTTCCTGTTGGGGGTTGGTTTTATGCCGATGATTTTCCGACAGCCATTTAAAGTGTTTTTCCTGTGTCATGTCTTTGGAGGATCCATTTTTTGTTGTTAAAGAGTGCGTCCTTATTTCTCGAGTATACATTCGTTTGTGTTCGATCTCAAAAAGTTGTTCGTATTTCTTTATATTTTACAGCGAAGTGTTTAAAGCGTTAAATAAGACCCGTGGTCTATATTTGCGTTGGCGTGAATTGGGCGACACGAGCGGTGCTGAAGTTGAATGGACAACCACAGAACTACGTAATTCATTAAGGAGCATTGAGTGGGACCTAGAGGACTTGGAGGACACAATAAATATCCTTTTTTAAATTACCTACATATATCTTACACAGGTGTAGTGATGTTTTGGTGTAAATACAAAGCCTGGGAGGCATTTGGGAAAAATCAATGAATCTGATTCTTTGCATTATTCTCATACATATTTGTTTTCCCTTTACAGTTTCTGGGAATGTTGACTGGTATATGTCAAAATTGTTTTTTTTTTAACAATTTAACAAAGCCACCGTTGGTCTGATTATCAGTTACTGTTAATTAATTATCTATATTCCATCTTTCCTTGTTACATCCTTAACATTGTAACACGTATCGTAGAAAAAAATCCCAACAAATTTCGCATCGACAACAAGGAACTCTCAAGCCGTCGCCATTTCATCGATGCCACTCGCGATGAAGTCAAATCGATGAAGGAAAAAATGAGCCTGAACCGGAACAGGGACAGAGATATAACAGCACGTCAGCCGCTACTAGACGAACAGCAGAACGAGAAAAATCTATCCTTAACAAACAATTCCACTGCAACATCTGTGGTCGGTGGGGTTTTAGGTAACAGTGTTAGCGGTAATATTGCAAGCACCATTGCTGGAACAATGGCATCACGACACAGCGGAACGAAATACTCCAAATTGGAAAATACATTGGACAGTCCGGGCCACTATGCAACTCTCGACAGTCCCGGACATAAATTTGTCGGCGAAACTGTCTCCATTCAGCAGAGGATGATGCAGGGACAAGACGAACAGTTGGATATGATAAGCGATTCCATTGGAACCCTGAAGACTGTTTCACGCCAAATTGGTGTAGAATTAGATGAACAGGCAGTGTAAGTTAAAAACACAAATGTTTTCCAAAGTGTACGTCCATCTAAGAATTAATTTTTTTTCTTGTTTCTAGTATGCTTGATGATTTTGGAAATGAATTCGATACAACTGAATCTAAGTTAGATTCCACCATGAAGAAGGTTGCCAAAGTTCTCCACATGAATAATGGTGAGTTCATGTTTTTTTTTCTTTATGCATTAATACTTGATCAAGTCTTGTAAATAAATAAGACTTGCCTCGTAGATAATAGACTGCTCTTATTAGTCAATTCAGTTATCCGACCATATAAGCTTTGTATCAGAATATACTACTAATTGGGAATCAAAGTCCGTAATTAAAATTCCCGCAGTAAAACATTCCGGTTTGCCGATGTTTGACAAAGATGAGAATATTAATGTCTGATGAAAAGTTCGACATCGGCTTAAAAATATAGGCCCCTTTTATCTTTGGGAAAAATCTAACGTAATACACACAGCTATTTGCCGAATGCTTCGTTTAAGACCCTGATTATCAAAAAACTGTCTATATATCGTTCATCCTTTTCTTCATCCATTACTCTCTGTTTTATGAAGAGTACATTCATTTACCACCACATGAGATATCTCGAAAACAATCATCTCAGAGTGTCATTTTTAAACAGCAAGATTCCATAGGTGTGGCTAAGTGAACAAAGTAACATTGCATTCACCAATACGGTGAATTTTCAAGTGTTCCGGTATCTGCGATCGCTTGTCCCTAAACCGGTTTGGTCTTTTCGCCTCTAACCTGGGTTAAATGGGTCGGACACCCATATCTCTAAAGTGCCACCTATAATGTGTAATTGTAGCTAAAGCTTGAATCTGAGTCAAGAAAGCAACCCGTAAGCGTTTACACAATGTGTATCTTCGCGAATCTATAGCTTGATGGCAACTTCATGCAACAAATGTATCTCCCGTTTGACAGCGCTTTAGCTTTCTTTAGCTTTAGCTTTTTGATGGCTGCACTGACTTTATTTATACATGGTTGCAATTATAATTCCTTTCCAATTTGAAGCTAGCTCCCAATTGTTTGGCTTTTTTTTAGAAATTCATTGTGAATGTGGTTAATAGCTCGACAGCCATTTCATTGAAATCGTCAGGTTGATGTGATAATTTCAATGAAGGCAGGTACTAACACACCGAACATGGAAAGTTTTTACGATCCAAGTGTCACTTATTGCTCATGGCTTTGTAGTTTGGATTCGCTTTCATGACGGTAGACCAAGAGTATGATCTATACCAAAAGCATGCATATCCGACAAAGGAGCTTTATACAAGACCTTGTCAAATGCTCGTTTTTGCCACCAAAAATAAGATCCACTTGTCGATCCATCTCTCGTAGACGTTACCATGGGGAATATCCAACAGATGTGTCACGTGACATAAAGTGGTGGGAAGGCCAAACCCTGCCATCAGCATCTGACGTAATTGCTGTGAGATACAGGGATTGAGTTTATGGTGTGTAGAGTATTTCTAGGTTAGTTGTAAGGTTACTTTTAGGGCTTTTAATGTAATAAGATTTAGTTTTACCTTATTTTGAAGATGGAGACAATGTAGACATAATAGAGTCGTAGCACGACGTTTCAAATAACCAAACATATTTGGCCAATGCTGGATTTAAGAACATCTCGATCTCGTTCGCCAGGCCATATATTTATAAGCACAACTACTGGACACTACAGAAAGTATACTCCTGCAGGAGCTGTATGTACAAAAAGAAAGAAAAAAACAATACTTTTCATATTTTGTAACTCAAGCAATAAAAAGCTTTGTCTTGAAGTTTACTTCTTCAAAATCTCTACGGTTTGACAAACACGGAAGTAAGAAGTCCCCTCCGTTTCATTAAAAGCACAGATTAGTTTTCCTACAGGTAACTTCCTACATAATGGTCCAAAAACTGGTCTAAATGTGCTGGTGTATCGCCGCCATCCACTTTAACCTAACCATGACATAAAATCACCAATGGAACTGTTGCTACGAAAACCGTATTGTCGGTCATTAAAGAGTTTTCGTGATTCAAGTTTTTTTCATAAGCTGAAGGTTTATCAGCATTTCTCTGGCCTTAGAAAGAAGGAAGGTAAGTACAATTGATTCCTAGTTAGAGAAGAAAAAGATTCCCCTTTTTTTGGGAATGGGCTGAAGAAATGCTGTCTGGGAATCGAAGACTTTGCGAGCCGGAGTATTGGTGTCCATTCGTTCTACATGTCCTAGCCATCTTAAACGTTTAATGCGGAGTTTTTTGACCAGGGGCATGTCGCAATAAAGCTCGTATAGTTCTTGGTTGAATCTTCGTCTCCATAGACTGTCAACGCAAACGGGACCGAAGATTTTTCCTCTCAAATCGACAAAGGATTTCTTCGTCCGCTTTTGAGATGGTCCATGCTTCTGCGCCGTAGAGTATAATGAGATGATCAGGGTCTTATATAGGATCTCCTTAGTAGTTCGAGTGAGGGCTTTACTACTGAATTGCCTTCTTAGCCCGAAGAAACAGCGGTTGGCAAGAGTAACTCTTCGTTTAATTTATGACGCGTTGTTGTTTTCAGAGTTAATAGCGGAGCCGAGATAGACAAAGTCCCGTACTACCTCAAAGTTATATCTGTCAATGGTGACGTTCTGTCCAATTCGTCGATGTTTTGTGTCCTTTCGTGTTGACAGCATACACTTAGTCTTGCCCTCATTTACTGCTAAACCCATTTTTACCGCTTCCTTCTCTATACTAGCAAACGTGGCTATGACATCAGGTTGGGTCCTACCAATGATGTCAATATCGTCGGCGTATGCTAGTAGTTATACCGATTTTTGGAAAATTGTGCCTCTGGTGTTGGACCGTGAGTTTTGCCCAATCCTCTCAAGAATTAGATTGAAGAAGTCACATGACAGCGCATCGCCTTGCCTAAATCCTATTTTTGGTATCGAATGAGTCGGTATGGCAAAACTAGACATGGCTCTATAGTTCGTCTCTATAAATGCTGTCGTTTGCGTCTTTGAAATCGATGAATAGGTGGTGGGTATCGATTTGGACTTCTTGGGTTTTTTTTTTTCAGGATCTGCCAAAGTGTGAAAAATTGATCGGTTGTGGACTTTATTGGCCTAAAACCACACTGATAAGGGCCGATCAGGTTGTTGGTAAACGGTTTATGGCATTCATATATTACGGCAGATAGGATCCTGTAGGCGATGAGACTTATGCCTCTGTAGTAGGCGCAGTTTAGAGGGTCACCTATTTGTGGATCGGGCAAACGATGCTGAGGTTCCATTCTTCAGGCATACTTTCTTCCGACCAGATTTGGATTATGAGTTAGGGGATGTTACTTACCAAGTCATCTCTGCGGCTTTATAAAGCTCAGCGGGAAGGCCGTCATTTCCGGTAGCCTTATTAAGCTTGAGTGTAGATATTGCTTTCCTCACTTCACTCAGGTCGGGTGGTTGGCAATTTTCGCTGTCGTTGAAAAAATTGAATGTTTCGTTTTGCCTGATAGCGGAATGTTGTTCGTGATCGCCGTTTAGCAGTCTGCAGAAGTGGTTCTTCCATATCCTCAGCATCGACTGTGTCTACGATATTTCCTTGTTCATCTCGATTCTGATTAGGATTAGGATTAGGATTCTGTGTGAGCCTTGTATCCTTGGCTTTTACGTTTTACACTTGGTAAAACTTGCGAACATCGTTCCTGGAGTGGCACCTCTCTATATTCACGATCGCGCGCTTTTCTAGCTCTTTTTTTCTTCTTTCTGAAAAGTCGGTGTTCTTCCTTTGTAGGCCTCGTTCTTGGCTGCGAGCATCCGTTGCATTCCTCATCAAAGTAGGGGTTTCTTGCTGGTGGGCGCGAGAAACCTAGCACGTCAGTTGCAGCTGATCTAATGGCTTGTTGGCATCGTTGCCATTTTTCTTCGACATTCGATGCTGGTGGTATGGTGTTAACCGAGTAATTAAGGGATATGCGTTGCGCGAAGGTCTTGGCGGTCTCTTGCGATTGCAGTCTTTCGATATTAAACTTTTTCTCAGTATTTCTGGATTTGTTGTGCGTGTTCGATATCCTCAATCTTACCTTTGCTGCAACAAGGTTGTGGTCCGAGTCATTGCTAGCTCCTCGTAATGTTCGGACATCCAAAATACGGGATGCGTGCCTCTTGTCTATCGCAATGTGATCAATTTGGTTGACCGATCGTTGATCTGGAGACCGCCATGTCCCCTTATGGATATCGAGGGGAGGAAACCTTGTGCTATCTATATTTCTCATCCGTTGTCTTGGAAACATAAGACTTCTTCTCTTGGTCTGGCACTTATAACAAATCCGCATCCGAATAGTCGTATCTCTTTTCACTTTAACACGGTCCACAGTTTTTCGTATTTCCTGGGTGGCAGTAATGTCTGATTTGTAACAGTTTTTTAATGTTCCCACATTCCAGGTGCTTATTCGAACGTCGTTGTCCTTTTTTCGTTTAGCCGGATCTTCAACAATAAAATCAGTCCTTTCCGAGGCTATTAGTTGCTTCGTAACAATTTATTTTTTCCATGGTTGAATAGTTAACCCAAAGCACAACCCCAACCTGAAGGGACAGTTCCAATTTATTAGATACCCCTAGGACACGGGGCCATCAGTATCCACTACGGGATAGAACGCTGCCGTTGGCTTTTCGGTTCATCCGCCACCATGTCTGTTGACAACCTGTTGCCCAAATATGTTGATGCAGCTTGTCTAGGTTCGCCTGGGACAGCAGGCCGGGTATTCATTACGTGCCATTGTGACCTGGCTGTTTATAGTGTTGTTGTTTTTCGTCGTCTATGTCAAGATCGATTAAAACTCTTTCGACAGTGGATATGAATGATCTCAAGTACGTGACATGGAACGGAACAGCATGCTTTATCTAGAGCGATGACAGCTGGAATGCCATTGTAAATGACTGTTAGGTTGAAAGATGAGGTCGAATTCTTGAAGGGTTTCATTTACAAATGAAAAATACCTTTTTAATTTGTACTATTTCACCCTAACATCCCCATATTTCGATCATTTCGGCATTCATCCATTTAGAGAAAAAAATGACACCCGGCTGCAAGCGTGGAATCGGATAACACAAAGAACACATAAATAGCCCTATCGTCCTGATGACTGATTTGGACATTCGTCAAATCTTATCTTTTAAACGTATTAAGCTAATTTTAAGTCAAATATTTAATAATAACAATTATTGCAATATGTTTATGTAGCTTAAATCGTATTCTCATTTCAGATAAACGACAGTGGGCCGCTATAATTTTCCTCTCATCACTCTTGATCATTGTGATACTTTTATTTATAATTCTGTAAATCAATTTGATAATCATTGCTCGTTAGTCAATTTTTTATTTATTATTATACTTTTAAGTTTTATTTTGTTTTAACTTTAAAAAAATATATATATATAACTGTAGTAGTATTTTGTTTAGGAAACCACAACGTACAAGTACTTATACTCTTCTTTTGGCAGCATATACCTAGGCATTCCTTTTTTTATAAATTTTTAAAAGACAAAAACAAACGTTTTTTTCTTAATTTAAATATTTTAACAAAAATTAAAACATTCTATTTTAAATAATTCAGATTCGCGTTAGATGTATTCTCTACAGACAATTGTATATATTTACAAGAAAAAAATTGAAAAAAAAAACAGTTTATTCAATTTTACTAAATTTAAACAAAAAATTAACAGAAAATGATCAATTTAAAGTAGAGAAGGAAAGAATCCATAAGGACGTCAGTTTTTCTTCTTTTTTAATTCTAATTTTAAATTTAAAAACAATGTTAAACAAATATGTAATGTAAAGTATATTACCATATATAGGGAGACACACAATGAAAATTATTATCAAGAGAAAAAAATAACAAAAACAAAGTACGAAAACCAAATTATTAGCCTATTTAAATATAGTGATCTTAAACATTATATACACAATTAAAAGACGTATTTAAAGAAAAAGAAATATATATCTTATAACGAAAAACATTTTTTTTTTGGTATTTTGAGAAACTAGTAACGGCTCAAAGTCTAGATGACAATGCTGCACATTATGAGTGCAGTAAGCGAACAACACATATTTCACACATTCAATACAACATTGATTTTAGAAAATTCAACAATTAAATCGGAATAACCGGTGCCAATGACGATAGCCCACGTATCCTCCAGAATGGCTCAAGTAAAGTCCCGACCTTAAAAATAGGACGCATACTGAAAAATGTGGACTGTAGGAAAGCCACTATGACGGAATTTCAAATGTTGCACTTTAAAAAGACGCACCGATCATACCCCTGTTCTTTGCAAAATATGTACTTTGTACGTCAACTGGGGAAAACCTGGTGACTATACCAAGTTTCCCCAGTTGCTGGAAAACTGTTCGTTTTAGAAAATTCATGCATCTACATGCTTATTGTTTATGAAAAAACTAAATTCAAACCGAGACTGCTATTGACTGGTTAGAAATCGATTAATATGCGATCGGCAGTATGGATTCCCAAGGCAACGCTTAACTGAAGACCTGGGGTCATACCTTTTCGAAATCGCTTTTCGTTTCGTCCGTTTCGAAATGTACATACAGTTTGTCAAACAATTGCTTGCACAACGAAAAATTTCAAGAAATTTTATGTTCATTTTACTATGTTATTAAAACTTGTTTGGTTTTCCATTTTTTTTATTTACATATGCTTAAATGACTATTCTTATACGTAACATAAACAAAGAAAGAACAAAAAATTATAATGCAACGGTAAATAATACAAAACCTTCTTCATATTTTCTACTTTTTTTTTATAATTTACACGTTCTCAAGGGGTTATGAATACCCTTTATATGTTACCATAGTACGAGCGTTAGAGAAGGGGAAGAAAGAGAGAATAGGAAAGATTTTAGATGTAGTGGAGACTTAAACTCCATGGGTGGTGTCCGAACTAGCTTCGGGGAGTCACTTTTTCTTGTGTTCGTTAAATTTGAAGAAATTCAAGATGGTGTGCATACTTTTAGGTATAACACCGACCTTTTATTTCTTTTATATAAAAGTGAAATGGATTTCGGTTGGGATTGAACGCGCAACCTTCCACTCAACAGACGAACACATTACCACTACAACGCGGCCACCCACTGTCAAGTTATTGTTTGCAATTGCAGAATGCAAGGTGGAGATAGAATGAAAAATGATAACGGTAGTAAATCTTTGAGGCTAGGTTTTGGTTTAGACATTCCAATTGGTTTAGGGATTCAGTCATTATTTCAAATTTCCAAGAAGTGGATATCACAGATTTTTTAAAATTTCATCATGCCTGAAAAACGAGTGCATAATAATGTTATACAATTGGTCTATTTTAATTACCAAAAAGGAAAATCTGTGAAAGAACTTTCTGAAATGTTCTCAATTAAAGTGAGGACAATTTACGACATAATCTCGAGGGCAGAGAAGGAAAATCGTTTGGAACTAAGGCATAGTGGCGGCAGGCCAGCCAAACTAAGTCGGAGAGATGAATCCAAAATTTTACTTGCAATAGATAACAACCCCCAAACTAGTCTCAGGCAGTTAACAACAATCAAAAACGATTTGGACAAAGAGGTCTCCCACGAAACAGTGCGCACAATTTAAAAACGAAACAAATTTGCGTCTAGAGTAGCCCGAAAAAAACCGTTACTCTCAGAAGTTAACATGATGAAACGAAAGTGTTTCGGACTGGACCTCATTTCGAAAGATATAACCTACTGGGATGACGTCATTTCTTGTGATGAGAGTAAAATTATGCTCTACTACCATGACGGTCCCAATAGAGTTTGGAGGAAGTCAAAAACTGCTCTAAAGGGTTTTTCAATAAGAGCGCTACAAAAGTTTTTTTTAAATAAAATAAAAACGGTTTTGGATATCAATAAAATTCTTTATTCCTGTAAAAGTGCGTTTAATGCCATTATGTACGGAATTCGATTTCTTTTGCATGGCCACCACGGGCACGCTTGCAGAAGTCCAGACGCTGAACCCAATTTTCGAAAGTTTTCAAGCATAAATCTGCCGATACTGCTACAATTTCACGTTCGATATTCGTACGAAGTTTATCAATCGTCGCTGGCTTGTTGGAATAGACCATCGACTTGACGTAACCCCACAGGAAAAAGTCTAACGGCGTCAAATTGCACGACCGAGGCGGCCAAGCGACTGGACCATTTCGTGAAATAACACGTTCTCCAAACTTGGTTTCCAATAAATTGGTTCCTGTTGGAACCACATATCCTCCAAGTCCATATCATCCAATTGGGGCCAAAAATATTCGGTAATCATTGAACGGTAGCGATTCCCATTCACAGTAATGTGCCGGTCTTGATCATCACGGAAGAAGTTCGGCCCAATGACGCCGCCGGCCATAAACCACACCAAACCGTAATTTTTTTCGAGATGCAATTATGACTCATGTAGTACGTGTGGATTGCTGTCTGACCAATACCCCATATTTTGTTTATTGACGAAGCCATTCAGCCAGAAATGAGCCTCATCGCTGAAGATGATTTTTCGATGAAAATCCGAATCATTTTCAAGTTCTTGCTCAGCCCAATTCACGAACATACGACGCTTCTGGTGGTCAAGCGGCTTCAGTTCTTGGGTCACTTTAATCTTGTAATGATGTAGGCTAAGATCTTTTCGCAAAATTCGCCACAACGACGGCACAGAGATGCCCAACGCTTGAGAACGACGTGTAAGAGACACATTTGGGCTTTCTTCAACTGAAGCCTCAACGGCAGCAATATTCTCGACACTACGGGCACTTCTTTGTCTCAAATTTTTCCACTAGACGCTCAATTGTTGATCTGCTAGGACGATTATGACGACCATAAATTGGACGTAGCCCTCTTAACGTTGAGGCCACTGACTCCGAATTTCGGTTGTAAATTTTAATAATTTCGACTCGTTGTTGGATCGTAAATATTTCCATACTGAAGAGAAATGTCAAAAGAGCGGCAAGAAATATGGTTTGCTGTCCCTGTCGCTCAACTTTTGTAGCGTCCCTGTTGAAAAACCCGATACTTAACAAAAATATTTTCCCAACTGTAAAGTTTGGCAAATTGTCCGTAATGGTGTGGGGTTGTATCTCAGCCAAGGGTGTCGGTGAACTTCGAATTATCACGGACATAATGAACAAGGAAATGTATTTGGACATTTTGCGTAAGGAGCTAACTGAGAGTGCCAAAAAAATTGATTTTTTCTGCAGCCAGGACCCTCAAAAATTGCATTATAAGTTGTACCAAGATAACGACCCGAAAAATAAATCGCTTTTATGTAGAACCAGGGCACTGTATAATGTTAATAAGGTCATTGACACCCCTCCTCAAAGCCCAGATTTAAACCCGATAGAAAACGTATGGGCTTTACAGAAAAAAAATCGCCAAACGGTCGCCGAAAACAAAAAATGATTTGGTGCGAATACTCAAAGAGGAGTGGCGAAATTGCCGGAACATCTGGACTTCAAGAGGATTGTTGAATCCATGCCGAAAAGACTTCAAGCCGTAATTGATGCAGGTGGTGGCCATACTGAGTATAAATAACAAAATACAAATTAGAACTGCTTTTCCGTTTGTATTATTTACCGTTGCATTATTATTTTTTGTTCTTTTTTTGTTTATGTTACGTATAAGAATAGTCATATAAACATATGAAATTAAAAAAAAAAATTTAAAACCAAACAACTTCATGTAAATGTTGTCCGCGGCTCCGTTTCAAAAGGTCCATTCGGAAGGTACAATTTTGCATCACTTTTTCGAACATTTCCACGAATTACGCTTGTTATGTTATTTTGTAAGGCTTCAATTGTGTTCGGCTTGTCCACATAGACTAACGACTTTACATAACTTACTTACTTTCTTAAGTGGCGCTACAGTCCGGAATGAACCTGGGCCTCAACCAACATGCCGCTCCAATTAGCCCGGTCCTTAGCTAACTGCCTCCAGTTGCGCACTCCAAGTTGGTTGAGGTCGGTTTCTACTTGTACGCGCCACTTAAGGCGAGGTCTTCCTATACTGCGTCCGAAGTCTGGCTGGGAATCGGTATCCATTCGTTCTACATGTCCTAGCTATCTTAAACGTCCAATGCGGAGTATTTTGACCAGGGGCGTGTCGCTGTACAGCTCGTATAGTTCTTGGTTAAATCTTCGTCTATATAGCCCGTCAACGCAAACGGGACCGAAGATTTTTCGAAGAATTTTCCTCAAATCGACCATGGATTTCTTCATCCGCTTTTGAGATGGTCCATGCTTCAGCGCAATAGAGCAGGACTGGGATGATCACGGTCTTATATAAGATCTCCTTAGTAGTTCGAGTGAGGGCTTTACTACTGAATTGCCTTCTTAGCCCGAAGAAACAGCGGTTGGCAAGAGTAATTCTTCGTTTAATTTCTGACGAGATGTTGTTGTCAGAGTTAATAGCGGAGCCGAGATAGATAAAGTCCCGTACTACCTCAAAGTTATATCTGTCAATGGTGACGTTCTGTCCAATTCGCCGATGTTATGTGTCCTTTCGTGTTGACAGCATATACTTCGTCTTGCCCTCATTTACTGCTAAACCCATTTTTGCCGCTTCCTTCTCTATACTAACAAACGTGGATATGACATCACGTTGGGTCCTACCAATGATGTCAATATCGTCGGCGTATGCTAGTAGCTGCACAGATTTTTGGAAAATTGTGCCTCTGGTGTTGGCTCTTGAGTTTTGCACAATCCTCTTAAGAATCAAATTGAAGAAGTCACATGACAGCGCATCGCCTTGCCTAAATCCTATTTTGGTATCGAATGTGTCAGTGATGTCGTTTCCGACCCTGATGGAGCAGCGAGAATTCTCCATCGTCATCCTACACAAACGGACGAGTTTGGGCGGTATACCAAAACTAGTAATGGCTCTGTATACTTCGTCTCTATAAATGCTGTCGTATGCGGCTTTGAAATCGATGAATAGGTGGTGGGTATCGATTTGGACTTCTTGGGTTTTTTTCCAGGATCTGCCGAAGTGTGAAGATTTGATCGGTTGCGGACTTTCCTGGCCTAAAACCACACTGATAAGGGCCGATCAGGTTGTTGGTAAACGCTTTTAGGCGTTCACATATTACGGCAGATAGAATTTTGTAGGCGATGTTGAGGAGACTTATGCCTCTGTAGTTGGCGCAGTTTAGAGGGTCTCCTTTTTTGTGGATCGGGCAAACGATGCTGAGGTTCCATTCTTCAGGCAGACCAGATTCGGCTTATGAGTTGGTGGGTGTTACTTACCAAGTCATCTCCGCTATCGCTATATGATCAATTTGATTGAACGTTAGTTGATCTGGAGACCGCCATGTCCCCTTATGAATATCGAGGGGAGGAAACCGTGTGCTGGCTATAGTGGCATTTCGTTCCGTAGCGAAGTCAATTAGCCTAAGTCCGTTACCAGATGTGTTGTCGTGTAGGATATGTTTTCCGACAATACTGCTAAAGATGCCTTCTCTTCCTCCCTTTGCGTTAAAATCTCCCACCACGATTTTAACATCGTACTTCGGTAGTACTTTACATAACCCCACAAGAAATAATCAAGAGGCGTTAAATCGTATGATCTTGGCGGCCAACTTACAGGGCCATTTAGAGAGATAAGCTGCTCACCAAATACATCCTTCAACATCTCCTTTGTTTCACGAGCTTTGTGGCATGTGGCACCGTCTTGATGAAACCAAATGTCAACCAAGTTCAACTCAGCCAACTGGGGCAAAAAAAAAATCGCTTATCCTGGCTCGATATCGTTCGCCGTTGACGGTAACGTTTCTTCTGCGGTCGTCTTTGAAGAAAAAATGGACCGATGATGCCACCAGCCCACAAATCACACCAAACTGTCGTTTCTTCGGGATGCATTCTTGTATGGCATGTGGCTGTTCATCACTACAGATGCGAAAGTTTTGCTTATTTACGTATCCTTTGAGCCAGATATGAGCCTCTTCGCTGATAAAACAGCGGATTT
Organism: Rhingia rostrata; assembly: GCA_949824845.1. Lineage (NCBI taxonomy): Eukaryota > Metazoa > Arthropoda > Insecta > Diptera > Syrphidae > Rhingia > Rhingia rostrata. The sequence continues at coordinate 39,134,593 of OX463758.1, read as the reverse complement.
TCATGGAGCTGTTCTAAGGCCAAATTCACCAAAAATTAGACGTTGTGGAAGGTCATTCGGCTTCAATTCTTGCGCAAGTTGAATATTATACGCTTTCAAACCCAAATCCTGAGAACGGCGACGAATTGAAATTTCACGATCTTCGACTGCAATGTTCTCTTCGGTACGCACTGTACGCATGCGAGTTGATTAAAGTTAATTTGGTGCGAAATTTGGTTATAGTAGCACGAATTGTTGATTCACCAGGCCGATTTTGACGACCATGTTATATACATATAACATGGTCGTAACAAACGGTGCACAATTTTTACAGGGCACGAATGGCAGAGTATATCAGAGATTAACGAAGTAAACTATTACTTCCTATTAAAGGGTGTTTTTGTTAGAGGTATAGAACTTCAAATTAAAATAAAATGTAAATAAAGAAAATCGTTGTCCATAATGTCCATCAATTTGACTTTATTAATTTTACGCAATAATTTTTACCAACCCATAGAGCTCACCAAACAGTCAGTTTTTGTGGATGTAATGGCGTCTCAAGGGTCTCATTCACATTCTCTTCACTCCAAATGCGGCAATTTTGCTTGTTGATGTAGCCATTCAACGAAAAATCAGCCTTATCACTGAACAAAATTTTGCGGTGAAAATCAGCATCGAGATCAATCTCATTTTCGGCTCATACACCAAAATCACACCGCTTTGCATGGTCTCGCGGCTTTATTTCTTGCACAAGTTGATGGACAAAGCTCCAATTGCTGTGCTCGGTGGCGAATCGATTCATTCGAGTCCACTTCAACACTTTGCTCGACAGCGACAATTGTTTTTAAGGTGCGCACTGTTCGACGGCTCTTCGCATGCGTATTGACGTTTGGACGCCAATACTAACAAGTGCTGCCAACCTGAAATATTTAAGTAGGAACATCGAAAAGGAAAATTTTTGATTTCTTTAAGACAGAATTTTACATAAAAGAAGAAAATGGATACTGTTGCACTATGGATGGACGAAAAAAATAGTGAAAAACGTTTAGGGGGACATTATACGGGACAAATCAAATATTATTATTACTTATTTCGAGTAATAAAAGGTGAAACTTGATTGGTAGTAAGGATTCATATCACCGTTAACTATTATTTAAGTTTTGTTTAGAACTTCCGCATGTCGAAGAATGCTTTTTTGTATTTTTTAAATTGCTTACGAGATGAACTGCTCCTTTAAGTTCAACTATAGATTCTATAGTTTTAAAAGTAGCTGTTACTTTAAAGTTTTTAGGACAAGGCTAGAGAAGCTAAAAACATTTCTGTTCGAAGTCAGGAATTCCATGGGTAATTGGTGACATCTACTACGGAACAGTGAGCAGAAACAACGACTATTCGTATGCGAATTTGTCATAAGTGCCAGACTAATGCAAGAAATCTTATGTTTCCAAGACGTTAGAGAACACATTGCAACAATTCGCATCAGGGAAAAATTCGGCAACATAAGCCTTATATGCGCTCACGCCCTGACGGAGGGTAAATATAATATAGCTAAGGATTGCCTTTAAAAGCTCATTGACAACCTCTGATATCCCTAAGGGGACATGGCGGCTCACGTCGACTGGGATCACTACCTTGTGAAATACTGTGAAAAAATGTAATGTCGAAAGACTGCAATCGCAAGAGACCGCTAAGGCCTTCGCACTACGCGTATTCTTCTATTAGAATCGATTGTCTCAGAACAATGGCAACGACGCAAACTAGTAATTAGATCAGCCGCAACAGATGTGCTAGGTTTCTCTCGCCCACCAGCAGGAAACCCATGGTTTGATGAGGAATGCTGACAGATGCTCGCAGCCAAGAACGAGGCCTACAAGACTAAGCTGCAGGGAAAGACGAGAGCTACTTTTGAGCTCTATAAGCAGTGAAGAAGGGGTGAACTGAAAACAGAACAGAAAGAAGAAAAAAGGGCAAGAAAAGCGCGCGATCGAAATGACGGAAAGGCCTGCGAAGATGACTTGAAAAATAATATCCACCAACTCATAAATCTGGTCGGATAAAAGTGTGCCTGAAGATTGGAACCTCAGCATCGTTTGCCCGATTCACAAAAAAGAGGACTGAGGCATAAGTCTCCTCAACATCGCTTACAAGATCCTATCTGCCGTGATGTGAACGCCTGAAACCGTTTACCAACAACCTGAACGGTCCTTATCTGTGTGGTTTTAGGCCTGCAAAGTTCACAATTGATCAAATCTTAACACTTCGGCAAATCCTGTTCATCAATTTGAAAGCCACATACGTAGAGCACAGAGACGAGCTATAAAAAAGATATGTCTAGTAAGATTATTGTGTAGGATTATGATGGAGAATTCTCGCTGCTCCATAGTCAATAGGGATCGGAAACGACATCATCGACACATTCGAAACGAAAAAAGGATTTAGGCAACATGATGCGCTTTCATGTGACTTCTTTAATTTAATTATTAAGATGATTGTTCAAAACTCCCAAGCCAGCACCAGAGGCACAGTTTTCCAAAAATCGTGGTGTCACAGCTACTTTTTTGATATAGAGAAGGCGGTAAAATGGGCTTAGCAGTAAATGAGGGTAAGACTATGTATATGCTGTCAACACGAAAGGACACACAACATCGACGAATTGGACAGAATGTCACCGTTGACAGATATAACTTTGACGTAGTACGGTGCCTTGTCTACCTCGGCGCCGCTATTACTTCTGACAACAACATCTCGTCGAATTAAACGAAGAATTACTCTTTCCAACCGCTGTTTCTTCGGTGTAAGAAGCCAATTTAGACCTAAAGCCCTAACTCGAACTACTTAGGAGATCCTACATAAGACCCTGATCATCGCAGTCCTGCTTGGACCGTATCAAAAGTGGATGAAGAAATCTTTGGTTGATGTGCCAAAATGTACAACTCGGGGACCAGTATAAGCTCCGAATCAAATAAAAGCTTTCCAGACGCAGCAGAAACTTTTGGGCTTTTTACAAGTGAAGACTCGCAATGCACTTCCGGAATTCATTCATATTTTACCAGTAGAAACTTAATCTATTATTTAGGAACACTTTCATTGGCAGAGCTTTCGAGCCACATTGCCGACCAATCAAACACTTCAATCGACTTCGACTATTTATTGTAAACTTTCCCCCCATAGCGGGCAACATACGCAGCGATATCAAACTTCCTCTTGCACCCTTGATAGTTCATGTAACGAATTTTACCGAAAACCGGTCGTTCTCCCCATCCCTGGTCATGAATTCCACCAATTGACCACATACAACCTGAAAAATATCCAAAATGAATCTCATGAGCAACGGGAATAGAAACTTCAATCACTCACCAACATATCCATTTGGATCACGTCCATCCAAGCTGAATTTGTCATTTAGCAAAATGGCGAACTCAAGAGCCTCTTCGGGTGAACGGGTCCATTCTAGAATCTTCTTCGCCCAGTACATCCGCAAAAATCCATGCATCTTACCCTCCTTTACAAGCTGAATTTGTGCGGAATTCCACAGATCATCGTGAGTCCTGGATAGTTCTAACTCATCCAGCGTGTAGATATGGCTACGCTTATCTTTGCGATGATCGTTGAGCGTTTTCAGAGACCACGCTGCGATTCCTTGTAAATTGTCATAGTTCTCGTTGTAAAAGCAGAAATTGTCGGCCAATTCCCGACGTACGATCGCCTCCTCGCAATAGGCATCTACCGATTCCTTGTATTTGGATTTAAGGCGACTGATTTCAAGAACACATCGTTGGACGGAAATTTGACCTAGGAAATGAAAACGTTATTATCCTATACATGCTTCAATTCGTTAACCGTTACCAAAGTGATACCAGGGAGACAGATTTGAGAGTGCATTGAGAGTTGGGTCGTTGCGCTTGGTATTGAAATTCTTTAATCGCTTATCGCAAAAATTATTCAACTCCTGGCAAGCGGCTATGTATCCTGGTGTGGCCCATTGCACCTCTCCTACGGTCATATCACATCGCAGTGATTCCTGTGCCGCCTTCCAGTCAACCTTTTCTGCTCTGCGTTTAGCTGTATATAGATGTTTAATCAATGGCGGGAACTCTGTAAAAAACTCGCCCAATTTGGAATTGATTTTGTTGCGAATGGTTCGCGCTGCATATTCCTGTTTTTCAGAGGCCACCCAAACTGGTACTATATTATGGGCATCCACTTGCGTGAAGGGTACATTTGGTGGTAGCTTATCCTTAACATCGCTTACCCACTTCATTGGTCCACGTAATGGTGAAAAATCACAAACCACTGCTCCGACTTTATATTCTTTCACGAATTCCGGAACTCTCTCTACAGCTGGACCAAGTAAAAGGTGGAAATCTATGTTTAATTTGCGACATTCAAGTTCTACCTCTTCCAAGCCTTTTAAAATAAACTTGTAGTGTCTAATAGTCGCGTTAAGAAACTTCGGAACCAGGCAGAAGCACACCATTAGTGGTATCTTATTTTTCAATGCCAATTTCTGTGCAAAGAGAAATGCCCAATTGTCTTGTACACGCTGATCCCTGGACATCCAATAGAGAATCGATTTGGCAGTTTCAGGTACTTCAGTAGCGTCGGATAATACACGAACTCGCTTCTTTTTGAATGAGAAATCTGTAATGGATTCTGCGGCCTTAAGACGATTGTCTTGAATTTTTGCGATAAAATCATTCGCATTTTGTGATGTACTAGTTGTAGGAACAAAATTTAATTGCGTTTGCTTTTTAGATTGTGATTGTGCACTTTCAGAATCAGGATTGTTTGATATTTTCGATTTCTTCGATGACTTCTGGGTGCTTGACGAACGTTTCATGATGAATTTATTACTAGCAAACGCAGTTATGTATTTAAAGTGATTCTTTTTATGGGCGCGATTACTAAGTAATGCGATTTTAATTTTAAGCAAATCGGGAATGAAATGCCTTAAGGAGAAGTGTAACATAAAATTATCTAAATAAATCACGGATGGTAAGCAAAAAATAACTCAACAAAATTTATATTAACAAAATGCATACAACTTGGAGCAGCATTTCCTGGTTCTTTCTGTCATTGCTTGCAGGATGTGTTCATAGAGTTAATCGATTTGGCAAACGTAGGTGTTGAGTATTGTACAGTAATAAGCAAAATCAAAGCAAACCCCTTAAAATGTTGAGTTGATTACTTAACTAAAAGCGTTTACTATTAGTATTTTTAGGATTGTTATCATATTTCAGATTTTTTTTCGTCCCAATGGAACATAATGGTGTGTGTATGTTAAGGGCCGCCCAGAAAGCGTAAGAATGTAAGAAGAAGGCAACTCGTAAGCGCTTACACAATGTGTATCTTCGTGAGTCTATAGCCTGAAGTTGAATAGAGGACAACTTCATGCAAGAAATGTATTTCTCTTTTGACAGCGATACAAGATACCAGCTACAGATACGCATTCTGGGCGGCCCTTTCTTGCTGTGGAAGAATGTACTTATGAAAATGGATGAGAAAAATTTAAATGACTACATTGTTGTAAACAATGAATGAGAAATTGTTTTTGTGGAAATCCAAGAAACTGTCACTTGATGTAAATGATGTTGATTACATTTTTCTATAAAAAATAAACTTTATGAAACCGATTTTTTGGGCACCGGGACTGAGGTAACCGGAGAGAAAATGTTTGAAATTCTTTAACCGAGTTTTTGCGGTAGAACAAGGTTCGAAACCAACACAATTACATTTTTCACCATTTTAAGTTTGCAAATTCTATTTTATGTCGTTCTGCTCTCATACGATTTTATTATCCGACAAACCTAAGAGTTTGCAAATTGTCAAAAGTACTCAAGGCAAATGTTAATTTCGATAGAAATACTAACACATTTCAAAGGCCCTTCACATATGAGTGATACATGTGATTTTTCTTTGACCTTTCATGAAGATGTTTTTGATTGCAGTTAAATTACCCGATATTATAGGTTTATTAAAGTTATTTTTTACTTTTCCAATAAAGAAAAATTATTTCGAATATACAAAAGTTAATCCATTGATATTATATGCAAAAATGAAATTACAAAATAAGGGTTGGAATAGTTTGACATTTACTTTTCAACTTAGTAAGATTTTGCGTTCGCGTTACCTTACCTAAAAAGCGGAACACGGCTATTTTCGACTCTTTTCTTCAGCCATTTCCCCTCAAATGTCACATGAATAAAATGGTTAATTGAGCAATTAGAATAATACATAGGTAGGCAAAACTAAAATCCGGAACGCGGCCAATTACCCCCATAATATAGGGTAATATAAGTTATTTTTTACTTTTCTGATAAAGAACAATTTCTGTGAACAGATAAAACATAAAAGTTAACAGAAATTAAATTAAAATAAATTAAAAAACAAAATTGAAATTTTAATAGTTGGCATTTACATTACCATTCAGTAAGATTTTGCATTTCACGTTGCCTTACCTAATTTTTCAGTTGTAATCTGAAATGCGGAACACGGCCAGTACCTACACATTGTTGTGTGTTGACTCGGGATTTTTGCACTGTTCTCTCAAAAACGATGTTGAAGAAGTTACATAAACAGTGAGTCGCCTTGCCTAAAAACTTTTTTTGGTTTGGTATCTTTCGGTGAGGTCTTTCCCTCAGGGTCGGGAATGATCTCGATCAGGGAGATTTCTCTATAGTCATCTTGCACACTCGTACGAGTTTGGTTGGTATATTGGTATACCAAAACTAGACTTGGCTATGTATAGTTAACCTGCATAAATGCCGTCGTAATGGCCTTTGTAATCGATTAAAAGGTAGGTGGTAGGTATGTATCTTTGGATTTCTACAATTTTTTTTTAGGATCTGGCGAAATGTGAATATTTGAACAGTTGTGGACCTTCCTGCTTAAAACCACATTGCTTAGAACCGATCAGGATGTTGGAGAACGCTATCGGTTTCACATATTAAGGCAGATGAGACTTATGAATCTGAAGTTGGTGCACTTCAGAGAACCTCCTTTCTTGCGGATCGAGTAAACTAATAATTTGGTGCATATCACTTGCCAAAACATCTCCACCAAATTTATAAAGCTCGCCGGAAAGCCGCCTTTTCCGGCAGCCTTGTTAAGCTTAAGTTTAGATATTGCTATATGTAATCATTTCACTTAGGTCGGGCGATTGGTATTTGTCGCTACCGTCGCCAATATATAATGGTCCGTTTTTCCGACATCGGGAGATCGTTTCCATCGCCGTTTAACAATATGCAAAACTGGTTCTTCCACAGCCTCAGCATCGACTGTATCTCAGATAATTTCTTTGCTTGTTCGTCTCGACAGATTTCTGTTCAGGATTTGTATCCCTGGCTTTTACGTTTTACACTTTAGTAAAACTTACGATTTTTTTTCATGAAGTGACACCTCTTTATATCTTCGATCGCTAGCTTTTCATGTTCTTTCTGAAAAGCTGGCTCAATAGCAGCCCTCCTCTTTAGTTTCAACTTATAGTCCTATTTTTTGGATGCATGCATCTGTCCGCATTCTTCGCAAAACGAATGGTTTTTTGACATCGTCGCCATTGATTTTTGACATTACATGCGTAGGTATGGTAAGAGATATTTGGGGATATGCGTTCTGTAACGGTCTGGGCGGTCTCTTGCGATTGCAATCATTCGATATTAAACTTTTTTTCTCAGTATTTCGCATTTGTTATAGTTATGGCTATCCCCTTTCTTACCGAATTGCCTCTGATGATAATAACCTAGCTACTTCTTTCAAAACAAAATATAATTACTGTACGATTGCTAAGACTTTATTAAAAACATATTTTTTGAAATTCAGCAAAACTACAACGCTGCTTAATTTTGTATTTAGTAAGGTCATTGTTTCTGGTTTCAGACCATTTGGAAAATTGATTTTCACCTTCGACGTGGCCCCAAACGTACTTTCTATGACGCCACTCTCCCCTGTCGATAAAACAATTCTTTTACCAACATAAGCCTCTCGATTGCTCTCCTTTTTGAACATGTTCTGTACAATAACTTGGTTTTCATTGACCACCCTCTGGACTGTGCCTAGTTTCTGTTTATTCCGGTAAATCTTGAACTTAGGTAAAATATCAGAGGCATAACTGGTTGAATGTGTTAACCATTCGATGCGACCCCAAAATGCTATGCGACATTTACTAGCGTTAGTATCTAGATCTAATTTCGAAGAAATTAAGATGCTATTGGGAGTCGCTAGAATAGGGCTCTGGAACTCTATGAACACAAAATGATCAGTTAAAACTTTTGCACCCGTGTGCAGTTCTTCTACATATTCGTACTCTTCTGAGTGATCAAAGGAACGTCCATTGCTCGTGTGCCGAAAGAGCATTACTTTAGCCATAACTGTTTCATGGCCGATGGTCACATGCAGTTTGCTTTTTGATTTGATGGAGAACTTGTAATATTCTATTCGATTAAACTTGATTACGGCAGCATAAATGTAAGATAAATATCCTGGTTGTGAGATTACCCCTCTTTCCATTTGATTAGCATTGAATTGGGTAACACACACACCGACACGATCGCCCATGCAAGCGCTTTGCACGGGACGCTTGAACATTTGCATTGATTTTACTTTTCGCTTCTCCTTTATAGACGGCAGCTCTATTGTGTCATTGACAGATAGTTTTCCTTGGATGATTGTACCTGTACACACAGTACCCTGTCCCTTGATTGCGAAACAATGATCTACATACATCAGAAGTGGGTTTTGGTCGTCCCTTAATGGAATGTACAAATGTGACTTGATTCCTTCAAGAAATGTATCGACGTTCGTTCGATCAAGAGCGGATATAAAATATATCGGAACATCCTGGAATGTAGTTTTCGAGAATGCCTTCTGAAGTTTTGTCTTAATCTTTTCTAGGTACGCCCCTCGATGTGTTTCCATGATTAAATCAATTTTGTTAACAACTGCAATAAGCTTCTTTTGCAATAACTCGCCAATAAGAAGACATTCCGCTGTTTGCGTTTGAATGCCTTTCTGTGCATCGATGACCAGTATCATCAAATCGATTATTTGCGCTCCACCTATTATTGTACGGATGAGGCTAGCATGCCCTGGACAATCAACAAAGGTGAATTGAACTTGCTGAGCTCTGGTTTGAGGCTGCAGGTGCTTTGGAGTATCGATGACCAATGCACTAAAACCCAGATCAAGGGTTATACCACGTTCCATGGATTGAGGGTTTTTATCAAATGCTGCAGTACTAGCAACCGCGCTAAGTGCACGAGCGAGAGTCGTCTTGCCCGAGTCAACATGTCCAAGTAAACCAATGTTAAAGTTGGTTATCATTTTTGATTTTGTATGTGGTTTAAACTTATTTTCGACTGCAGAACAGATGACAGTGAGATTTTTGCATTTGCCTATGGCTTCCAAACTACACTTTTTGACTTCGTCCTAAGCGTGTACTAGATTTAAACAGCCATATTTATTAAATTTCCTTAAGGGCCGCCCAGATTGCGTATATGTAGCTGCTATCTTGTATTGCTGTCAAAAGTCCAGCTACATAATATTGACAGAATCTCGGTCCTTTCAAAAACTGAAATTTGTTAGCGGCGGTGAGTTTACTTTTCAGAATTACATTTAAAAAGATACACTCCCTTATTTATTGGAATTCACTCAAGAACATCTCAACTGTTGTATAGTTCTGCAGTGCCTAAGTATGTATACAGCATTTATTCAGGTTCACACAAATGCGTATTCATAAAATATTTCCCCACCCATAATAGTTATACTGGGTTTCTGTCAAATAAATAACTAAAAAGAGGGGAATCTATTACAATTGGATGTATTTAGAATTCATTAATACACATCTTAACTCGTCGCATTAGTTACAAGAAAGTAACTACATTTTTTTACATTTAGTAAGGCTGCCACCTTACTTAATATATAGAATTTCATTACTGCGGTTGTCAAGCAACAAATAATTGATAGTTGATTAAAAGTTTCAATTAATTGATACTTTTGCATTGTGTAACTCAGTAGATAAAGGTTGTCAGCATTGCGAATTAAAATTGACTGTTGTGAAAACAATACGCTTTCTTGGCATTTGTTTTGAAAATTGGGTTTGCTTTTGTTATTTTGTTTGACATTTTAAAACAAATTCTAATTTATTAAGTATGAGTTCTGTGGAATTGTGGTTTGACGACGACTGTGCGGTTATATTTATATTTATATTTTACATACATATAAATTGTGGTTTATATGTTTTATGAGGATTATGTGTAGATAATTTTTTTAAACAAAATGGATTGTGAACTATTCTTAAACTTAGAAAATCCGATCTACAAAAACGTTAAGGACAAAATGAAGATTTGGATAAATATTTCTGAAAATGCCGAATATTTGTGAACAAAAATTTCGATATGATCTTTATTATGTAAAAAGAAGTGGAAGGTATTGCCAGATTGCTAAAACTGTGAAAACTCTAAAAAAAAAAAAAAAGGTGTCTGGACAAAGTCTGATCATCTTGTATGATTAAAATGCGTTCAGAGGCATTTTCAAGTGCATAACTTTATACACCGCTTATAATGGATTATGAATAACGCTGATTATTATCTAGGTATACCTCAAAACATATGGATCGACTCAGAATCGCTTGCAGAGTCGATTAAGCTTTTTGAGCACATAAGAACTTTTTGGAGACGTTTTCATACAAAAACCATTTGTATACCCTATTCCATACCATAATATGTATATTATGATCAACAATTCATACAAAGACAATCTAAGCAGCCTAATTTTAGGGGCCGCGTGGTGGACTACAGAATTTCGATTTATCGATGAGTTTAACAACGCCGAATCAATCTACACAGCCTACTGTTAGGCGCAGCACGTGGTGGATGGCTGGGCGAAGATAACTCGATTAGTTTTCCAGAGACAACTCAATCTATGGAGCCTAACATTAGGCGTCCCAGGTGGTGGAGTGCAACGAGTCGATTTGTCAATGATTTAATACTACAGCCTACTGTTAATCAGCTGCATGATGAGTTGTGGCGTGGACTTGCGGAGATAATTCACTAGGGTCTCTCCAGTCCCCGGCAATTGGTACATCAATCCAGCGGAAAGCCCTGCTGCACTTGTGGTGCCTCTCGTCCAATTGATTTTATGCGTTAATTTTTTGTTTCTTTTCCTGACATGAGTTAGGCGCTGTCGTTGGCTAAGCTTTCATTTTGTCCGTGGTAAGTTAGGTGGTAATATCTTTGGGTTTGCTATAAAATTTTTTAACATAAGCTGGAGTCGGCGCTCGGCTATATGCGTTAGACCGAGGTGTGTTTGCTATTCTTAGCATCAAAGAATTTAATAAAAAAAAACTACTTCAAAAATAATTACGTGCAACAAAAAAAAAAATCATAAATTTAAATAAGAATTCACTGACGTGACGAACAGCTCGCTCGGCTGTGAACACAACTTTCAAAGGCCTTTAGATATATAGATTTTATTCAGAAAAATCGGTTCTTGGTATTAAAATTCAAATCCGGATTTTATGTACCTAATAGTACGTTCCCACCGGACCGAAATTCGTGATTTCAGCGAAATACGTGATTTCAGCCGAAATGCGAAGCATTCCGCCATACAATTTCACATTCTGAAATTCGGCATTCCGCTGAAATGCTGTTTCAAATGACGTCCAACCGAGTTATGTCAAATCAAACATTACTTTTTTCCCCTACAAAAAACATTTTTTTCTCCAATAAACGTCAAATTCCTCTGTCAAACTTGTCAACAAACGAATCCTACAATTATTATTGTGGTGATAAAAATTAAATTGGTAAGAACCTCCAACAAATAGATATTCTGAAATAAATTTATTTATAGTTGTTGTATATATTTTTTTAGAATATGGACAGGGACGCAAAAACCACTTGTTTCAATTGAAGGAATCAAAAAGGAAAATTATTCTAACTGCAGAAAAAAAAACACGACCGTACACGGCGTTTGCCAGGAGAGAACTGACAATGACTTTTTTTTTTTGACAGTTGGAATTTGCTTCTTTTTGGTGGGAACACTATTTTCAAATGCTGAATTTCGTTAATGAAATGACGAATTTCGGTCCGGTGGGAACGTACTATAAGATTGAAGTATTATAAAATTCTGAATAAAATCCAGCAGACTAGACAATTCAAAAATGTTTGGCGCCAAGAAGCGAAAAATGTCTGCTAATGGACGATTATGTTGATGGTAAAATGGACGTAGCGAGCGATACGTATTTCGAACAGAAATATGATTTTCAAAATAAATTTGCACAATTTGGAAGCGTTGTTCATACGTCAATCTAGTCATGTTGAAATGCAAAACCAAACTAAAAGTAAATCATTTGGCAACTGACAAAAAGGCAGCCAGTTAATACGTCGTTGCCAACTTCAAGTTCTATTTGTTGAGTAAAAATTATGTGTCGAACAGTTCTTCAGTGGTTGCACCCAAAATTAATTGCGAACAGTTTGTTTTGATGGCTGTCACCGAAAATGTCAAACACCATGAGAAAAATCCATTACGTACATAGACAATAGACACTGAAGGAATAGGACCCGAACCACTGGAGAAGCTGCTAAAATAAGTGAGATCTTTATGGTGGTGGCAATCTCGACGCACGCGACGAACGCGACGCAGACGGTTTCGCATTGAAGTGTCAAAAATGGTGAGGATTTGAGTGTTGGTGGCAATCTCGACGCTCACGACGCGACGCGATGCGATGTCACTTGATTGACAGTTCACCATTAGCCGTCGAAGATTTTGTTTGTTTTTCAATTCTCACAGAAGAAAATTTAATTTTCTGCGCCTTAACCAACTCAATAAGTTTTTCTTCGAAATTCATCACACAACACAATTATTAATTCAGTACTTTTAATTTATTTTGTTTATTTATAACCTATGAAAGTAATCTCAAGATTCTCACAAACATACCATCTGACAGCTTTCAAACTGACATTCCAATGCGTCGATGAGCAAGAAAGTTGAAGTTGAATCAACTTTTCTGTGTAGCTAACGTCCATTGCGTCGCGTGCCCACTTATACATGTTCCCATAAGCTCGATGAGTTTTTGACATTTCAACGCGAAACCGTCTGCGTCGATACCGTCCGTTGCGTCGAGATTGCCTTGGGGGTTAACATGAATTAAAAATAATACTGTAACATATATTTTTACAGAATAAACATACGACATATGTGAAATCGGTGTTTTTCTGCAGCTATGGTTCTCGAATTTCCAACATAATTTATTCTTTATTTTAAGAATAACGCCGCCAGCGAATATTTGCCGCCATTTTAATTGTATGTACATAGTGTACTACGTTGCAGCCAGCTAAATACGACCCGCTATTGGAGTATATATGTGTCTTGAATTGCTTCATAGAAAAGCAGCAAGTTGCCGCCAAAACGGGAACATATATACATTAACATTTTCCGCAATATCTCCAGCCGTGTCGGCACAATAAACACATTGCTCCGTTTCCATTTCGTCCATGCCAGACGATATACAACTTAGAAGAAGTAAGCGATTAACTCCAAAGGAATCTCTTAAACATCTTAAAGAACTACAACCACTTCCAGACGTGGATATGGCAACGAGTACCGACTCAGCGGATAGCGACGCGGAGTTAAATCGTACAATTTTCGTTCCATCGATTTGCAACAACGATTCGCAGACTTTGCCAGAGATGGAGGAGATGCAGAGGCAGTTAGAACGAATGCGTGTACAACTTGAGACAGTTACAGCCAGTGCCAGAGAAAAAGGAACGCGTTCGTCTTCAAGGTCTGCTAATGCAGCAGAACAATAACTCCATAACAGCAGTTGCGGCAGCACCCACCAACTCGACTCTTTCGCAGGTGAATCAAAATGTTTGTTCTATGTCCACTGCCGGAATAAGTACTTCTGCGACTGGTACGACTATGTATGCTGGAGCTGGATTGGTGCAGCAGGCACCGTACTCACGGGGTTCAAAAGCATTTATTCCATAACAGCACCAGCAGTTTTCATACGTGGGAACCACCCAAGCAGCCGCCAGTAGTCACTCGCACGCGGCAGGAGTGCATGTGTTCCAGCCACCAACGACTGCCGTTTATTGCCCTAGCCAACAGCCGTTTATGCCAACAACAACGAGACCGACACCATCGTCACATGCTGCAAGTCAATCTAGTCCAATTTCATACCGTGGTAACGGTAATGGCCGCAAACTTCACGACCTCCCCGACTAATGGTAGGCCTGAGGACTGGCCAATGTTCAGCACTGCGTATAGGGAATCTACGGCCATGTTTGGCTATACGAATGTAGTGAATATTTTCTGGTCGCCCAGAAATCCTGGTAAGAAGCCAGCTGATGAAGGTGAGGGAAATAGCGCCTATCGCCGAAGGTAAGCTAGAGTTGCTGATACCATTCGCAACCAAGGTACAGAACCTTGCAACGTTCCTTGAATCCAGTGGGATGTATCAACACCTGGCCAACCCGACGCTTATCGATGAGCTCGTTAGCAAACTACCGATGAGTAAGCGACTGGAGTGGGCCCAGTGTAGCATACTTATTCAGCCTTATGCTACAATTAGGCATTTTGAGGAATGGCTAACCGCAGTTGCTACACTTGTCTGTTTGGTCGTTCCAACATCCATTGCGCCGCAAACGAACAGTGAATGCAAAGGTAAAACTTGGAGTGTTCTTCATGTAGTGGAACCCTGCACGTCGACCAACGCTACTTCGAATCAGAAGTGCTTTCACTGCAAGGGTAGTATGCATCCAGTATCCAATTGTCCAACATATACCGCCTTAGATGTTTCAGTTAGATGGAAGCTGGTAAAGAAGCAAAGGCTTTGTTTCTGCTGCCTCAAATTTGGACACAGTGTGCGCTTGTGCAGACTAAGGAAGGCCTGCGGGATTGATGGGTGTGAAAGGTTACACCACTCATCGCTTTATGAAGCATCGGAACCGAAGATGTCAGATGCCGTCAAGGATACTACTGAACGAGTAGAGAAGGCAATGCTTGGCCATAACATTGCTACGCGCGACAAGATTCTCTTTCGGGTTTTGTCTGTTAGACTTTATGGTGATGGTGTGGTGGTGAGGACACATGGTCTTCTTGACGAGGGCTCTTCCATCACAATAATGAGCGCCGAACTTGCCGAACAACTGCATTTAACTGGGTACCCACAAGATCTGAAGCTACATTGGATTGGTAAGGAGACTTTTACAAATAAATCCTTTGTTGCAGACCTCCAGATAAGCGCCGATGTGGATGAAGCCGAAAAATTTGTGATGGAAGGGGTCCAAACCGTCAAGAAATTGAGTCTGCCGACACAAACGTTGATTGCTGCTGATCTTCCATCATCATCAAATGCCGAGTCAAATGCCGCCAGCATGTTGTCGACACTTCCATTTGCCGAGTACCAGAATGCGAGCCCACAAATTTTAATTGGACTCGACAACTGCCACCTGGGAGTGCCAATTCGAATTATCGAATCCGCCGACGTCGGACCTGTGGTAGCAGAAACGAAGCTAGGATGCGTGGTGTACGGTAAGACATAAACTTACAAAAACAATACCCGGGAAGCCCTTGTACTCCATTGCGGTCACGTTGATGAGAATGATGTGCATGTGGACAAGATCGTGGATGCCTACTTCAGCATAGAGAACTTCGGTGTCAAGAAACCAGCAAAGAAGATAATATGCGCCGCCGATAAGAGAGCTCTTTTCCTCCTCTCAAGCACAACAAAGGACATCAACAACCGCTTCGGAACCGGACTGCTGTGGAAGGACGACGACGCTGAATTACCAGCTAGTTATGAAATGGCGCAGAGAAGATTTTGGAAACTAGAGGCTAAATTTCAAAAGGAACCGGAGTTCGCAACTACGTATAGCAGCATCATTTCGGGCTACATACAAAAAGGGTATGCCAGAAGACTAACCAGATCCGAAGCCGAAATCACACCACACCAAGGACTTGGTATCTTCCGCACTTTGGCGTAAAGAATACGAACAAGCCAAACAAGGTCCGACTAGTGTTTGATGCAGCAGCAAAGGTGCGTGGTGTTTCCCTGAACTCATTCCTGCTTAAGGGACCCGATGAAAACCAATCATTGTTGACCATCTTATTAAACTTTCGATTGAAACCCGTTGCCGTGACTGGGGACATCAAAGAGATGTTCAATCAGGTGTTAATCCGGAAGGAGGATCAAAACTCTCAACGTTTCCTGTGGCGAAAAGGAAAAAATAAGCCAATCGACGTTTATGTCATGCAGTCAATGACGTTCGGTGTCAGCTGCTCACCGTGTTCAGCTAACTTCATCAAAAATCTCAATGCAAAAAGATTTATAAACGTCCATCCAAGGGCTGTCAAGGCGATTATCGATCGCCATTATGTGGATGATTACGTCGATGGCTTCGACAGCGTTGCTGAAGCAATTCAGGTTACTAAAGCAGTTGTATCGGTACATGCAAGTGGCGGTTTCGAAATGCGGAATTTTGCATCTAACTCCAAAGAAGTTCTTCGCAGCATTGGTGACCTAAGCGACAAGGGACAGCAGAGCCTATCAGTTGACATGAACGTTGAAGCTGCTGTGGAGAAAGTTCTGGGAATGTGCTGGGAACCAGATGAGGATGTCTTCGTTTTCAAGCTGAAATTCCCACGTATAAGCAGTGACGTCATGATATCCTATCGGTGCCCAACGAAAAGGGAATTCCTGGCCATTACGATGTCGGTGTTCGACCCATACGGAATGATAGCCAACTTTGTTGTGTACGCGAAACTTTTGCTGCAAGAAATCTGGAAGAGTGGGGTTAAATGGGATGAGCCGATTCCTACTGAATCCTATCAAAAATGGCGTCAGTGGAAAGCTGAAGTTCCTGGTTTGCAGCGGTTAAGGGTACCAAGATGTCATGACACCAACTTGTCGGCGTCCCGTCGGATTGTTCTTCACACATTCCTCGATGCCAGTGAAGAGGCATTCAGTGCAGTGACATATATGCGGATTGTCTATGGAGACAGGATCGGCGTGTCATTTGTTTGTGGAAAAACCAAATGCTCTCCACAAAAACTGATTTCGGTTCCACGTTTGGAATTATCTGCTGCAGTTTTGGGTACGAGGCTCTGCGATTCGGTTGCAAAGTGCCATGACCTGTTGATAGCTGATCGAGTGTACTGGAGTGATTCAAAGACCGTTTTAAGTTGGCTTAGGTCAGATCCACGACGACATAAACCGTTTGTAGGATTTCGGATAGCGGAGATTCTCGACAGTAGCAAAACAAGTCAGTGGCGTTGGATCCCAGCCAGACTCAACTCAGCAGATAAGTCAACGCGGGCTCGATATCCTCCAAGGTTTCAAGCAGATAACAAGTGGGTTAGAGGACCGTCATTTCTCCAGCTGCCTGAAGACACATGGCCCGAACAACCAGACGACATCGGATCACAAAAGTGCCAAGAAGAGATCAAATCAAAATTTCTTTTGCATGCCAATGCAGTGTGTTTGATTTAATTAAGTTTTCGACTTATTCAAAGGTGAGGAGGACGGCAGCGTGGACGATTCGATTCATCAAACTTTGCTTGCAAAAGTCAACAGAAAGAGGAGAATTGTCAGCGAAAGAACTTGAAGAGGCCGAAAGAGTACTTTGTAGCGAAGCCCAATGCGAAGTGTACACGCGCGAAATAACCCAGCTCAGTTGCCAGAAACGGGTTAATAAGACGAGCAGTATTTACAAGTTAACTCCCAATCTAGACAACGAAGGTCTGTTGCGTGTCTACGGGAGAATCGAGGCTGCCTCCACCATTCCTTTCACCGCCAGGCGTCCCATCATCCTACCAAAGGAGCATAGACTGGCAAAGCTAATTGTGGCTCATTTTCATCAACGGCTACGTCATCAAAATGATGACACGATAGCCAACGAAATTCGGAACAAGTTTTGGGTTCCTAGTCTGCGATCAGCTGTCAAGAAATCGAGGAAAGCCTGCCAGTTTTGCCGAATTCGATCAGCATTGCCGTTGCCACCGCAAATGGGACAGCTGCCTGCGGACCGCCTAACTCCTTGCGTGAGGCCGTTCACCTATACAGGACTTGATTATTTCGGTCCTGTAAACATAACCGTAGGGCGACATAAGGAGAAGCGCTGGGTAGCCCTTTTCACCTGCTTAACTGTGAGAGCAGTACACCTGGAGTTGGCAGCTGATCTGTTAACGGATGCTTGTATCATATGCATCCGTAACTTTGTCAACCATCGTGGAATACCGGTGCGTATACGAAGCGATAATGGTACCAATTTTATGGGTGCAAGAAACGAGTTGTTAACTGCTGAAATATTTGATGGCGAAGCGATTAAAGCGGAACTTTCTGATAGAGGCATTGAATGGATATTCAATTGCCCATCAAATCCACATGCGGGAGGTTGCTGTGAGAGACTGGTCCGATCTGTGAAGAGAGTCTTGTCGCATACGCGCAAGGAATTAGCGCCACGAACCGAAACACTGCTAAGGATCGTTTCTGGAAAAGATGGATGCGGGAATACCAGGAGAAGCAAATGGTTCGCCAAAGTGTCGCCGCTCAAAGAAGGAGACCTAGTCCTCATCTGCGTTGCAGATGTTCCGAGAAGCAAATGGATTCGCGGCAGAATAAGTTTTTCCCGGCCCAGATGTACAAATTCGTTTCGCTGAGGTTATGACAGCTACGGGAATCCTTCGGAGACCAGCGGTTAAGTTAGCGGTGTTGGAGGTAGGTGAGGCTGGTGTAGAGCGAG
Organism: Rhingia rostrata; assembly: GCA_949824845.1. Classification (NCBI taxonomy): domain Eukaryota; kingdom Metazoa; phylum Arthropoda; class Insecta; order Diptera; family Syrphidae; genus Rhingia; species Rhingia rostrata. The sequence goes on along the minus strand of OX463758.1, from coordinate 39,115,877 downwards.
GCGCCTCACGGGGGGTGGAATGTTGAGTAAAAATTATGTGTCGAACAGTTCTCCAGGTTGCACCCAAAATTAATTGCGAACAGTTAGTTTTGATGGCTGTCACCGAAAATGTCAATCACCATGAGAAAAATCCATTACGTACATAGACAATAGACATTGAAGGAATAGGACCCGAACCACTGGAGAAGCTGCTAAATAGAGAGCAGTACACCTGTGAGAGAGCCACCTAAGGTATATGGATCGACTCTGAATAGCTAGCCGAGTCGATCAAGGCAAGTCTGTCTATACGTCACTCCGCCCGTCTGTCTGTATGCCACCGATTTTTACGCCTTAAATATACAACGACGAAGCAGAACAAAAGTTATAGTTTTTAAAATCCGCCCACTACCACGAACACTTTTCAGTAAAACGAAAATTTGAATATGTAAGTTTCGTCCACATAAAGTTAGCCCCGCCCACTTTTGTGGGTTTTCGGTAAAATTAAAAAAAATCGATAAAACTTTTAATGGAACAATTTTGAGAATAATATACAATGAAAATTTTGTCTATAGTTCATTTCAACCCACGCCTAATTTTTGGAGTCGGTTTCCTCAAGAAAAATAACTATAAGAAGACTACAATCCGCTGTGCGAATCTTTGATTACACTATTGCATCCATTCTCAAATTAAAAACATCATTTGTATGGCAATTTAACAAAAAAACTTCAATTCTTGAACTAAATGGGAGCGACGAATTTTAAGGACATATAAATGAACAGGACGCAGAGAAAAATAGTTTAATTTTCAAAAAAAAAAACTGCAAAAAGTGAGTGGCAGCTTAAGTAAATTCATGCCTTTAGATGGACTAACTATGTTATTCAGGCACAACAAAATTCTAAACCGTTTGATTCAAATGACCGTGTTTCAAAAAATATGGGCATAAAAATACACTTGTTTTGTAGCGTAGGACGATGATCCTATATACAAAGTTTGATTATCCAAGCTAAAAGTTTAATGCCCAAAAATCGGTAAAAAGACATGCAGACGGAAGGACAAACAAGCAATTTTTATAAAAATAAAAAATCTCCTGCCAATGAATTTTCCATATTCCAATGTCAGATTTCGTTTGTTTTCTTATGACACTGACGCTACTAAGCTAAGTATGAGTGACAATTTTTAAAGACAGATAATTTTTATCAGCACGCAGAAAAAAATTTTCTCGACCAAAAAATTTAGGCCCACCTATTACTGGAGAAACCCATATTTTGATCATTTTAGATGTCCCAGTTCACACGAGAGAAACATTGGGTGCTCACACATAATGAGCATTACTCTGCATATTTTCACTTCTATCTGCTCTTCCCTTATTTAAAAATTGCGAAAAATGAATTATCGCACGATATTGAGTGTCTACGACAAAGAGGAACGTGGGGAACTGGGATTTCCATCATGGCGGAAAGTAAATTTTCTCGTGCAGATGGAAGCTTCTAATGTAATGTTACCTTTCTATCCGCGAGCTCAAACATAAACGGAATATATTTAACTTATCCGGAACGTTGGAATAGGAACAAAACAGAACTTCAAAGTTACCTACTCACCGAATAAATCTAAATTGTGGAGTATTTTTTCATTCCCCTCCTCTTACAAATTTTTCCCTGCGCACAATCACTAAATAATAAAAATCAGTCATTTTACTCTCGTGTGAACAGGCACGATTAGAGTAAATAATTTTGTTCTGTTGTCAAATCTAGTACCAGCTAAGATATCACTTTTCATTTCTATCAAATGGAAACCCCCTATCCTTAAATGTCACATTTGTGGCTTCCTCAAGGAAAAATCTGTTTGTTCTGTCAAACAAACAAAAATTTCTTATTTTTCGGCAGCAATATGATTGAAAACGATGTTGAATCGTTGCGAAATCAATTAACAATTGCTCGAAATGAAATAAATAAACTACGGTAAGTTAACAAAAAATGGCCTCTTTAAGTTATATATGGTATCAAAAACACGTAGACAACAAGTGAAAAATCTCAGCCACGTTCAGCGCAAAGATATCGAGGATTTGTCGAAACTCCTACGCGATTTTCGCTGTGAAGGATGTCGCCAAAATGAAGAAAATACAAAAAATAGCAATGACGCTATATCTCAGGTAAATATCATCTCTTGACATGCAATATCAATAGAAATGCAAGCAACTTGTTTCAGGTATCAAATGGCTGCGATCAGAGTGCAATTCGTTTTCGGCCAATCGGTGTAATAAAAACGTCATTCCCCGAAAAACGAGCGGTTCCACGTCAATCTAGCATTGGAGCACGTCTCAAAGGTGTAATTGAATTGAACGCAGGAGTTTTCACCAATCCAGAGCACTCGCTCGACGGCTTGGACGAGTTTTCCCACCTTTGGATCATCTATAATTTTCACAAAAACAATTCCCACCCCAAGGCTAAAGTGGCGCCACCACGATTGGGTGGTGAACGCGTTGGTGTGTTTAGCACTAGGTCACCGCATAGACCGTGCCCAATCGGACCAAATGCTCTCCACAAAAACTGATTTCGGTTCCACGTTTGGAATTATCTGCTGCAGTTTTGGGGACGAGGCTCTGCGATTCGGTTGCAAAGTGCCATGACCTGTTGATAGCTGATCGAGTATACTGGAGTGATTCAAAGACCGTTTTAAGTTGGCTTAGGTCAGATTCACGACGACATAAACCGTTTGTAGGATTTCGGATAGCGGAGATTCTCGACAGTAGCAAAACAAGTCAGTGGCGTTGGATCCCAGCCAGACTCAACCCAGCAGATGAGGCAACGCGGGCTCGATATCCTCCAAGGTTTCAAGCAGATAATAAGTGGGTTAGAGGACCGTCATTTCTCCAGCTGCCTGAAGACACATGGCCCGAACAACCAGACGACATCGGATCACAAAAGTGCCAAGAAGAGATCAAATCAAAATTTCTTTTGCATGCCAATGCAGTGTGTTTGATTTAATTAAGTTTTCGACTTATTCAAAGGTGAGGAGGACGGCAGCGTGGACGATTCGATTCATCAAACTTTGCTTGCAAAAGTCAACAGAAAGAGGAGAATTGTCAGCGAAAGAACTTGAAGAGGCCGAAAGAGTACTTTGTAGCGAAGCCCAATGCGAAGTGTACACGCGCGAAATAACCCAGCTCAGTTGCCAGAAACGGGTTAATAAGACGAGCAGTATTTACAAGTTAACTCCCAATCTAGACAACGAAGGTCTGTTGCGTGTCTACGGGAGAATCGAGGCTGCCTCCACCATTCCTTTCACCGCCAGGCGTCCCATCATCCTACCAAAGGAGCATAGACTGGCAAAGCTAATTGTGGCTCATTTTCATCAACGGCTACGTCATCAAAATGATGACACGATAGCCAACGAAATTCGGAACAAGTTTTGGGTTCCTAGTCTGCGATCAGCTGTCAAGAAATCGAGGAAAGACTGCCAGTTTTGCCGAATTCGATCAGCATTGCCGTTGCCACCGCAAATGGGACAGCTGCCTGCGGACCGCCTAACTCCTTGCGTGAGGCCGTTCACCTATACAGGACTTGATTATTTCGGTCCTGTAAACATAACCGTAGGGCGACATAAGGAGAAGCGCTGGGTAGCCCTTTTCACCTGCTTAACTGTGAGAGCAGTACACCTGGAGTTGGCAGCTGATCTGTTAACGGATGCTTGTATCATATGCATCCGTAACTTTGTCAACCATCGTGGAATACCGGTGCGTATACGAAGCGATAATGGTACCAATTTTATGGGTGCAAGAAACGAGTTGTTAACTGCTGAAATATTTGATGGCGAAGCGATTAAAGCGGAACTTTCTGATAGAGGCATTGAATGGATATTCAATTGCCCATCAAATCCACATGCGGGAGGTTGCTGGGAGAGACTGGTCCGATCTGTGAAGAGAGTCTTGTCGCATACGCGCAAGGAATTAGCGCCACGAACCGAAACACTGCTAAGTGCCCTAATTGAAGCGAATCACTTCTTGTTGGCCTCAATTAGCTCAACACAAACACCTGGTGAACACGATGAAAGGGAACTCTGTCTCCGAAAGCAGTGGCGGATAAGCCGTCAAATAAAGGATCGTTTCTAGAAAAGATGGATGCGGGAATACCTACCAGAACTTACCAGGAGAAGCAAATGGTTCGCCAAAGTGTCGCCGCTCAAAGAAGGAGACCTAGTCCTCATCTGCGATGCAGATGTTCCGAGAAGCAAATGGATTCGCGGCAGAATAAGTTTTTCCCGGCCCATATGTACAAATTCGTTTCGCTGAGGTTATGACAGCTAAGGGAATCCTTCGGAGACCAGTGGTTAAGTTAGCGGTGTTGGAGGTAGGTGAGGCTGGTGTAGAGCGAGGCGCCTCACGGGGGGTGGAATGTTGAGTAAAAATTATGTGTTGAACAGTTCTCCAGTGGTTGCACCCAAAATTAATTGCGAACAGTTTGTTTTGATGGCTGTCACCGAAAATGTCAATCACCATGAGAAAAATCCATTACGTACATAGACAATAGACATTGAAGGAATAGGACCCGAACCACTGGAGAAGCTGCTAAAATAAGTTAGATCTTTAACATGAATTAAAAACAATACTGTAACATATATTTTTAGAGAATAAACATACGACATATGTAAAATCGGTGTTTTTCTGCAGCTAGGGTTCTCGAATTTCCAACAATATCTGTAAAAAAAAACACACTTTATATCGCGTCGTAGTATCAACATTTGCAAGTAGTGACAGGTCGCTTGAGACTTTTGCGCTTGCTACGTTTTACCATAGATTGTTTTTATAAATGTTGAAAAAATAGAATATACATTTCTGGCAACACTATTGCTCCAATATGAGAATAGGTTAAAATAACAATTTCGTATTGCATATTGTTTATTGCTTGTTGCCTCAGTGAGAGAGCCACCTAAGGTATATGGATCGACTCTGAATCGCTAGCCGAGTCGATCAAGGCAAGTCTGTCTATACGTCACTCCGCCCGTCTGTCTGTATGCCACCGATTTTTACGCCTTAAATATACAACGACGAAGCAGAACAAAACTAACACCTTGCGTGAGGCCGTTCACCTATACAGGACTTGATTATTTCGGTCCTGTAAACATAACCGTAGGGCGACATAAGGAGAAGCGCTGGGTAGCCCTTTTCACCTGCTTAACTGTGAGAGCAGTACACCTGTGAGAGAGCCACCTAAGGTATATGGATCGACTTTGAATCGCTAGCCGAGTCGATCAAGGCAAGTCTGTCTATACGTCACTCCGCCCGTCTGTCTGTATGCCACCGATTTTTACGCCTTAAATATACAACGACGAAGCAGAACAAAAGTTATAGTTTTTAAAATCCGCCCACTACCACGAACACTTTTCAGTAAAACGAAAATTTGAATATGTAAGTTTCGTCCACATAAAGTTAGCCCCGCCCACTTTGGTGGGTTTTCGGTAAAATTAAAAAAAATCGATAAAACTTTTAATGGAAATATTTTGAGAATAATATACAATGAAAATTTTGTCTATAGTTCATATCAACCCACGCCTAATTTTTAGAGTCGGTTTCCTCAAGAAAAATAACTATAAGAAGACTACAATCCGCTGTGCGAATCTTTGATTACACTATTGCATCCATCCTCAAATTAAAAACATCATTTGTATGGCAATTTAACCCAAAAACTTCATTTCTTGAACTAAATGGGAGCGACGAATTTTAAGGACATATAAATGAACAGGACGCAGAGAAAAATAGTTTAATTTTCAAAAAAAAAAACTGCAAAAAGTGAGTGGCAGCTTAAGTAAATTCATGCCTTTAGATGGACTAACTATGTTATTCAGGCACAACAAAATTCTAAACCGTTTGATTCAAATGACCGTGTTTCAAAAAATATGGGCATAAAAATACACTTGTTTTGTAGCGTAGGACGATGATCCTATATACAAAGTTTGATTATCCAAGCTAAAAGTTTAATGCCCAAAAATCGGTAAAAAGACATGCAGACGGAAGGACAAACAAGCAATTTTTATAAAAATAAAAAATCTCCTGCCAATGAATTTTCCATATTCCAATGTCAGATTTCGTTTGTTTTCTTATGACACTGACGCTACTAAGCTAAGTATGAGTGACAATTTTTAAAGACAGATAATTTTTATCAGCACGCAGAAAAAATGTTCTCGACCAAAAAAAGTGAGTTTCTGTTAAAGTAAATTTAGGCCCACCTATTACTGGAGAAACCCATATTTTGATCATTTTAGATGTCCCAGTTCACACGAGAGAAACATTGGGTGCTCACACATAATGAGCATTACCCTGCATATTTTCACTTCTATCTGCTCTTCCCTTATTTAAAAATTGCGAAAAATGAATTATCGCACGATATTGAGTGTCTACGACAAAGAGGAACGTGGGGAACTGGGATTTCCATCATGGCGGAAAGTAAATTTTCTCGTGCAGATGGAAGCTTCTAATGTAATGTTACCTTTCTATCCGCAAGCTCAAATATATACGGAATATATTTAACTTATCCGGAACGTTGGAATAGGCACAAAACAGAACTTCAAAGTTACCTACTCACCGAATAAATCTAAATTGTGGAGTATTTTTTCATTCCCCTCCTCTTACAAATTTTTCCCTGCGCACAATCACTAAATGATAAATCAGTCATTTTACTCTCGTGTGAACAGGCACGATTAGAGTAAATAATTTTGTTCTGTTGTCAAATCTAGTACCAGCTAAGATATCACTTTTCATTTCTATCAAATGGAAACCCCCTATCCTTAAATGTCACATTTGTGGCTTCCTCAAGGAAAAATCTGTTTGTCCTGTCAAACAAACAAAAATTTCTTATTTTTCGGCAGCAAAATGATTGAAAACGATGTTGAATCGTTGCGAAATCAATTAACAATTGCTCGAAATGAAATAAATAAACTACGGTAAGTTAACAAAAAATGGCCTCTTTAAGTTATATATGGTATCAAAAACACGTAGACAACAAGTGAAAAATCTGAGCCACGTTCAGCGCAAAGATATCGAGGATTTGTCGAAACTCCTACGCGATTTTCGCTGTGAAGGATGTCGCCAAAATGAAGAAAATACAAAAAATAGCAATGACGCTATATCTCAGGTAAATATCATCTCTTGACATGCAATATCAATAGAAATGCAAGCAACTTGTTTCAGGTATCAAATGGCTGCGATCAGAGTGCAATTCGTTTTCGGCCAATCGGTGTAATAAAAACGTCATTCCCCGAAAAACGAGCGGTTCCACGTCAATCTAGCATTGGAGCACGTCTCAAAGGTGTAATTGAATTGAACGCAGGAGTTTTCACCAATCCAGAGCACTCGCTCGACGGCTTGGACGAGTTTTCCCACCTTTGGATCATCTATAATTTTCACAAAAACAATTCCCACCCCAAGGCTAAAGTGGCGCCACCACGATTGGGTGGTGAACGCGTTGGTGTGTTTAGCACTAGGTCACCGCATAGACCGTGCCCAATCGGACCAAATGCTCTCCACAAAAACTGATTTCGGTTCCACGTTTGGAATTATCTGCTGCAGTTTTGGGGACGAGGCTCTGCGATTCGGTTGCAAAGTGCCATGACCTGTTGATAGCTGATCGAGTATACTGGAGTGATTCAAAGACCGTTTTAAGTTGGCTTAGGTCAGATCCACGACGACATAAACCGTTTGTAGGATTTCGGATAGCGGAGATTCTCGACAGTAGCAAAACAAGTCAGTGGCGTTGGATCCCAGCCAGACTCAACCCAGCAGATGAGGCAACGCGGGCTCGATATCCTCCAAGGTTTCAAGCAGATAATAAGTGGGTTAGAGGACCGTCATTTCTCCAGCTGCCTGAAGACACATGGCCCGAACAACCAGACGACATCGGATCACAAAAGTGCCAAGAAGAGATCAAATCAAAATTTCTTTTGCATGCCAATGCAGTGTGTTTGATTTAATTAAGTTTTCGACTTATTCAAAGGTGAGGAGGACGGCAGCGTGGACGATTCGATTCATCAAACTTTGCTTGCAAAAGTCAACAGAAAGAGGAGAATTGTCAGCGAAAGAACTTGAAGAGGCCGAAAGAGTACTTTGTAGCGAAGCCCAATGCGAAGTGTACACGCGCGAAATAACCCAGCTCAGTTGCCAGAAACGGGTTAATAAGACGAGCAGTATTTACAAGTTAACTCCCAATCTAGACAACGAAGGTCTGTTGCGTGTCTACGGGAGAATCGAGGCTGCCTCCACCATTCCTTTCACCGCCAGGCGTCCCATCATCCTACCAAAGGAGCATAGACTGGCAAAGCTAATTGTGGCTCATTTTCATCAACGGCTACGTCATCAAAATGATGACACGATAGCCAACGAAATTCGGAACAAGTTTTGGGTTCCTAGTCTGCGATCAGCTGTCAAGAAATCGAGGAAAGCCTGCCAGTTTTGCCGAATTCGATCAGCATTGCCGTTGCCACCGCAAATGGGACAGCTGCCTGCGGACCGCCTAACTCCTTGAGTGAGGCCGTTCACCTATACAGGACTTGATTATTTCGGTCCTGTAAACATAACCGTAGGGCGACATAAGGAGAAGCGCTGGGTAGCCCTTTTCACCTGCTTAACTGTGAGAGCAGTACACCTGGAGTTGGCAGCTGATCTGTTAACGGATGCTTGTATCATATGCATCCGTAACTTTGTCAACCATCGTGGAATACCGGTGCGTATACGAAGCGATAATGGTACCAATTTTATGGGTGCAAGAAACGAGTTGTTAACTGCTGAAATATTTGATGGCGAAGCGATTAAAGCGGAACTTTCTGATAGAGGCATTGAATGGATATTCAATTGCCCATCAAATCCACATGCGGGAGGTTGCTGGGAGAGACTGGTCCGATCTGTGAAGAGAGTCTTGTCGCATACGCGCAAGGAATTAGCGCCACGAACCGAAACACTGCTAAGTGCCCTAATTGAAGCGAATCACTTCTTGTTGGCCTCAATTAGCTCAACACAAACACCTGGTGAACACGATGAAAGGGAACTCTGTCTCCGAAAGCAGTGGCGGATAAGCCGTCAAATAAAGGATCGTTTCTAGAAAAGATGGATGCGGGAATACCTACCAGAACTTACCAGGAGAAGCAAATGGTTCGCCAAAGTGTCGCCGCTCAAAGAAGGAGACCTAGTCCTCATCTGCGATGCAGATGTTCCGAGAAGCAAATGGATTCGCGGCAGAATAAGTTTTTCCCGGCCCATATGTACAAATTCGTTTCGCTGAGGTTATGACAGCTAAGGGAATCCTTCGGAGACCAGTGGTTAAGTTAGCGGTGTTGGAGGTAGGTGAGGCTGGTGTAGAGCGAGGCGCCTCACGGGGGGTGGAATGTTGAGTAAAAATTATGTGTTGAACAGTTCTCCAGTGGTTGCACCCAAAATTAATTGCGAACAGTTTGTTTTGATGGCTGTCACCGAAAATGTCAATCAGCATGAGAAAAATCCATTACGTACATAGACAATAGACATTGAAGGAATAGGACCCGAACCACTGGAGAAGCTGCTAAAATAAGTTAGATCTTTAACATGAATTAAAAACAATACTGTAACATATATTTTTAGAGAATAAACATACGACATATGTAAAATCGGTGTTTTTCTGCAGCTAGGGTTCTCGAATTTCCAACAATATCTGTAAAAAAAAACACACTTTATATCGCGTCGTAGTATCAACATTTGCAAGTAGTGACAGGTCGCTTGAGACTTTTGCGCTTGCTACGTTTTACCATAGATTGTTTTTATAAATGTTGAAAAAATAGAATATACATTTCTGGCAACACTATTGCTCCAATATGAGAATAGGTTAAAATAACAATTTCGTATTGCATATTGTTTATTGCTTGTTGCCTCAGTGAGAGAGCCACCTAAGGTATATGGATCGACTCTGAATCGCTAGCCGAGTCGATCAAGGCAAGTCTGTCTATACGTCACTCCGCCCGTCTGTCTGTATGCCACCGATTTTTACGCCTTAAATATACAACGACGAAGCAGAACAAAACTAACACCTTGCGTGAGGCCGTTCACCTATACAGGACTTGATTATTTCGGTCCTGTAAACATAACCGTAGGGCGACATAAGGAGAAGCGCTGGGTAGCCCTTTTCACCTGCTTAACTGTGAGAGCAGTACACCTGTGAGAGAGCCACCTAAGGTATATGGATCGACTTTGAATCGCTAGCCGAGTCGATCAAGGCAAGTCTGTCTATACGTCACTCCGCCCGTCTGTCTGTATGCCACCGATTTTTACGCCTTAAATATACAACGACGAAGCAGAACAAAAGTTATAGTTTTTAAAATCCGCCCACTACCACGAACACTTTTCAGTAAAACGAAAATTTGAATATGTAAGTTTCGTCCACATAAAGTTAGCCCCGCCCACTTTGGTGGGTTTTCGGTAAAATTAAAAAAAATCGATAAAACTTTTAATGGAAATATTTTGAGAATAATATACAATGAAAATTTTGTCTATAGTTCATATCAACCCACGCCTAATTTTTAGAGTCGGTTTCCTCAAGAAAAATAACTATAAGAAGACTACAATCCGCTGTGCGAATCTTTGATTACACTATTGCATCCATCCTCAAATTAAAAACATCATTTGTATGGCAATTTAACCCAAAAACTTCATTTCTTGAACTAAATGGGAGCGACGAATTTTAAGGACATATAAATGAACAGGACGCAGAGAAAAATAGTTTAATTTTCAAAAAAAAAAACTGCAAAAAGTGAGTGGCAGCTTAAGTAAATTCATGCCTTTAGATGGACTAACTATGTTATTCAGGCACAACAAAATTCTAAACCGTTTGATTCAAATGACCGTGTTTCAAAAAATATGGGCATAAAAATACACTTGTTTTGTAGCGTAGGACGATGATCCTATATACAAAGTTTGATTATCCAAGCTAAAAGTTTAATGCCCAAAAATCGGTAAAAAGACATGCAGACGGAAGGACAAACAAGCAATTTTTATAAAAATAAAAAATCTCCTGCCAATGAATTTTCCATATTCCAATGTCAGATTTCGTTTGTTTTCTTATGACACTGACGCTACTAAGCTAAGTATGAGTGACAATTTTTAAAGACAGATAATTTTTATCAGCACGCAGAAAAAAATGTTCTCGACCAAAAAAAGTGAGTTTCTGTTAAAGTAAATTTAGGCCCACCTATTACTGGAGAAACCCATATTTTGATCATTTTAGATGTCCCAGTTCACACGAGAGAAACATTGGGTGCTCACACATAATGAGCATTACTCTGCATATTTTCACTTCTATCTGCTCTTCCCTTATTTAAAAATTGCGAAAAATGAATTATCGCACGATATTGAGTGTCTACGACAAAGAGGAACGTGGGGAACTGGGATTTCCATCATGGCGGAAAGTAAATTTTCTCGTGCAGATGGAAGCTTCTAATGTAATGTTACCTTTCTATCCGCAAGCTCAAATATATACGGAATATATTTAACTTATCCGGAACGTTGGAATAGGCACAAAACAGAACTTCAAAGTTACCTACTCACCGAATAAATCTAAATTGTGGAGTATTTTTTCATTCCCCTCCTCTTACAAATTTTTCCCTGCGCACAATCACTAAATGATAAATCAGTCATTTTACTCTCGTGTGAACAGGCACGATTAGAGTAAATAATTTTGTTCTGTTGTCAAATCTAGTACCAGCTAAGATATCACTTTTCATTTCTATCAAATGGAAACCCCCTATCCTTAAATGTCACATTTGTGGCTTCCTCAAGGAAAAATCTGTTTGTCCTGTCAAACAAACAAAAATTTCTTATTTTTCGGCAGCAAAATGATTGAAAACGATGTTGAATCGTTGCGAAATCAATTAACAATTGCTCGAAATGAAATAAATAAACTACGGTAAGTTAACAAAAAATGGCCTCTTTAAGTTATATATGGTATCAAAAACACGTAGACAACAAGTGAAAAATCTCAGCCACGTTCAGCGCAAAGATATCGAGGATTTGTCGAAACTCCTACGCGATTTTCGCTGTGAAGGATGTCGCCAAAATGAAGAAAATACAAAAAATAGCAATGACGCTATATCTCAGGTAAATATCATCTCTTGACATGCAATATCAATAGAAATGCAAGCAACTTGTTTCAGGTATCAAATGGCTGCGATCAGAGTGCAATTCGTTTTCGGCCAATCGGTGTAATAAAAACGTCATTCCCCGAAAAACGAGCGGTTCCACGTCAATCTAGCATTGGAGCACGTCTCAAAGGTGTAATTGAATTGAACGCAGGAGTTTTCACCAATCCAGAGCACTCGCTCGACGGCTTGGACGAGTATTCCCACCTTTGGATCATCTATAATTTTCACAAAAACAATTCCCACCCCAAGGCTAAAGTGGCGCCACCACGATTGGGTGGTGAACGCGTTGGTGTGTTTAGCACTAGGTCACCGCATAGACCGTGTCCAATCGGACTGTCGCTAGTGGAAATAGATAAAATCGAGGGTTCTACTATTGTCTTCAGCGGTACTGATATGGTTGACGGAACTCCAGTACTAGACATTAAACCTTATATTCCGTTCTATGATGCCCCAAATGTCATCGAATCAGGTAGCGTTGAATAAATTTGTTATTCCTTCTCAGAAGCGCTCATTTTGATCAATTTCAGGTCGGGTGTCTGTTGGTGAGCCAACAGTTGATTTTTACAACTCTCGCCAGGAGCCAGATGGCGAGGAATCCGAATTAGAGTTAAATGGTGCTGTTGCTTTACCCAATCCACCGAACTTTGCCAATCACATTTCCCCTCCGCCCACTGCTGTGAAAATTCCCAACTGGGTTGTAGCCGGACACCGGCTTAGTGTTATTTTCAATGAAAGAGCCGAGAGTCAACTGCATGAATTGCAAGTCCACCGGCAGTGTATTGTCGACATCTTGGAAGCCGATCCGAGATCAGTGTACCTACGAACGAAATACGGTTCACAGATATTCACATTCCAGTTGAGTGAGGTCACAGTCACGTGCAAGTTTGATGACAAAAACTCCATCGTTACTGTTGTGCAGATTCGTCGCACGGAAAACGTCCAAGACGAGAGTACTTAAGACGTTCGAGCGGCCTCACATGAAGCTCGCACAATTTAAGCGATGTGATTTAGGTAAATTCTTTCATTCTCTTGTTATCTTATACCATGGTATTTTCTCTGAAGTAAGTTGCGTCCGCCTCGCCACTGGTGGGCAAAAATAAGGTAGCATTTAGTAGGAGAGATTGCCCACGCCCCCAGTAAGTGGCATATCCATAGCAGAGAGCAAACAAAAAACTGATATATGTATCAAATATATATTGACAAAAATCCACCCACCTTCTATGGTATCCTCACATATTGTTTAGCGGTAAATGTTAACATTCTATTAATATTGTGTGTCTGTCTGTCAAGCATTTCTAGTAGTTACTGTTGATATATAGTTATATACTGACAATGTGTGTGTTAGAATCAAGACAAAAAGAGTAAAAATGCTTCTTTTTATGTACATGTGGATTATTTAAGAGTAGTTTACCTTTTTTTAGTTTTTATTGAAGCAATAAAGTGCAGACGTTGTGATATAAGCATTTGGTTGACTTTGAGTTTTGTTTATTTTTAAGAAGCGACTTATATTCAAAACCCTAACAGCAGCGGGTGCTTAGAAAATCCACTTGAAATCTTCTGTGGCCCGTCAAATCACACAGAGGATGGATGTCGTGTGACTTAACAGGATGGATTGTTAAACTTTTACGGCGTAGACATTATTGCTACCCAGGAAATATTATGGGATGGGCTGATAGACGAGAAGGAAATACTATGATTAGTGAACGCATTGTGATAATCCGTTAGAAGATCAAATTCATCAACCTAAGGTTCATATACAAAATCTGTAGATGCAGTTTTTTCTCGTTTTACTATGTGTTTGGTAAATTAACGGCCAATATAATTAATCTAATGTCGATACCTGATACGACATCACAATAGATCGCCAATTGCGCGTTGTATTATATTATTTTCTCGAATAATATAAAACTACCAACATCGAACAAGCCATTATATTATAATATTGGCCGACAATGATGTGCTGGGTTTCTACCGCCCACCAGCAAGAAAGCCCTGGTTTGATGAAAAATGCCGACTGATGATAGTAGATAATAATGATGCATCCATGGCGCTAAAGTTGCTGAAATCTGTCATTAAGCTTAATAAGCAAAAGGAGGTATTTACCTCGACTTTTCAGAAAGAACAGGAAAATTGAAAATGAGGTTCGGATATTTTACCGAAACATGATAACGTCGAGATGAAGTAGGAAAATTGTAGTTGATTCACAGTCGATGCTTTAAACTTAGAAGATTCACTTGTTCGGATTGTGAAACGGCGATAGCGAGCAATATTGGTAACAATACCGTCTACACGTCTTACATGAAGTGAAGTTACTAAAATCGAAATTTAAGCTTACCTTAAAGGTAGAAATGACGTGCTACACACCGATCAAGGCGAGATGACATACACTAATTCATCATCAAGATTTCACATGAAAGTATGCCTCAAGAACGAAACCTCATTTTCGTTCGCCCGAGCTATAAAGAATAAGGCCCTCTGAGCTGCCGTAATGTGTGTGAACGCCTGAGAACGGTCCATGACTGATTTAATCTTACACTTCGGCAGATTTTGAAAATTAAAATGATTGTCAGTCGATACAATTTGCTCAGTATCTTATGTTTGCTTTATAATAAATAATAAAAATTAATTATGTCGAAGAACTGCCTAAGGCTCATCAGAGTCTATGTTCAAAACTTGAGCTGTCGTTTGGGAATTGTTTTCAAATACTTAGCGTGTCCCTGTGAGTAGGGCGTAAGAATATACTCACAGTAGTTCTGCTTGTCGTAAAAGGCGACTAAAAGACGATCATTTTCATTTATTTCGAGTGTCAGTGTTGGAATACAACTCCACTCGGTCTAATGAACTTGAGACTTTGTTGTGTTTTTTTTTCTTAATTAAAAAAAAATAAATTTCTAGTACGGTTGGGCTGCAAGCTATATACAGCGATAAATAATAAATAGTTATATTTCCAAGAAAACGATGTATTCCCTCAGTTGGAATGAGTTCTTAAAAAGTGCTAACGAGTTTGCTAAACTTTCTGAGACGTATGAAGATAGTTGGTGTGTTATTGAAAAGGTAAAGAATGCTTTGGCTTTAAACTTTAAATTTTCCACTGATAACACACTTTCAAGGATAAAGACGAAGGAAACACATATCTGTCCTTTCGACAAAAGCTCAAAGTTGACTATGAAGATAAGCAATTGGAAGATGAGGTCCTTAGTTCGCAATTTGACGAAGATGACTTTTTAAAAAGTGCAGCATCTGATTCGGGATCAAAACAAATGCCTGAAACAAATGAAAAGCTTGTCGACATTGAATATCACGTGGTGTATAGCATTTCCTATCAAGTTCCAGTTTTATATTTTAAAGGATACCATAGCCGTAGGATCAATATGAAAACAAGAGACAAACGTGTGAACTTATATTGTAATTTCCAGATGGAAAGCCTGTCGGATTAGAAGATGCCTGGAGAATATTCCAGAATCCAGCTTGCGATACTCGGTCCCGAGGAGAAATGTTGTCCACTTTAACACAATCCGACCACCCTGTGCTGTTTAAACCTTATCTACAGTTACACCCATGTCGGACTGCAGAGCTACTATCTCAAATGGGCAGAAGTGAGAATGTGGTTTTGACCTTTTTAAGTATTATGGGACCATTTGTACGATTAAATTTAAGAAATGAATATGGATTAACCTTTAAGAATGAATGAGTTTTAATATTCGATGTGTTGTGTTGTGTTTGATTGGTCGTAAACTAAGGAGAAAAGTGTACAAGGTTTTTGAAACATATTTACAACTCCCACTCGAAAACCGAATGATTTCCGCTTACATTGAACATTCTTCACAAACAATTCCGACTGTTTAATAAAAAAAGTAACTCCATCATTTAATCCCTAATAAACTTAATTGTTATTTACACTTTACAACTAATTTTACGATCCGCATGTTTACTACCAGTCGTCTCTTGGAAGGCGATATGTGGTATTGTCACTTCGAATTATAGTCACTCCGGCTCCATAGTATGGAATTATAAACGATGAACCATCAGCGGGTCCAACTATCTGTATTGCAATTAAAATGATGTCAATCAGCTGTCCCAGGAACATAAAACCCAAAGTACACAGTTTCATTAGACCAATCGCCGGATAGCCCAAGTAAAACCTATCGATACCAAACATTCCCAAGAATACCGATAGCAATAGAGCTGTATCAAAGCGACATCCATTTCTAAGAGAAACGCAAAGACAATATCGGTAACACCCAGAAACAATGGTTCAATTGTTATGCAAACTTACGTCCATTTACATGGTAATTCTCTGGTGAACGTACTGTTCTTAGTTTCAGTACAGTTTATTCCGTCCACCGCGATGCACCAAACTATGCAAAAAAAAATCAACAATCAGTTGGAAAACAAATATGATTATGTTTCTAGTTAACATGCCTTTAGCTTTGTTTTCTTTGGTGCATCCCCGAAGCTGTTGAGTCTTCGGATCAATGTGATTTTTACTAGGATCGGGACATAGGTACTGCCCCATTCGCAAGTCGTTACAATCATAATCGATTTGCAGAGTCGCTGGTATACATAGTACAATTATGACGGCAATGAGTATTGTATAAAAATTCATTAGTAAATCACTTCTTAACTTTTTATAAATGCAATAAAAGTAGAAAAACGCATAATTTCGGCAATCTCACAAAACCCAATGCATTCCTTGTTTTTAAAATGACAAATGTCAAATGCATTCGGCCAACAGCTGCTCCCAAACTGTAGGTTTGTTGGAGTAGGTCAAAAGCAACAGTTTAATGGAAATCAATTTTCTGATTATCAGCGCCACTCGATTTGATGAGACTTCGAATCGGTTCGGTGTGAAAGCAGTATAAATAACGGGCGATTTTTAAGAGTTAATTTTTTTTTATATTGGCATCACTGGGTCTTAAAGGCGTCCCAACGTCAATCTGACAAAGTTTTTAGTATACTCTAGCCATTAAATCATGGAAAGACTTGCAAACGAGCAACGACTGAAAACTATCGAAATTTATTATCAAAATTCGTGGTCTGTGAAAAAAGTGCACCGTTTGTTCACATCTGTGGTTTATGGGTTTGGTGTGGTTTATGGGCTGGTGGCATCATCGGTCCATTTTTCTTCAAAGACGACCCTGGAAGAAATGTTACCGTCAGTCGCGAACGATATCGAGCCGTGACACGCGACTTTTATTTTGCCCCAGTTGGCTGAGTTTCATCAAGACGGTGCCACATGCCACACAGCTCGTGAAACAATGGAAATGTTGAAGGAGGAATTCGGTGAGAAGCTTATCTCTCGAAATGGCCCTGTTGGTTGGCCGCCAAGATCATGCGATTTAACGCCTTTTGATTATTTCTTGTGGGGTTATGTAAAGTCGTTATGTCTATGTCTATGTGGACAAGCCGAACACGATTGAAGCCTTACAGGATAACATAACACGCGTAATTTGTGGAATACAGGCCGAAATGCTCGAAAAAGTGACGCAAAATTGGACCATTTGAAACGGAGCCGCGGACAACATTCAGATGAACTGTCTTTAAAACGTAAATGGCAAAGGCCTATTTATCGATTACAATAATAATTTTGAATATTTGATGCAAATTTAAGTGTTATATTCGATTTAAAAAAAAAATACCGTAAAAAAATCACCTGTTATTAAGGGTATTCACTATTCATGCAACATCTTAATTTGACTACGCATTAAAGATTGTAATTTTACGACGACGTTTTATGAACGGCCCTTAATTTACACCACTAAACAATGTGGTAATCCACTGAAATCAAATTTAATTTAGTAATTTGTTTATTGATAGAGTTTTGTTCCTATTGTTCTACATAGTTTTGTTCCGTTAAGCGAATACGTTTGATGTGTGAAAGTGATTGTTTAAATGTCAAAATAGTATTTCAAAAGTTTACAACGTTTACTACTCAATTTGCCCATCCAATTCCTGTGAGAAAATTCCGATGTTGTGGGAAAGGTTTCCCATGCTAATTTTTTACAGTCATTTATCACGTCATAATTTTACCACGTTTTAAACGTTTACGACGACTTTCCGAAGTTCCATGATGATGAGATGAGTATTTTTGTCAAAATGAAATGATTTGGAAGGGACACGTTCATAACTACCCCGATAATTCAGTTTGAATTGGATTCTCGATTGATTTTCGGTGCATTCTGTATTTTTTTGAGTATTTTTGCAAAAAACTCAGTTTTCGGTTCGGGTGAAAGCAGTTAAAATTGGAAAGATTGTATTTCTTTTGGGAGGAATGAAAAACATCACTTCAGAAAAATAAATCGATCATTGGAAAACAAAAAGATTTTTGAGTAAACTTTAATTCAATATTTTTGACCGAAACAGAATCACGCTTTAGGGATCGTTTTGTCGATGTTCAATTAAAGTTTTCGCAAAAAATATTGTATTTCACAACGCTTGTATCACCTATGTGTCAGAAAATACCACGCTAATGCCACGGAGCTAAATATACTAGCCCCCATATTAATAAACGCTGAGTAGCTAATCAGTGATTTTTTTTGGCATTTGCGCAAGAGTATTAATCATGGGAAAAGCTGTAATGTCGGTAATTGTAGTGATTGTGGTTACTTCGCAAACACACGGGAATGTATTCAACCGGCTGAATATTGTCTAATATAACGAACTTTAGATGTATTTGTAGTGTCCTGGTTTGTTTTCAGTTTTGTTTCATTAAAACTGAATGGTAACGATTTATTTATCGTGTATACTGTTTTGTTTGTGAATTTCTCGTTTGCTTTTTTTATTTAACTCGATTGAAATAGAATCAACCACTGTTTTTTTTTTCATATATCTATCATCTAATCAGCGTTAATTAAAACGGGGGTAGCAGTTTTAATGTGCTATACATATAATTCTGCCGATTTCAACGCCTGAGCGCTACGTTTGAGAACTATATTATTCAATTGTCATTTCTCAACTCATGCTACATGAAACGTAGTTAGGTTAATTCTGCCAGTGCCGTCTTCTCTCATTGGTCAATCGACCATTTTAGTCACGTGATATTTGAGGGGAAATGACTGAGGAAACGAGTTGAAAATTTGCATGTGAGACTTCATATATAAGTGAAACAGCTGATTTTACTTCGACCTGTCATGAAGATGTATTTGGTTTCAGTAAAATTTTACGATAATATAGGTTTATTTAAGGCCGTGTGTCAATTGCGTTAAAAAGAGGGTTACATTTTATCCATTGTTAAATTTTTGACTTTTCTGCACCATACTAATGTCAAAAATTACCCACTGGCTAAAATTTTAACGCAACTGACACACGGCCTAAGTTTTTTTTTTGATCAAGAATACTTGTTCTGAATATAAAAGAGTAAATCGAAATCTATATATATATATATATATTAAATTACATTTACATTTCAACTTAGTAAGATTTTGCGTTCGCGTTATCTCATATCAATTTTCAGCTACAAGCGACTGAAGGCAAACACCTGGTGGAAAATTTTCGTATCGACTAAGTACTATATATTTTGAAAGCTAACGCATATTTGCATGGGAAATCATCAAGTGAATAATTCAAATAAGAAAAAAATAATAAAAAATAACAATAATTGCAAATTAAATTACTTTTTTTATACATATGTATTTAATGCAGAACGATTAATAGGTCATCGTTTTCCGAATGGACAATAAAGGCAAAATATATATCTTTCAGCTGTTTTTGTGAACATTGAATACTACATAAAGGATCGTTTTTAGCTTGTTTTTGATTTGTTTGTTTTATGTGTCAAACGATGTGTTTTAAAACATATGTCGAATAATCAGATCATAAATTTACAAATTAAATTTATTTTTATTGCAATTAGTTACTTTTTACACACAAAATCCTTAATTTATATACCCTTAAATTATCGCGCTTCTTATGGAAATTCTTCACAAATAGCAGTAGCTCTCTAATTGTATAGCACTACATATATCCTTTTTAATCACTGGGTGTAGCATTGGAACTTTTCCAATTGTCAATCAATGACATGGAATTTGTAAAACAAGTAAGGTATTCATGCAACGTTGTAATTTAAGCGTAATTTAAGTTAATCGAATACGTTTGATGTGTAAAATTGACTGATTATATGTCAAAAAAGCATTTCAAAATTTTACAACGTTCACCATCTCAGTTTATAGACCCAATTTCTGTGAGAAAATTTCGATATTGTTTGAAAAGATACAAATTCTGACAGTTAATTTATCACGTCGAAATCACGTTAACAGCCTTTATGACGTAACAGCCATTATGACGACTTTCCGACGTTGCAAGTGTGTCAATGGTATTTTTAGGATGCAAGTGTAGTCGGAGTATAATAACTTGGGGTATCATGACATCATTCCCAACATAACGTATAACAATCGAACACACCCAAAGCGATGTCAGCGACTAATTGTCAAACGAGAAGAGCTACTGTCAAAAAATAACTAGTAAATTACATATTTTCCCCGCAAATGTGTGATAGATTAGTATAACCTCCCATTACAAATAAATAAAATTTTAGAATAAACAATTTTTAGAATACATAAAAGTTACACTGATTGAAGGCTAGATATGACAAGGTAATTGCAAATACATACCTCACTTATCCATAAAATTTTGCCCGTATACAGAAAAAAAAATATTTTCTTTCCTCACCATACAGAGCAAGCATTGAACTTGGCGATGTCACCCCGCACAATATCAAGCAACTGAAAAAACTGAACACAGTTGTATTTCCAGTTTCGTATAATGATAAGTTCTACATCGATGTCTTGGAAGCCGGCGAACTGGCGAAGCTTGCTTACTACAATGATATCGTAGTCGGCGCTGTATGCTGCCGCATAGACACAACCGAGAACCAAAGGCGCCTCTACATCATGACACTAGGGTGCTTGTATCCATATCGCAGATTGGGAATTGGCACTGTTATGTTTAATCACATTCTAAACTACGTGGAAAAGGACGGAAACTTTGATAGTATTTTTCTGTGAGTAATAACTTCCAACATCTGTCCATCGATAGCCTTATTTTGCGTTTTTGTTTTTTCTTTAACCCACCAGCCATGTGCAGGTCAACAATGATGGAGCTATTGCATTTTATAAGAAATTTGGTTTTGAAATTGTAGAAACCAAGCAACATTACTATAAGCGCATAGAGCCAGCGGATGCCCATGTCCTGCAGAAAACTCTGCGCAAGAATCCAAATTCAACAAGTAACAGCCATGATATCCCACAGACGAACGGTTTCGAAAAGAAGGAAAAGAAGGCATAGAAGAACTAGATTTTGTTTGCACAAACACGTGGGAATTCATCTCGCATGTTGCGATACTAAAATAATTATTCATAAAACACTTAAAAAACAAATGCTGAATTTCAAAGAGAACAACTAAGAGCGAAAAACAAATTTAAAACTAATAAAGTTATTTAAAAATTCGGAATTTGGGAATGCTATTTCGTTTATCTATTGCTGCACTTTATTGCAGAAGGCGGCCAATCTATTGACCTTTTTTTGTCGCACAGGAAGAGAAAACGATTCCAGTAAGAACGTTTTTAATGCACAATTTTAGATCCAGTACCTTCCAATTTCCTCCATGTCATTTATTATAAAATAATTTTGGATTTATGATGCCATTACAATGCACGTGAACTTATAATCACAGAACCCATAATCAGGCGATTTATCTCCCAAAGACACAATATAATAAGAAGCGATTTTTTCCATCGGTTGTGAGCATTGGTCAATGTAATAATGACCTTTTAACACTACAGGTTAAGGGTTGTGCTTTGGGTTAACTACCCACTTATGGAAAAAATCCACTAGTGGCGAAGGAACCATTGGTCTCGGAAAGGACTGATTTTATTGTTGACCCAGCAACACGTAAAAAACTCAACAACGTTCGTATCTGAACCTGGAATGTGAGAACATAAAAAGCAGACATTACTGCCATCCAGGAAATACGATGTGATGGCCGGGCAAAAAGAGGATGAAAAACTGTGACATCTACTACGAGTCGTGTTATAGTGAGCCGAAACAGCGACTATTCGGATGCAGATTTGTTATAAGACTTGATAAGTGCCAGACTTGGCAAGAAGTCTTATATGCACTCACGCCCAGACAAATAAAAAAGATGATATAGCTACGGGCTCCTTAACAAAACCTTTGAGCGACTACCGAAGTACTGAGAGATTTGAATGCAATGGTAGGAAGGGAAGACATCTTTGGCGGTATTGTCGGAAAAAATAGCCTACACGACAACACGTCTGTGGGTGGCCGCGGTGTAGTGGTAATGTGTTCGTCTGTTGAGTGGAAGGTTGCGCGTTCAATCCCAACCAAAATCCATTTCACTTTTATTTAAAAGAAATAAAAAGGTCGGTGTAATACCTAAAAAAAAGTATGCACACCATCTTGAATTTCTTCAAAATTTAACGAACACGAGAAAAAGTGACTCCCCGAAGCTAGTTCGGACACCACCCATGGAGTTTAAGTCTCCACTACATCCAAAATCTTTCCTATCCTCTCTCTCTTTCTTCCCCTTCTCTAACGCTCGTACTATGGTAACATATAAAAGGGTATTCATAACCCCTTGAGTACGTGTAAATTATAAAAAAAAAAAAAAGGGACGTAGGCTAATTGACTTCGTCTTGAACGAAATGCCAATATAGCCAGCACACGGTTTCCTCACCTCGATATCCATAAGGGGACATGGCAGTCTCCACATCAACGAAAAGTCAACTAAATTGATCACATTGCGATAGACAGGAGGCACGCATCCAGTATTTTGGTTGTCCGAAATATTCCGAGGAGCTAACATCGGCTCGGGCCACTTACTTGTTGCAGCCAAGGCAAGATTGCGGATATCTACCACGCCACAACAATCCAGAAATACTCTGAAAAAATCGAATGGCTGCAATCGCAAGAGACCGCCAAGCCCCTTGCGCAACGCGTATTCCTTAACCCCTCGATTAACACCATACTCCCAGCATCGAATGTCGAAGAACAATAACAACAATGACAACAAGCTTTTAGATCAGCCGTAACTGATGCTAGGTTTCTCGCGCCCACCAACCGAGAAACCCCTGGAATGCCGACAGATGCTCGCAAGCAAGAACGAGACCTTAACTGCAGGTAAACCCGAGAGCTGCCGTTGAGCTCTTTTAGCAGAGAATAAGGGAAGAACACCGGCTTTTCCGAAAGAAGAAAGAAAGAAAGAGCAAGAAAAGCGAGCGATCAAGGATATAGAGAGGTGCTACTACAGGAACGATGTTCGCAAGTTTTACCAAAGTGTAAAACGTCCAAGCCAAGGATACAAGGCTCGATCAGAGTCCTGTCGAGATGAACAAGGAAATATAGTAGTTGAGGCACAGTCGATGCTGAGGATATGGAAAAACCACTTCGGCAGACTGTTAAACGGAGATGACGAATAACATTCCGCTGTCAGTCAGCACGAACCATTCAATATTAGCAACAAAAGGAAAACTGCCAACCACCCGACCTGAGTGACGTGAGGATAGCAATATCTAATATCTCAAGGTTAATAAGGCTGCCGAAAATGACGGCCTTCCCGCCAAGCTTTATAAAGCCGGTGGAAATGATTTGGTAAGTAACATCCACCAACTCATAAGCCAAATCTGGTCGGAAGAAAGTATGCCTGAAGAATGAAAAATCAGCATCGATTCACAAAAATGTAGACCCTCGGAACTGTGCAAACTACAGAGGAATAAGTCTCCTTAACATCTCCTTATTCATGTAGCGGAAGGGACCATTCATAACTATTATGAGTGCTCGTAAATCTCGCTAGGCAGTTTTCTTCAGGCGGCTAAAGAATATTTTTATAATCTCATCTACTTAGCTCTTAAAAGTAAAGAAGTCGACCAAGTTATTCATTCCATCTTCCAGAAAATATAAATTTTCCTTGCTTTAAAGCAATTGTTAATAGTAAAGTATGTGTGATGTGATGTTTTTGATAAAGGAATTTTCTATCAATCCTATCACAAAAATATAATCACAATTATCTTAAGATTATCTCACTTAAATTTTATTCATGCGCTTCGGCCAAAATTCCTCTCAAATATCTTCCTCGGTTTCTCTATGTCTTCTTCAGCGGCGTCCGTATTCTAACTGATAATCGAAAACTCTAAGAGCCGGAGTATTTGCATCCATTCCCTCATTTCCTGGCCATCTTAATCGTCCAATATTAATATTGTTGGCGAGCTTTGTCAACATAACCGAACATTTTTCGCTCAAAACGAGATTTCTTCATGTTATGAAGAAGGTCTTATATAGGATCTCCTTCGTTGTTTGAGTGAGGGCTTTTTTCTGAATTACACAAAGCAAAGTCTTTAGTGTTTTTTATAAAAAAAAGAAGCGGGCTCAGTGGCTCTATGGTAAGTGCGATCAATCATACCAAGACCTCTCGTGATGATCTAACAAATCATCCGAGTAGTATCAATCGTAAAGAAAAGCTTATCTCTACGTCCGGAGTCGGCATAAAACAGAAGAAGAAAAAGTACACACGCACACATTAATGGTTGTGAGAAAGCTCGGCCCTGTTTACTAACAAAACTGTTGCGCCAAAAAAATTGTGTTCTTCCCTCTATCTTGCCTTAATGGGAGCTTTTGTCCTTACCTAAACCTTTGCGTCCACATGATTTATTTAGTAAAATAACGAAATCATTTATGATAAGTCCAAAAGCAATTTGATCAAATTAATAAGGAACTGATGATATTATTACTAAAACATTATATTAAAAATGTTTGTTTTCAATGTACAGTGTTATTTCTGTTTAAACGTTCCGTAATTGAAGCCTCTTGCCATTTCAGTTGTATCAATATAAGAACATAATTTCCTATTCCTAGATAGAACTATAAATAAAGAATTTTGATTAAACAAAATTTATAAATATTAAAATTTGAGAAATAATTAACTAACTGAGTAAACAAAACCAAAGTTAGACTCTAGTGCTGTTCCCACAGTAAAATGAATCGGATTGTGCTTCTTCCATAAATGAAATGAGTCAATTTTTTCCTTGATCTGCT
This sequence comes from Rhingia rostrata, assembly GCA_949824845.1. Classification (NCBI taxonomy): domain Eukaryota; kingdom Metazoa; phylum Arthropoda; class Insecta; order Diptera; family Syrphidae; genus Rhingia; species Rhingia rostrata. Next base: position 39,090,701 of record OX463758.1, on the reverse strand, counting down.
TTACCGGAAATTTTTCATTGTAGGTGGCAATGAGTTGAGCACAAATTTGACTCTAAAGAAAAATAAATATATAAATAGATTAGAAAAAAAATACAAATATATATGCCTCTCGACATAATGGGACTTAATAAATAATTATTAAAATCATCAGTTCCGACAAGTAATTTAAGAAAATTGACAAAAACATTTGCCATTTTTCTCATTTCCCTTAAGAAGAAAATCTCCGCTTTGTCGAATATAAAATTGAAAAAAGTCCTACGTATGTACCTCCTTAATTGTCAATCGCGAATAAATACTGGTGTAGATAACTTTAACAACTCGTGGTAAAACAAACAACATCAAAAGAACGTATTCCCAAATGGATGACCTTGATTCCAGAGCCTTGTGGCACAGCACAAATACCATACTTGATGTTTGCGTAAAATCATGAAAATATGTCGATATAGCAACTAATCCATACACACTATTTATATCACTAACAAGCTCACAGTATTTCTGATACTGGTGCAGTAAAAGAAATATTGTTTGCCGTTTGACTTGTTCCTCCATCGGGTTAACTAGGAAATATTTACGGATTATTTCTTGAATTAGTCTGAAACGAACGCGCAGGAAGTCCATAGCAGCTATGTGTGCATATGCGGTTATGTTGGGTCCAAGGGTACACAAAGAGTAGCCAAATGCTATCACTGCCATCCGCCAATCCGAATCCAAATTCAAGAGATAGTATATATGGTAATATATTGTACAATAAGCGGTACAGACGGCTACGTATATGGTATTTTTACGCACGGTCTTAGAATAGTTAAAATTAACACCGAAATCTTCAATGAGAACTCTATCAAGCTCGTAGGCGCGTTCAAATAATTTTATATGTTTATTTTTTTTAAATTCTAACATAGACGAGACTACGGAATATGTAATAATGGCGACAAATTGCTCAGCAACGCCCAACATCTGAGTTAAAACGGACAACCCTTGGAGATGTATGGAGTGCTTGTTATTGCGAAGTTTTAGTAGGAATCCGATGAGAATGATTCCGAGCGATGTTATGCGTGCTAGGTAGGTGTAAAGTTTGGTAAAATTTGATGCTTCAAGTTTAAAATCAGGGTTTACGCGAAAAGAAAGACATCCGGTTGTAAATAAAGGTAAAAATATTGGCTTGAAACACTTGAGGAACTCAGTTCTATACGACTTCATTGTGAGAATTAACTTTCAAAACTGAAAGGATTAAGTTTGGCTGTAAATGTGGTTTTAATTGATTCTAGCTGACCATTACGTACCATCAATTATGATCTTATCGAGAAATGTTTGAAACGGGGTAGAAAAATGGTAAATTTTCTTATGGGTTACATATTAGTAATTATATACTCCATTTGCTCTTGGATGTACAGCTTAGAGATATGAGTGTACAAAATTTCTGGGACTACAAAGTTATTGAGTACTTCCAGTTAACATATATAGTCTCTCTAAACTATCAGGTAGAAAAAAGCTTTAGAGCTAAAGAGGTGGCGAATTTGCAAGAGCATCAAAATCATTTTTTATATACCATATTCCATAGTGGTATATTAGTAGGTATTGATCCTGGATAATTTTTTTTCTTCTTTCCATCTCGAACCCTAGCTTTGGGATTCAAATATCCTTCAAGCTGGAGACGTATTTACCAGAAAGTACGCTAGAAGGGACCTTTATGTGCAACATGTTAGTATGGATTTTCCTCGATAGTGGCGGAAAGATATACTATCGCCTTGCTTATATACAGATGAATGTACACTTTCAAGGTTTCACCTGCATATTTAGGGGCTTCTGCTGGTAACATATGTTGGCCAAGATGATGTGTATATAACAGCCTAACAGATTTTATACTAGGAAGGGGTTACTCTTCACTGGCTATCAGTTGAGTGGTCTTATTGCCACCACTCTTTTAGGATTATGGAAACTTAGCAACTCACGAAAAAGATACTCGAAGTGATTCGTTCCAGCTTTGGAAATGCTTGCTTTACTTGTTGAAGTTCCTATAACTTTTCTTACGGCGTAGTCTCTTAAATGATTGCTATTTAAAGTATCAGACCCTATTCAGTTCTATATTTCGTTTTATCATATTCTTATTAAATAGGCGGTTCTTAATTTGCTTGCGACTAGAAAATGTCAATATTTTCTCCTCTGAATATTATGTATAGGGTGCGTCAATTGCACATCCTTTTTATACCCTTTCCAATACGGGTATATTAGATTTCATACATGATTTGTAACATCAAAAAATATTTTAACTGATATACCGTGAACTATATGGATCGACTCAGAATCGCTTCCTTAGTCGATTTAGCATGTCTGTTCTCCGTCGGCATGTCACCAGTTTTTGTCTTTAAAATTTGAGTTAAAATCATGAAATTTGGTACACGTAATCTTTGTTGCTCCCAGCTAAACCAGTTTAAGCAGTTTTAAAATCCGTTAACACTGGAACGCCCAGTCCAGCGTCTGATAAAGATATTTTGGAAATCTCAACATTAGGGGATAGTTCAATAGGGATAGGTCCAATAAGAAAACGGAACATTAAACAATAATGACTTGGTTTTATTATTCTTTACAATTATTATTGAAAATTGTTTAGGATAAACCACCTGGTGGAGAGTGGACGCAACAAAATCATATGAGATTGCTTAGTTCATCCGTCTGAGGCTAGACAATCTCTTCTCTTCAGCTGGAGTGCAATTTGTGTGCGCGTTTCCGGTTGGACAATACGCACTTGGAATTCCATTCACCAAAAATATATATATTTCGTCACATAAGTTTTTTTGCAATGTCCCCGTTTTGGTTTCTATTTAAAAATTTTCGAAATTAAAAAAAAAAAACAGTCGATGCAAATTTATCGGTAATATGTAATAATATATGTTTGTATGTATTTTGCCAGGATAAAAGATTTATATTTCTGCTATCGCAAATTTCGCCAGTATGTGATTATACTCTATCCCACAGGGGTATACTAGGTTTGATACATAGTACATAGATACAAATAATTTAGACGGGCATAGTGGCGCGATGGTTAGTGCGTTGAACTGCCGCGCAGAAGGTCTGGGTTCGATTCCCAGCCGTAGCAACACCTAAATGATTTTTCACTGGCCCTCTTCTCGTGATGATCTGACAAATCATCCGAGTAGTATCGATTGTCATGAATAGCTTATCTCAACTTAGCCGTTCGGATTCGGCATAAAACAGGAGGTCCCGCCATCGTGCAAAGAAGTACACACGCACACATGAATGGTTGTGAGAAAAAAGCTAGGCCCTGGGTACTAACGAGCCTGTTGCGCCATAAATTTAATTTGTTTTAAAAGTATATGGATCGACTCAGAATCGCTAGCTGAGTTGATTAAGCTATGTCTGTCTGTCCGTTCGTCCGCCCACAAATATCCCTGAAACTTTTATTCAAAGAAATAAAAAAAGTAAGTGGGTAGTTACTCCTAAGAGTTTACAACATTGAAAGTGCTACGAATATAACGAAGACAAAAACTGCCAGAACATAAAAATAGTGACTCCCGAAGTTAGTTTGGACACCGACCATGCAGTATGTCTCCGCAACATCGCGAGTTTTAACAATCGACGGAATATCGAAAAAGAAAATCGCGAGTGACTTAACAACCAGCGAGTTTCAACTCGTTGTGACCAAGGACCACACCATCATTGAGAAATGTTCCAGAATAAAACGTAAAGCTTCAAAACTATTTAAAAACTTAAATTCAATCCCAGAAGCGATTCAAAGTGAAGCTACTAGCAGCAGTTTTAATTCCATTCCAATTTCTGTTAAAATCGAACACCCAAAAATAATTTATCAACCAAATCAGTCCCCTACTGATTTCGAAAATAAGGATCCAATAATTAACCATAACGTTGTCCTCAATGATAACCCTAATGTTGTCCCTGTAATCAATCCAAACAATGTTATTAGCAATCGTGATATTTTCGAGTCTCTTCGTATCCCAGATGCTGTCAAAGATTTGCCGCGTTTACGATTTCATAAATAACGTGGAGGAAATCTTGATGCACATTAGAGGCATCGATGGTACCCCTTACGGTATAACGATAATGAGAGCTGTAAGAAACAAAATAGAGGGACAAGCTGGCGAATTATTAAACAAGTACGGTACCCCATTAGCGTGGACCGATATTAAAAACAACCTAATACTTCACTATTCTGACAAAAGGAATGAGACATCTTCACCTACTAAAACAAGATTTCAAAACAGTAGAAGAATTTCACAGTGAAGTCATAGAAATCCAAGCTGCAATGAAAAACAACGTCTTGATTCATGAAACTAATTCTAGTGTTGTTAAAAGCAAAAACAGGTCTATTTTCGGAAATGTGCCTTAACACTTTCCTCTCCGGTCTTAAGGAACCCCTTGGTTCCAGCGTTAGAGCAATGAAACCAACCACTCTAGCTATGGCATTGGCATTCTGTATTCAAGAACAATTTCAATTTCAGGAAACCATCGTATCCCCGATTACCAATTAACACTCAACGCAATAACAGACCTAGTTATATACCTAATCAAACCTACAGACAATATCCTCTATTTATTCAACCATTAATTAATCGCAGTCAACCACAAAACCTTCAAAATTCCAGATTCGCACTTAATATACCTAATTCGAGGCCCATACCCTTAAACTCTTTCGGCTTAAGAAACAAGCCTTCATACCAGCAAACACAAAATGTTTTATGTTGAAAACTGTATCAAAACTTTAATTTATCGCCGAGTGCCTTTTGACTTTTGTTTTCCTATCTTAAAGATCGAATGCATTCTGTGCAAATTAAACAACGATTTATCAGAACCGCTTTCAACATCACGGGGCGTACCACAAGGCTCAATTCTGGGTCCTCTTTTGTTCTCTCTTTATGTGAATGAACTTCCATCTGTTGCTAAGCACTGCTCAATTCACATGTACACTGATGACGTGAAAATGCTTTTGAGTTGCCCCCTGGGTTTAATTGAACACGGTATGAGCTGTATAAACGAAGATCTCGAAGATACTGGATGTTGGTCCCAACAAAATTGACTCCTTTTAAACCCAGAAAATTAAAAATCTATTGTAATATCGAAAAAAAATTGTCAATCTGTCATATTTTCCGTTTGTGATGCTAAATAATACACCAGTCGCATATGTGGAAACCGCTAAGAATCTTGGAATCTTGGAATCGTGTTCAATCGTACCCTTAGCTGGAGCAGCCATATCTATACTGTTATTGGGAAAACCTATGGTATACTCCGCTCAATGTGGTCGACACAATATTTTATGCCCATAAAAGTGAAAATCTTGATCATACCAACCTTGATATATGGTTGCGAGATTTATTCACATTGCGATTCAACAAGCAAAAGTAAGTTAAATGTAGCGTCTAATAGCATCATACGATATGTCTTTGGATTACGTAGATATGATAAAGTATCGGGATTTTCTTAATGTCTGCTCAACATGACTTTCGAAAATTTGCTGAAGTACCGTGCTCTATCTTTGCCATCGAAATTCACTTGGATCATGAATTTAAAAGAAGCTAATTCGAAATTGATACGCTGGAGACTAAGATTAGAAGAATACGACTATGAGATTATACACAAAAAAGGTAAAGTCAATACCAATGCTGATGCTCTCAGCAGGAAAAGCATTCCAGACATTAGAAGCCAATGTCAACGACTCAAACGACGGCATACCAATTGCCGAAAGACCGCTTAATGAATTTAGCCTACAAACTATCTTAAAGAAAAAAAGAAAAAGGCTCACCGATGACATTGGAAAAAATATTCCGAAATTAACATCATCATTAGAGATCCTCACTTTACCGAAAATACAGTTATAGATATATTCAAAAAACATCTATCACCCAATAAGCTAAACGCTATCTACACAGATGAAGAAACATTTCGCACAGTTCAATCCAATTACTCTAAATACTTTTCTAGTAACAAATCCTTTCGCTTAGTCCGCTCTAAAGAACTGCTTACAGACGTTAGATCGCCAGACAAACAAACAAAATTATTTAGGAACTATCATATAAATTTTAACCATGGGGGAATAGAAGAAACATTACTACCCCTCAAACGGGAACACTATTTTCCCTACATGAAAACGAAAATCTCTGAAACCATCAATAACTGCGAAAAATGTCAATTACATAAATACGATAAAAACCGACAAAAAGTCAAATACGAAAAACCCGAGACACCACTTAAACCATTGGACATCCTACACATAGCCATATACACTATCAATCATAAAAACATGCTGACTTTAATTCACAAATTTCCTAAATTTGCTGCAGGTTATACACTACCCTCCAGGAATAGCATTTTCATCGTTAAATTTTTTAAACATTACATAAGCCTACATGGCATCCAAAAAAAGATCATAAGTGACCAAGGTGCAGAGGTAACTAACAACATCTTCAAGGACCTAATGTAAACGTTACCAAATACAACTACATATCACATCGTTCCAAGAAACGTCCAGCAATTCGAAATTTGAACGTTTACATTCCACGCTAACTGAGACATACCGTATTATCTTAGCGACACTTAAACAAAAGAGAAATAGACCAAGACGATGTTTTTTCCGAAACAATTCTATTCACTCCTCCACTAAATTTACCTCTTACGAACTTTTCTACGGAAGACCTTTTAAATTCAACAAAAACCTTACTAACAACAATGAACACGAATATATAGCCAAATTAACCAAATTCCAAGAGGAATTTTTTCCGAAAATTAAAGAAAAACTAGAACAATCTACCGATAAAAGAATTAATAAACTTAATATTAAAAGGGTTGAAGCTCAAAATAGGAACACTGAAGAAGACGTAATAAGCTCACCCCCAGATTTTCCATAAGGTCAAAAATAGTAATAAAGTTACAGTTCTAGTTTCTAGATAACAGAAAGTTTCACAAATCCAGAATTAAGAAAAAGAAAAAAATTGAACAGAACTAGAATTAGAATAATACCTAACCACCCACAATTTTACTACCTTATAGATTTACGACCACAGCTGGCCAAATGCTAGAAATACACGACTTAGAAAAGAACCAGGGCATATTGGAACTCAAATTAGGACCCGCACGGACTATAACTGACTACAACAAACTCATACACATAGTAGACTTGGACACTTACAACAGAAACATAGACAAGATATCCAAATCACTAGACGTCTTTAAAAAATAATTTTCAATCAAAACCACAACCAAAATCATTAGACTCAAACTAAAAGACTTAACAGATAAAATTATGACACTGACACCAAAAACAAGGACTAAAAGAGGACTCCTCGATGGACTAGGAACAACAATAAAATTTATTACAGGAAACATTGATGCGAACGATGCGTTAAGTTTAAATAAAGAGATAGAAACCTTAAAAACCACCGGAGCAAATATGAAACAAGACATTGCACGTCAAACTAGGTTGAACTCTCAAATGATCGAAAGATTTCAAAATCTTACAACATACATAAATAACCAACAGGACATTATTTAAAATTTTCTAAAGACTAATTTCGAACTTAGGAATAATGTAAAAAGAAGTGAACAGTTTTTAATTCCAACACAGTACCTTAATCAGGTCAGTTACAATAATGATCTGCTAACAAATCACATAGCCAATATAGCAGAACCAGTCGTTCTAGCAAAACTAAATATAATTCCTAAATTCATCCTCAATCTAGAAGAACTTGTTGAGATACATAAACTTTTCGAAAACCAATCATTCAATTTAATTTCAGACGAACACATTTATGAACTTTTGGGATCGCAAGCTAACTACATTTACAACAAAATAATATTCAACATCGAAATACCAATATTCTCCCCAGAAATTTACTCCTTATCCCACATAATTCCACTTCCCATCAATAGAAATAAGGAAATCATTACTAAACCATATATTATAAGTAACGAAGTAAATATTCAATATTTAGACGAAGCATGCCCTATAATAGAAGGTATTTTCATTTGTAAGACAACGAGTAACCAAAAAAAAAAAAAACTAAACGATTCTCCCTGCACCGGACAACTGCTCAGAAATAGAATCGCTCATTACACTCAGGCTGACTTAGGAAAAATCGAGAAAATATTCCAACTCGAACCAAATTATATTATCTATATAAATGTACCACTAACAAATATAACTTCTACTTGCAGTAAAATTACAAACACAATAGTAGGAACAGCATTGCTTCAGTACAAAAACTGTTCGGTAACCATCAATGGAGTCTCATACGTGGATAACCCAACAACCTACCTAGACGAAGTCCATGTCATCCCAGCATCATAGAGCAAAATAGATGTAACCTCAACAATAGAACAACTAAACTTAGAAAAAATTAAGGAATACCACTTCGAGAACAAAACCAATATAGAGGAAACACAACAACATATATATTATACAGATGCATCAATAATAGCAATCGCAATCCTATTAACTATAATCATCATAGCAACATCAAGAACTCGATCAGGAAAACACATTTGCCAAGCCCAAAATATGCAACGTTCCGCTCCAGACACTTCAGTCGCTTCATGAACGTAGCTTCATTCCAAGGGGGGAAGAGTTACGTTCCCACAGTCACCACACACCCAGTCACCATACACCCACCGAATGTCTTCCAGTCGTCAACCCACCAAATTCCAGGAACTAAAGGGTGATCCATTTCGAGGTTCCCTACTTTTTTAAAGAAAAAACACAGAAAATTCAAATTTAATGGAATGTTTATTATCATTTGAAAGAACATTCTTTGGCATTTATTTTTTGAAGATTATGTCTATCAAATGTTGGCCGTTGCTACGCCGCAGATGGTCCATCCGTTGAGTCCAATTTTCGATCACTCGTTCGAGCATTTCGACTGGTAACTGGCGAATGACACGCGTGATGTTTTCCTCCAAGGCCTGAATCGAAGCGGGTTTGTCGGCATAAGCTTTTGACTTTACATATCCCCACAGGAAAAAGTCTAACTGTGTGATATCACACGATCTTGGTGGCCAATCGACCGGCCCAAAACGTGAAATAATGTGCTCACCGAAATGTTCTCTCAATAAGTCCATTGATTGATGCGATGTGTGGGAAGTGGCGCCGTCTTGCTGAAACCAAATGTCGCCGAGATCACGAGCTTCAATTTCAGGCATCAAATAGTCGGTTATCATGGCACGATAACGGTCGCCATTGACGGTTACGTTCGCACCGGCATAATTTTTAAAGAAATATGGAATGACGATTCCACCGGCCCACAAACCACACCAAACCATTGTTTTCTCTGGATGAAGTGGCAGTTCTTCAATCTCTTCAGGTTGCTCTTCGTCCCAAATGCGGCAATTTTGTTTGTTTACATACCCATTGAGCCAGAAATGGGCCTCATCGCTAAACAAAATTTGCCTCGAAAACGTCGGATCTTCTTGGAACTTTTCAAGAGCCCATAGAGCGAAGCGATGTCGCTTGGAACGGCGCCGAATCGACTCTCTACGGTCTTCGTGTACACTCTCAGCTACGGCCGCTATATTTTCTTCATAGCGTGCTGGACGTGGTCTATTATCCAATAATGAATGCTGGGTCTCAAAATGGGTGATGGTGTTGCGAATAGTACGCTAAGTAGGCCGATTATGTTGACCATAATTTGAGCGAAGTGCACGAAACACATTCCTCACAGAACGTGAATTTTCATAATAAAGTTGAACAATTTGTAAACGTTGTTCACGCGTAAGTCTTTCCATTATGAAATGCCAAACAATACTAAACAAAAATAACATGACAGCATGACACGACTCACACGTGATCTGTCATAAAAGGCTATTGGAAAAAGTATCTCTACTTGGATCACCCGTTATTATTAAGCTAGAATAACTATAACGCACTTGTCAGCAATTATTATTTCAATGTCATGTCCAATAGCATATTTACCTTAGACCTATGATATTGTAAAATTTCAGTAATAAGTCAGTGGTCAAATGTTAAGGTTGAGTTATTTTTATTGAACTCCAACACCGTAAACAGAATTCGCGCGCAAAAAAAAACCTTGACCAGGCAAGCAGCACTTAAATTAACATTGCTGACTTGTCTTCGTTTACCAAGTTGAGCCGTACGAAAAGAATTGCCGAAAAACTGATTTGGGAAGACGTTGGTAGTAATTCCGTACCAAGCCGTTCGATCTCCGGAAAAAGAATTGACTGCCGAAAATATTGTGTCTTGAAAAAGGATTCTTTGCAATGAACAATAACAAACCGCATTTCCCCTGGTAATATCAACACTCAAGAAGATCACAAACGTACGCAAAACCAGACTTATATTTGGATTCACTCCGCATTACTTCGTTTAGGCGGACGTATTGACGCTCCAAAGTGTCTAACATCCGACGGCAGACTAACATTAATCTTACAGAAACTTATCCTTACGTGGCTGATTATTAATCACTACCATCACAGCCTTCACCATCAGAATGATATGGTGTCCTTGCTATAAATGACATAGGCTAGAGGTAGGTATTGGATCCCACGTATTCGATAAAAAGTTAAGCGGCATTGCTTTAAATGCAAACTTAATAGAGCCAAACCTGATACTCCGCTCATGGGGCAGTTGCCCGAAGACTGATTGACTCGATTTGTTTGCAAATTCACATACTTCGGTCCGTTACAAGTTGCCATAGGTCATCGAAGGGAAAAACTGTGGCATTGCTCACATGCCTGACTGATTTATCTACGCCTTCATTTTATGCTTCAGGAATTTCATCAATTGTCGGGGAACTCCGATCCACATTTGAAGTGATAACTTTAACTTCATCGGGGCGAATCGAAAGCTTCATCTCGAAGCTGGATAGTTTGATTCTGATAGCATTTAGATTGAAATGAAAGGGAAGGGCGTAGACTGGAAGTTGATCTGTCCATTGAATCCAAGCGAAGGGGAGTATGAGTGCGTTTGGTCCAGTTGGTCGAACGAATGTTAAGGGTCACGCTGTTATGCCCTATTATATCGGTCACTTAGCATAACCTGGGTTGAACCGACTTGAGCCATTGCACTATGTCGAAACAGTATTGCTGCACTCTGTTCATTTGTAATTGGCACAAGAGGTAAACAACCGAAAAATACTGAGTATTTAATTTCATCGAGTTTCGATTTGAATTGCTGGCTATGACGGCGAGTCTGATTTGAACCAAGAAGCGCGTCGGGTGTTTTATCTTTATCAATAATGAGACGGTAACAAATTGGCGCAGCCGGTACGATCGATTAGGGATTTAAAAAAAAAGATACTTTAAACTTTTTTCTGTTTGTTTAATTAGCGGTGTATTATAGTGCCGTCTAACAGCAAAAACCAACAACAAGTTTAAATAAAGGAAAAAGTGAAAAAAAAAACTGCAACCAGTGACGTTCACCGACAACCGAGACATCCAAAAAAATGGAGAAACAACATATATCGAAGGTAAGTATACCTAGTAGTAATATAAAACTAAGTATTTTTAAATCTTTATGATTTCTGTCAACACAATTTCATGGGGAAACCAGAAGTTTTCTTCGTTTTCGTGATTCAGTTTCTTCCTACACGGTAATGAGATTGTTCTTTAAAAGATTTGAGTCAAAAGCTAATGGCTAAGAGCGAAATTAAGGCTCATCAGAATGAGCTAATTGAATCGAACGAACAACTTTATAGTGTGGTCAAAGAAGAGAAATGGCAACTTCAGGAAGTGAATGAAATAATTCTTGCTGAAATCGAGGACATTCTAAATCCTTAAGTTTACGAGCTGATCTTTCAAAATATAAGTTCCCGTTGGGGTCTATCCACGCGTGCGGAAACAACAGACGCCATTCTGGCGGAGTATATTACAGCCGTATAGAATTTAAAAAAACTGATAAAAAAATGAGCGTATGGGAAAAGAGGCTGAGAGACAGCTCTTGCGAACAATGGAAGAAGCCGATCAGCAAGCTGAGCAGTTAGCCAGCGAATTATATAAAAGCTTGTCCGCGCAAAAGCAGTTAATGGAGAAAATTAGGCAATCGTCAACTTCCGTCTCTAACAAGAGCTCAATCAGCTCCTTTCCCCCACTCCCCAGAGAGATAACACATCAATCCGGGAACATGTAGTATGAAAATCGGTCAAAGACCGTTTCCAGGGCCATATCCCACTATTCAGGGCAGAGGTCTCCGGAATTATCCGGTACAGTTTATGAAAATATAAACGCCTTCCAGCTGGGCTTAAAATGTTTACGTGTGGGTGACACAGATGAGATATATGTTGCCTGCATAACAGCTAGGCTAATTGGTGGCGCATTTGACCTGGTACGGTCGACTGTGCCGAGGTCGGTAAAAGGGCTTGAATCATTAATAAAAACATATGAGAAGGCTACAATCCACTGTGTGGATCGTTTTATACCCTATCCCATTCTCTCCTTAAAATGAATTTCTCTTAAATGTGGATTTTATGGCAAAGATATATTAAAATTGAAATTTTCGCAACATATTGTTCAGACAGTTTATCAATATCTTGTATGTTTGACCAAAAACAACATATTTCTGATGTATATTGTATGGCGTAGGGTATAAAAAATGGTTTTTGTATTAAAATTTTACCGAAAAATATGTTTTTACTGAAAACGCCCTCAAATAGTGGGCATGTCCAAATTACTTTGTATAGGAGAAATATAGATATAAGGATTGCTCAGACGTTTTTTCAAAATCTCTAATGGTTTGGCCTACAACGACGTTTTTATTGAAAGGGTCGTGGCAGTGGGCGGAGTTAAAAAATGCTTACACTTGTTCTGCTTCGTCGGGTAGAGAGCTTATATACCAAATTTCACTACTCTATCTCAAAATTCAAGGCAAACAAATCGGTGACACACAGACGGACGGACGGACGGACGGACGGGTAGACAAACAGACATGGCTTAATCGACTCAGCTAGCGATTCTCAGTCGATCCATATACTTTGATGCATATCTATCGAAATTATTTCACTGTGTTACAAACTTAATGTCAAAACTAATATACCCCTGTGGAATAGGGTACAAACAGTGTAGTTACACTGGACAGTGTAATAGGCGCTCCAAATGATAGCCAAGGATTTCCAGTCATACGCCAGGTGGTTGCTTATGTTTTAAACCAAAGCATCGGTTGCTTTGAGTAGGGAACTACACAACTCCGTAGTAAAAGTTTATAGGATGAGACTCTCTGATCCCGCATTACGCCATTTTATGTTGACAACAGCGGAACAAGACATAAGCAAGTTGGCCGATCTGGCACAGCAGACTGCACTCCTTATGGGGTCGCAGCAGATCGGGGCTTTCAGCATCATGAACCCAGTTCAAAATTCATTCAATTTCACCGTACCTGTCGCGTATCCTCCCGACACATTACAACAAGCATTTTCACCCAACATTACACAACAACCGTATTCACAGCTCATAATTCACCACTCGTATCCTCCCGAGTATCCTCAACCGGATATCCCTTACACCACTGAGTATTCCCCCTTTAGCAATCAAAAAATGAACCACAACGACAATATGGAGCTGCAAAATCCAATGTCAAAGATGGCCAATCCAACAAATCAGCAGGGCCGCCAATCTGTTAAAGATCGGCTCAAGCAAGAGTTCATCATAAAATGTGGTTTCTGCGATGAAAAAAACCACACATACAAAGATTGCAGGCAGAGAAAGCACATACCCTACTTTGAAGCTTGTGCCTCATATGGACACAGCGAAGACGTGTGCTCAGGACTAAAGTTCGTGTTGTTAACAGAAAAAAAGGGAAAAATGTCTTTGGTGCGCTCGGTACGGACATTCCGAATATAGTTGCCCCTACAAGCGTTTTTAGAATAAAAACATATGAGATGGCTACAATCCACTGTGTGGATCGTTTTACACCCTATCCCTTCTCATCCTTAAAAATAATATACCTTAAATGTGGGTTTTATGGCAAATCTAAGATTTCTTCAAATTAAACGAACACAAAGAAAAGTGACTCCCCGAAGTTAGTTCGGACACCACCCATGGAGTAAAGTCTCCACTACATCCAAAATCGTTCCTATCACTCTCTGTCTTCCCCTTCTCTTACGCTCGTACTATGGTTACATATAAAGGGTATTCATAACCCCTTGAGTGCGTGTACATTAAAAAAAATATATAAAAATTGAAATTATCGCAACATATTGTTCAGACTGTTTATCGTTACTATACTATGGTTACATATAAAGGGTATTCATTACCCCTTGAGTGCGTGTACATTAAAAAAAATATATAAAAATTGAAATTATCGCAACATATTGTTCAGACAGTTTATCGCAATCATGTATGGTTCGACCAAAAACAACGTTTTTCTCCTGCATATGGTATGGCATTGGATATACAAGGCCAAAAAACGGGTTACCTAAAGACGGACAGACAGACAGACAGACATGGCTTGATCGACTCAGCTAGCGATTCTGAGTCGATCCATGTACTTTGAAGTATACCTAGTTCAAATATTTATCTTTGTTACAAACTATGTATTAAAACTAATATACACCTATGGGATAGGGTATACACAAGTCGGAAAACTCAAAAGGGCACAGGCAGAACAACTAGACTGTGCCCCTCGAGCCTCAGAAACCCCCAGCCAAGGACTATCTCAGTTTCGGGAAACGCGGCGGAGACAAGTCAAAATAAAAACATTCAAAAAGGAAAACGTAAGAAGGGTAAATTCTGATGAAAACCCCGAGATTCTCTCGGGTAAACAAAAGCTCAATGTAACGCCTTCGAACCATTTGAATACGGTATTGCATTTCTTTAGCTTTATATATGTTAGAAATGTCCCAAACTTAGCATCCGCATCGAAGATAAGTTTTCCCCGTAATGAGCTGCAAGCGTTTATTTTAAAGGCAATTACTCTCGCCCAAAGCGCACTCAAGCTAATTACGTGTAAGCTTAGGTACCTTTTTAAATTGAGTAAGTTCAACAGACCGATCTATTATTTATGCGGAAACGCAAAAGACTCGATATGTTTATCCAATTCCCACTAGCCATTGCCAAAGGTGGAATGCTGGTCGACACTGGTGCTGACATCAGCTTAGTAAAGAAGACGGCACTCGCAAATGCTGATCAAATGCGAACTACGGAAGGAAGGAAGGAACGCTATGGACTACTATCCCATTGTCCAAACAGGAAAATATCAATGAAAAGTTCCACGTAATTAGTAACTCACACGACATACCTGCTGACGGTATATTGGGTCGTGACGTGTTGTGGGAACATGGAGAAAAAACCGGAAGGGAGTGATAGCTGATTTCCCACTGAGGTCTCCAAAAGCCCTGAACAATTTATCTAAAGCTGATAAGCCCACTGTCATCGAAATCCAGGCAAGAACGCAAAGTGAAAACTGGTCTTCGAGAGATATTAGTAAAATCACAAAAGTTGGCACCGGGTGTGTATTTAATTTATCTAATACTAAACTATCCTCAACTCTAACAATGAGTCGTACAGATTGGACAATGATTTTGCACCTGAGTTTATGAATAGTATGATAATATTAAGATGCTTGTCGGTGGTGTTATTTCACCCAGTAAATCACCTTAGAACTCCCCACTTTTTGTCGTCCCAAATAAACCAAGTTCAGACGGTCAAAGGAAATGGCGAGTCGTAGTTGATTTTCGCAAACTCAACGAGTTGTCGGTAAAAGATGTTTTTCCTCTGCCGAGAATAGAAGATACTCTTGACCAGTTAGGAAATTGCCGGTATTTACTACTCTTGATTTGGCTAATGGATACCACCAAGTGCTTAGTAACAAAAGGGATGGAGAAAAGACCGTGTTCAGCACGATTATGGGAAATTATGAATTCAATTGAATGCCATTTAGCCTTTCGGGAGCATCCGCAACGGTTCAATGAATAATGAACTATATTCGGACGGGTCTACACGGTATTGACTGATTTGTTTCCCTAGATGACATTGTTATATACGCTAAAAAATTATAAGAACATACCTCCAAGCTAGTTAATGTTTTCGGAAACTGCGAGGGAACCGTATTTCACCATTGAAAAGGAACTATTAGCTATTGTATGGGCCACCAACAATTTCAGAACATATTTGTTAAGGCGACCATTCGTAGTTTACAGCGACCACCAACCGCTCAAAGGGGTATAATGTGAAATACCCTACCCCTCGTTTAGTCAGTTTCCACCATAAACCATCCGAGTATGATAATAAAATTGAATACAAACCCGGGAATATAGATACAAACGCCGATGCACTGAGTCGCATACCGGACTCAGGAAATCAATGAATGGTGGTAACGAGGGCGCAAGCATTTAAAGAATGGAAACAAAAATCTGATAAAAATAACTCGCGAGATGAAATCAGCAAAATGCAAAATGAAACAGGGTGTCCTTCTTTAGATGGAGGTGAAGATTGTAGTTGGAGGTATTTAACCGATCCTATCGAGAGATTTTAACCGACCCTCAACCGTGTTGAGAGGTGATCAAGGAGGAGAAATAACCTTCCAACGAATCAATTTAGGTGGACATGTATAAAGTAACTGGTTTTAGATTATGTGAAAAGGTGTAGGGAGTGCCAGAAAAATAAGGGTTCACCGGAGACTAAAATGCCGATGCGGGTAACGGATACCCCAGAGTTACCTTTTAACAAGGTCTACATGGATATCGTTTGCAGGCTGCCCACGTCATATTCAGGAAATAGATATATTCTCACTTTTCAGGAAGATCTGACTAAGTTCATGGATTGTGCGGCACTCCCAAATGCCGAAGCATCAACGATGGCGCGTATATTTTATGAACAAATAGTTTGAAGATATAAAATACCAAAGATTCTGGTTACTGATAACGGTGGTAATTTTACTTCCAAGGTTTTTTTTGCAGACATACAAGTTACTTGGAATAAAAAAAGAAGTCATAGAACTCTAGCCGAATATATTATTATATATTAGGTCGTTTGTGGCTAATGATGAAATAAATTGGGATAAATGGCTAATGAAAGCAATGCAAGTCCATAACAATTTAATTCATTCCGCGACAGAGTTGACTCCTTTCACTTCGAATTCGAAATGCCGACAAATCTGAAAAGGAAATCAGTTCCATTTTACGTTTCGGATAATTATCCTTGTACCCTAGGACACCAACTCACTAAAGGTCACTAACTAGCTCACGAAAATTTCAAAAGGACAAAAGTAGGGCTAAGAATAATTACGACAAGCATACAAGGTATGTGCCATTGAAAGTATGGCAGAAAGTCTTATTAAAAAAACCCGACACCTCGATCCAAATAAACAGAAGAATACACAAAAAAGTGCACAACAACCGTCTTAAACCATATTACGATTAAAAATATTTATTCTGTTTCTTTCTAATAATAAGCCTGTCTATAAAAATAATCTAACAATTTCTATCTTTTCAGCTCTCGGTTTTGGAGAAAAAGTTTGAATAATATAGATACATAATATATTACATAAATATATGTATATATATGTATATATAAATTAAAGAAAATTAAGGAAAAAATTAAGATGAGTTATTATACTTCTTTAGTAGTATTTATCATATTAACACGGCAGACATTTGGATGTATGAACCCCACAGCATCACCCAATTAAAGAGAAACGTCACCCGTTTAATTCGAAATCTTGGAACCTGCAGTGTTCTTTGGGGACACTTGGACCATCATAACAAAATTCACCCCAATGGACTTCACGACAGTATTTAGTTTGACATAGTCTCGCGACATAAAATTGGAGTTAATGTTTAACAGCATCCCCGCGAATATTTGCAACTGCATTGTCACCGAATATCAGAGGAAACGAAGTCAAGCATCAGAAGCTTTAACTTTTTTTTTAACTTTCAAACTCATTTTTTATTTACTTAAAATATTAACTTACTACTAGACAAAAATGCTTAAATCTAACTTATCAATAACTGGTTTACTTAATCTAACTTATCGGCCCTTAGTGGGCGCTGTAAGCTTATATTTAGCTGTTTTATTTTGCCTTTAGGCTTAGATTTGTCGGTTTTTTGGTTTTATATCTAATTTTAATTTACAAAGAAAAAATTGAAAACTTTGTTTAGTGACTTTTTTTTTTATATAAAAGCTTATTCTAGAAAGCAGAAGCTTTCAAGAGAATAACATCAAAATAAACCACGTCATTCCACCAGCACGCCAAAAGCGAGCGGCAAACAAGGAAATTTTGTTGTTGAAAATGAGAAACGATATCAGTGAAATGGTAGCAGTTATGACGTCAAAGGTGCTTGAAATTCAAAACAGACAAGCAACGGAACTGTCTATCCTTAACGATCTGTATAAGAATAGGCTACAACCGTTATACTGAAAACATTACCGATGTACCTAAGAACATGTCGCCAAAGACAAACCAATATTTGGAGACCTGTTCATACTGCATCAAGCAGCCAAAATATCCGTATTGCCGACGGGAGGGAGTCTTTTAATCAAGATTACACTTCCCTTGCTGGACCCATTGCGGTATGATATTCACAAGGTATACCCCATTCCAAAACGAAGCGTGGGATCTGCTAATCGATGTTAAGTAACAGTATATAGCGGAATCAGTAACTAACGATTCCTTTATAATAACGGGAAGCGAAGAACGCGCTGAGTGTACCTTACCTTATGAATATTCCTCCATTGCACTTTGCCAGCACAGCGGTCTAGTTTTGACGTCAGGATCAACTCAATATTCTGCTGAACTATTGCCACATGCTGCGACTACTACCACATCCTGCAAATGCATCGTAGTGTCGGCGAATAGGGGAATCCTTCTTAGTATGACCTTGCCCAAATAATTGTTTTTCAGTTTCAAAACCCAATTGGTATGGAACCGCAACGGCGACCATTCTACTGCCACACTGCAAGGCACAGGAATTATCAAAATGACACAGCCTTGTGAGGCTACCACCAAGGAGACGAAGTTGTTGTATAAGCGAACTTCCACCATTTCGACGGAATATAAGCAATCTGAGGTAAATCATGCGGTTCTGGTAGAGCCTGAAAGTAACCCAAGGGAAGGTTGAGGTGAAGGAAGCTGTAAAACCAATAGCTATCAAAGTTGGCAGTCACAAAAACATCGCCAGTGACAAAATGCAAGGGTAAAGGTTCCTGACCGATATTACAGCAGACTGGGACAGGATTGAAGGAGAAAGAAATGTAACCGACTATGAGTGGGAGTTTTCGCTTCACCGTTATACCATCCCATCCACAACTACGGTTGGAACAGTGGCCCTAATAGTAATTGTGATCATTCGATTTCTTCGTTCCACAAGAAATAATCAACCCATACTTCCGCTAATGCCCACCATCAGTTGCAGTCCAACAATTGCTTACAACACAAACGAGCACCAAGCACTCCACCGAAGTCAACAAAGTTCGAAGTCACGTCTGCCCGGGCGTTATATTAAACTGATAGAATTAAACTAATTAATGTATGAAAAATATATATATACATGTATCTGTATACATTATTTCATTCAGTTAGTTAGTTAAAAATGATAGAATTAGTATCCTTCAATAAGTTTTCATTTCTAGTATAAGATTTAAAGAATAATTCAAACTAAATAAACAAAACAAAAATATATATCTATCCATATATATGCAAATTAAGTTAGTTAGTATAATACAAATGTTAGAATTAAGTTAATTAAATAAAGATGACTAAGTCCAAGCCAGTGATTTTGGTCGAACATTTTCCTATTATCTAGGTCACTTAGCATAACTTGGGTTGAACCTATCTAAGCCATTGCACTGTGTTGAACAGTATTGGTACACTTTGTTCAATATGCAGCAATATTCCTTAACTTTTGTAATTGGCACAAGAGGTATACAACCGAAAAATGCTGAGTAGATACTATTTGATTTCATCGAGTTTAAATTTGAATTGCTCTCTATGTCGGCGAGTCTAATTTGAACCAAGAAACGCGATGGGTGTTTTATCTTTATCGATAACGAGACGGTAACAACGCTACGTGATGAGGTACCACAAGCGGAGACTTTGCGAAACTTATTGAATGAGGCTGAAAATATGGTAAATTCTCGATTGTTAACAGAATTACCGCTGACTTCAGAGGAGGATGAGCCTTTAACACCCACTTTTTCTTGATTGGTTGTGTCAATTCAAGCATAGAGGATTGCACACCAGGATCGTTTTTGGAAGCGATGGATACAGGAGTATCTACCAACCTTAACCAAACGCACGATAGCAGGAGAAGGTTCCACCTCTTTAAGTTGACTACCTGTTTATTATTTGCAACGCCAGTTAACCGAGGAGCAAATGGCAGCGAGGATTGATTACTCGAGTCAATGATTTACAGTCAAGCTTTAAAATTATTTAACATTTATAAATAAATAGGTAAACAAACTCTCGATAATGACGATAGACCTTGAATTTAAAATTTTTTTGACAATGAACTTAAAATTTCTTTTGTGGCGCTAAAGTGAATTTAAAAATATGAAAGTGCTGGTGCTGGAGGTAATAATGTTGCATTGTATTCGTAGTTGTGACAACAGCAAGTGCTGTATCCCAGTAAAGATTGGCTTTTGAGAATAGTCGGTTTTACTAATGTTGAAAAAATTATAATTTATGCCAATAATTTACTTATATAGATGAGTTCAATAACTTTTTAATAATTATGGCGACTGACACTTTGAGTAGATAATTAAATGCCTTTGGTATGCGAATTTAAATGAGCTCAGCGAGCTGTTTATTTATTTAAAAAGACGAAATACCGAAAAACGTAAAACAAGAAAAACACAATAGGTAAAGCGTAAAGCAATTGAATTTCACGTTTGTGTTTTGGAATAATAAAAAGATATAATTAGTGTTAGTACGAGTACGTGCATAGCACGTATGGTTTTTAATATTCTATTTATAACGTAAAGGTTTCGATACATAGTTTTGTTACATAGGAAAATAATTTAGATAGAATTGCCTGCAAGTACATGTATCGACTCAGATATGCTAGCCGACTCGATTTAATGATCATGATGAATGATCAAAATAGGTATTTAGTCTCTTCGTTCGACTTTTGACGAAGCGGAACAAGTGTTAAGAATTTGAAAATGACCACTGCCACGACTACTTTTCAGAACAACACGCATAGGCAATCTCAATAGTTATATTTCCCGCATACAAAGTTTTGTTCATGCCCACTTCTTGGGGCGATATCATTAAACAAAATTAAAAAAAAAAACTTTTTGAAGTAAAAACATTGGGAATAATAATATAAACATGCGACCTATAAATCATTTGAAGCCACCCCCCCTTTTTGGGGCCATTTTCTTAAAAACGAAAATTTCAAAGACTATTCCATAGAACAACATCGTTTTTTGTCCAACTATATATAAAATTATTAGATAAACTGCCTGCACAAGATGTTTTTTTTTGTCGCACCATAAAAGATTCAGATAAACTGGCTGAATAAGATGTAGTGACAATAACATTTTCTATATTTCATGCCCATTCAATTTTTTGCCACATCGAATTTTGGGAACATTTATTTAGGGATAAGGTAGATTAAAATATAGGGATTGACTCCGAAACTGAGTCGATTAAGGCATATCTGCACGTCAGCAAATTTTAGAATTTATATTTTGAGCCAGAATGATACGCATTTCACTGTTTTAATTTACTTCCATATTTTCGTTCGAAATCCTTCGAGATTAACTTCCTCACAACATAACTTATTCTAAATCATTTTAGTAGTTCGGTAAATTTTGAAATATAAAAAAATCGATTTTTGTCTCGTTTTTGCATACATTCGTGGGCTTCTGCGACGGTGTATTCTTGTCGACTGCCTGTCGCACGCTTATGTTATTAAGTGGTGAGTCTCCCCACTCTCCCTGGGGCTGCACCACACCTAGATTAACATCACTCGCTTGCTGGACCTATTGTTGGTTGTATCTACGGATCTGAATCTGTATCTATAGTCGCACCCTAAGGGTCGTGTAAATAGTGGGTTTGTATAAACGGTTAAACGTTAATAGCAAGGGAGCGCTAGATAGATAGAATAGGTTAGCAGTTTTTATGTAACATAGTTCTCTTCAGTTACTGGTCAGTTGTGGTCGTACTTCACTGCACTAAGCACGCTACAAACAGTGCATCATATTTAAAAGCATTAGTAGCTGAGATTAGTTTAAAATAAAATAATTTAAATTTTACTAAACTAAGTGTGCCAGCTAAGAGCCATTAAGTTAGACTAAGAAAACTGTTAATTATTTTGTCTAATTTCAAGTTTATATTTTAAGGAATAATAAAAAATAAATCAAAAATAAATAATTATTTATAATTATAATTATAATAAATATAATTATAAATAATTATAATTATAAATATAAATAATTATAAATATCAATAATTATAATTATAATTTATAATTAATTATTTTGTCCTTTATTTGAAATTCAAAATGTAAATTTTGCCCGTAGTACTCCTTCCAATATTCGAATTCAGTTAAGAATAAGAGGAAATAGAAAAAGGTAAAAAAGGTCAGGTCTTTCGATAATATCCACATTTGCGAAATGCATATTTTGTGGATATCCGCATTCTTACCTTGGCTGCAAAAAGGTAGTGATCGGAGTCAATGTTAGCCCCTCGAAATGTTCTTATATCTTAAATACTAGCCTTATGTCTGTCGACAATACTGCAAAATATGTCTTCTCTTCCTACCCCTTTCTTGATGGGATATGGAAACAAAGATTCAACGAATAAATTTACGAGCTGTGTAATGAAATAGACCTTGTAAAAAATGTAATATGAGAAGTCTACGATCCGCAGTGCGAATCGATTAACATTCTATGTATTCCCAACTTTTAATTAAACATTCCTAAAAAGTGCGTGTGTTATATGAAAAAAATAGTATTAGAGTAAATGATATATTGTCTATATAAAATTTCTTATGGTTTGACCATATGGGCCCACTTGTACTGGAGAGCTAATAAACAAAAATAGCATACGCTATAGAATGAAATAAAAATGAAATAAAAATATTTTTTTAAAGCATTAAAAAGTATAATTGATTTATAAATGAAATGTAGATAACTATATTGTCATCGAAGCTTTTTTTATTTTAATTATTTATTCATGTACGGAATTTATTATAACAGATTGCTTACAACTCAATAAAACTAGTGGTGGGTGCGCGACTGTGTCAAACTTTCTCTTTCACAGCGAGTTAACTTGATGGTATTCCAAAAACCACTTTGTTGAGTTCCGCTATCATCGTAACGTTAGAATCAATCAAAATATCGAGGTCGAAATTTTTCACGAAAACAATATCTTTCTCTTTATTAGAGAAAGTTAAAAATATAGATCAGAAAAAATAATCTTCTATATAAATAAAAATCAAATTCAGTTCGTTGGTAACCACATCAGTTAAGAACGGCTGCAACGATTTCGCTAATTTTTTTTTTAATGTTAGTTTTAACCCAACTTAGGTTTTTACGAAAAGAATAGAATAGAATAGAACATGCCCTCTTGTACGTCCGCTTTTTTTTTATTTATCTAAAATCGTAGTTAACCAATTTATGTCTTTAGGAAAACGAAATTGGCCACTCTTAGTGGTACGCCCACTTTGCGAACTATAAATGGTGAATTATGTAGCACGAGAGAATGTAGCATAGAGAAGCGTGCGAAAGTTGCAAGTGTAAAAGAAATAAAGAAATAAGAGATAAGATATAAGAGATATTGGGATAACATTATCGGAGATGCAGTGCTTTCGTCAAATGCTCGTCAAATACGAACATCGTTTTCGATAATTATCTCAGCATCCTTCCCATCCAAACCGACTGATTTGTAAAGCAATTGATATTTTGCATCAAATTCGTATTACAATCAGTTCGATCGAACGTTCCATTGTTGAATCGACAGCAAAAAATATTCACACGACACTCTCATGAAAGTTATCAGCAAGCGAATTTTTGATCGAATTGATTTTGGTAACGATACGCTCGCAGAATGATATTGTATTTGGATTTTCTTCATCAGAAATTGCATCTACATTGTTGGAAGACGGTCGAACTGCTCATTCAGTACTCAAGTTGCCATAGAATGCAAATCAATGAAAATCCTACGTGCAAAATTTCCAAAAACAGTGCGATGGCCTTAGTTTTGCAGCAAAGCAAACTAACCGTTTGGGATGAGCGTAGAATAGCGAATAAAAAGTCTTTGGAGGCATTCGAGAAAACGATGCAAGATTTGCGAGACAATCTTAGATGATTCTGTTAGAATCATCTGTCAACCCTAGTTGATGGACTAAATGCTTTTTTGAAGTCGTCCGTTTTGTAGGAACACTTAAAAAAACACATACTGACTGAAAGGCAGATCGGTAATCAGAATGTTGCGAAATATAAACCAACGTCTTTGTAATGGCACTCAGCTTGCAGCGAAAAAGCTGATTGACAAGGCTATCGAACAACAATACTTAAACGGAAGTACAAAGGAGAAGACGTTTTGATACCATTAATCCTAATGGCAAGTCATTCCTTGCATTCCACATTAAACGCTTGAAATTTCCGGTTTGGCTTGTATTCGCAACGACTATAAACAATTTTCAAGGGCAATCATTGCGTGTTTGCGGCATTAGGGTCCAGTTATAGCTATCATTCAAAAACCACATTGGAAATTTTCTTTAACTTCTTGCGACTTTCTTATGAATTTTTATGAATTTATGGCAAGTTGGTATCAAAAATTCAAAGATTATCTAAAAATACTTTATGATTTGAATAAAGATTTCGCAGAAAATCATTTTTTGTTTTTCAATGATCAAGATTTATTATTTTGAAGTAATGTTTCTCATTTCAGTCAAATGGAACAGACTTTTCCAATTACCTGCTAATAACCAGCTAATTAAGAAAATTATAAATGCTATCATGGTTTGTGTTCAATGATAATTATAACTGGACCTTTAACCTTGGAAATCCATGCTTATGTCGCCTGTTCCCGTGTCGGAACACAATCAGCATTATTTGCTTATGCGCCTGACATCGAAATTATATCAAAGCATCAAAGCGACAAAAAAAATGTATTACTCTTAATTTTTATATGTACAGATTTTAATTCATCTTAATTCTTAATGCAAATTAAACATATTCCAAGCCTATATAAATACAAATGATCATTCAAAAATACGTTTTAAAATTTAAAAAGGCAAAGCAACATATTATACATATAGAAATGGACTGTATGTTTGTCTATAGTCTATAGCTGGCTAAACCACTGAACCGATTTTCTCAAAATTCTCATAGCAGCAACAGGCTATATTTTTTTTTTCAATGTCTGCAGGGGGCGTGGCATTTCCGGCAAAGTGGTCATAGAACCTCCAATATTAAGTAAATATTAAATGTCATATATCTGGAACACTATAATAGTGAGATTCTTGAAATTGGGTCCAGTCATGTTGATTGTGGTTCTGAGTCGTCGTACAAAAAAATGGACAGGATCGGATAAGACGGCGTGGCATTGCCACACAAAGTATGTATTTAATGTCAGATATATGCATCAGTAAATTAGTGAGTGTCGAATAAGTCCAAAAAACCTAAAATCCAAAAAAAAAAAACCGAAAATTCTAAACCCAAAAACTTTAAGTATGAAAAATCTTAAAAATCCCAAAAACTTAGAATGCTCGAAACCAAAAATCCTAAAAATCAAAATCTTGAAAAATCTTAAGCTCATTATGCTCCTACAATCATACTAATTTTTAAGATTTTTGATTTCGGGATTTTTTATTTTATTTCTAGAAAATTCAAAAAATTTAAATACTGAAACCCAAAAATCTTGAAAAGCCGAAAAGTCAAAAATCACGAAAATAAAAGATCCGAAAAACCCAAAATTGCAATAACTCAAAATCCAGAAAACCCAGATTCTCAATAATCCAAACTCCCGAAAACACACAAAATCCCGAACACCCAAAATCGCAATAATTCAAAACGTAAATCCAAAAAAACACAAGACGTGAGTCACACACAAAGTCCTGAAAATCGAAATCCCGAAAATCAAAAATCCGAAAGCACGAAATCCTAAAAATCAAATATACCGAAGACCCAAAACCCGAGAAGTTCAAAAATTTAAAATCCCTTAACCCAAAAATTCCAAAATCTTGAAAACCCAAAAATTCCATTATCCCGAAAATAAAAAAAAATCCGGAAAAGCCAAAATCCCGGAATTCCAAAAACTCAAAATCTTAAAAATCAAAAATCCGAAAAAAACACAAAGTCCTGAAAATCGAAAAATCGGAAAACGCAAAAACGTGAAAACCGAAAAACTCGAAACCCCAAAATCCCGAAAATCAAAAATCCGGATAAGTCCAAAAACTTAAATGAAAAACACCGAAAAACCCAAAATAGTGATATCAAAAATTCCTGAAAATCCTCAATCCCCCAAAATGTCGGCTTTTTGGCGATGAAATATAGAATAAATAAATATGTCATTGTCACAACATTTTTTTCACAGGTCGCGGCAAGTGAGTTCAAGCCCCGCTAAGGGTTATTAAGTTAGATTACGAAAAACTGTTAATGATAACTTAGGTTAAAGCATTTTGTCTACTTTGAACTTCACATTTTTTAGGAATGAAATGAAATAAAACAAAAACATATGAGAAGGCTACAATCCACTGTGTGGATCGTCTTATACCTTGTCCCATCCCATCCCTAAAATTAATATCTCTTAAATCTGGGTTTTATTGCAAAGAAATATTAAAATTGAAAATGTCGCAACATATTGTTCAGACAGTTTATCTTGTATGGTTCGACCAAAAACAACGTTTTTTTCCTGCATATGGTATGGCGTAAACAACTCCAACTCCAACTGAGCGGATCCTTTAATATCCTACCCCACCCCATCATTAAAATAAATATCAACAAAATGTCGGCTTTTTGGCGATGAAATATAGAAAATGTCATTGTCACAACATTTTTTAGTTTATCAAAATCTTTTATGGTTAGACAAAAAACAACGTTTTTCGCTTGGTTATGTAATGAGGTAGTGTATTGTAAACATCTCCAAAAAGTGGGCGTAGGTTAAGATGATATATGGAAGAAATAATAATATTACCATAACCAATGATTTTGCATCAAAATTTTTAAAGTTTTGCCGACTCAGCTATCGATTCTGAGTCGATCCATATACTTTGAGCTATATCTAGCTAAATTATTTCACTATGTTAAAAACTTTGTATCAAAACTAATATGGGATAGGGTATAAACATATCCGCTGTGCGGATCGTTTAATATTCTATATCATCCCATCCTTCAAACTAATTTCCCCAAAATGTGGGATTTATGTCGATAAATAAAGAAAATGTCATTGTCACAACATATTGTTCAGACAATTTGTCAAAATCTCTCTGGTTCGACACAAAAAGGCAACGTTTTTCGCTTGATTATGCTACGTGGTAGAGTATACAAATGGTTTTTGTATAAAAACGCCTCCAAAAAGTGGGTGTGGGTTAAGATCATATATAAACGAAATGTTGCTGTTATCAGAACCAATGATTTTTTTAGAAAATTTTAAAATTTGACCGAAAAATGTTTTTTACTGAAAACGCCCCCAAAAAGTGGGCATGGCAAAAAAACATATTATGAACGAAATATATATATTAATATCTTGTTCACAAACATTTTCAAAATTCCTTACCATTTCGCCAAAAACAACGTTTTTCCTAAAAGTGGGTGTGGAAGTGGGCGGACTTCAAAAATGTTTACACTTGTTCTTGCTTTAAGGCAAAAAACTCGGTGACACACAGACGGACAGACAGACAGACATGGACAGATCGATTCATATATTTGAGGTATATATAGCGAAACTATTTCTCTATGTTACAAACTTAATGTCAAAACTTATATACCCCTATGGGATAGGGTATAAATTATAATTGGGGCTGCGTAGGGTTAGTTATTCTGTTGACCCGGTGTTTATACTTAGGATTATGTAATTGCTAGTTTCTATCATTTATATGTTTCAGGGTTTTTTTTCACGAGAGTTTGTGATTTGTTATGTTTTTTCTTTTACACTAGTACATTCTGCGATCACCTTTCAGTGAATTTACGGCGGGGTATAACATTTAAATTGAAATGACAATGAAAGATAATTTGGTGCCAGAATTTAGAATTCACCACCACTTGAAAGCTGCACATACACTAACAAAACTAACACCATGATATACTTTCATACTCGTCAGTATAAAACACGGGTTAGACCAATTTTAACAATTCTTTACTGTTTGACGAAAGTCGATGTTTTTCTTTAGGACATAGAGAACGAATTGGCAGAGTCTTTATTTCATATCGTAGGTATGCTACTTAAGCCAAACCAATCCTTATTAGTCTCCAGACATATTTATTTGTTGGCATACAACTTGAAATTGAAGGTCAATTATAAATCTTTTAAATGTATTGACTTTTGAGGAACATACGGGCGTATAATTTACTACAACGCACAAGTCGGGGCAAGTGAGTTCAAACCCCGCTAAGGGTTATTAAGTTAGATTACGAAAAACTGTTAATGATAAGTCAGGTTAAAGCATTTCTGTCTACTTTGAAGTTCATACTTTTTAGGAATGAAATGAAATAAAACAAAAACATCCACTGTGTGGATCGTTTCATACCCCAACCCATCCCATCCT
Source organism: Rhingia rostrata (assembly GCA_949824845.1). Classification (NCBI taxonomy): domain Eukaryota; kingdom Metazoa; phylum Arthropoda; class Insecta; order Diptera; family Syrphidae; genus Rhingia; species Rhingia rostrata. The sequence goes on along the minus strand of OX463758.1, from coordinate 39,062,079 downwards.
TAAGCAAATATCCCCAAAATGTCGGATTTATGGCGATGCAATATAGAAAATATCATTGTCATAACAATTGTTCAGGCTGTATGTCAAAATCATTTATTGTTCGACAAAAAACACCGTTTTTCGCCTGGCTATGCTATGAGGTAGTGTATAAAAATGGTTTTTGTATGAAAACGCCTTCAAAAAGTGGACGTGGCCTTAACTAATATATGGAAGAAATGTTTATATTTACAGAACCAATGATTTTGTACCACCATTTTTTTCGAAATGTTGTTGAAAACGGAAAAAGTGGGCGTGGCAAAAAAACTTTTTATGAACAAAATATAGGCATTATGATTGTCTAGATATGTTGTTTAAACCCTTTTTCAGAATGGCCTGAAACTATGTTTTTTTCTGAAAAGGGGGCGTGGCAGTGGGCGGATTTCAAACAATTTTACACTTGTTCTTCTGGGAGCAACAAAATTTAAGGCCCAGGAACTGGTGACTTACGGACGGGCGGACGATTCTGAGTCGATCCATATTTGAGGTATACCTAGCTCAATTATTTATCTATGTTACAAAATATGTATCAAAACTAATAGACCCCTGTTGGATAAGGTATAATAAAATTTAGAGTAGAATGTAAGTTCAAAGAGGTTGGAAAATATTTATACAAAAGTATCTACATGCCATTCAGCAAACTGTTGTGAGTTGAACATAATATAGAAATACTTTGTAGCCAACCCGTATAACTACGCATAGGTACCCACGTACCCACTATATTGATAAATATTAAAACAAAATTTAATCAAATCCTATATCGAGAATGAGATACTTTCGATAATAATACAAAATATACTGTTATGTAGTACTTACCTACGTACACAATCTCTATTGGATTGAGTAACTGATAGAATATATAATGAACTAAGATTTGTGATATCAAATCAGTTAGCACCAGTAAATATAAATTGAAGTGTGTACCTACAGTGACCAATTTCGAATAGTTCGTCGAGAGGCAGGTAAGCACTAATTTGGTAATTTAGTGCGAATGCACACATTGAGTTCCCATGCAATCATTTTTCAATTAAAGTTTGCAGCAACTATGTTGGTGTCGGTATAGCCAATAGGCATTATTATAAGAGATTATGGTTCGAAATGTATGCAGCTCTATTATATTAGAGAAATAGTTTTCATTTCCTAGCGTACCTAGTACCTCGAGTTTCATAATACTAATGACATACGTTAAGAGAGTCGGTTCCGCAATGGTGGTAAAGCTGATGATTATATATCATATCCAATAGATGTATATTCGTATTAATAACTAAAAGAAATAATGATAATTGACGTATTGTTAGTGCATATGCATATTGGATCTGACCGTCCATCCAAATGTCTTGCACTATTCTTTAGCCTTTTATTTTGAACTATTATGATTTGCTCAATAAACACCTATTTAAACGTAGCACTACAGGAACGTTAAACCTACTTTACCTTTAGAATAAGCAGATATACTAAGTTCGTTCACACTTAAAAATATAATATTTAAAAAAAAAAAACGTAACGTTGTAACCTTCTCAATCCGTACAATTCCTAAAATTTTACCGAATAAGTTTTTTTTAGGAATACTCCCCAAAATGCGGGCATTAAAAGGTGACTGGAAGCAACAAATGCTACGTGTACCAACTTCTAGCTAACATTCAAAATTTAAGGCCCAAAAATTGGTGGCATATGGACGGATTGGTTGCAGATATGTTTCTAGCAAATCACAAAATTCAATCTAAATTCTATGTTCTATATTTGGAAACCATCAAATTTATTTATTTATTAATCGATTTAAGGACAATCGACAAACGAGCAATCATACAAGCGTCTACACTAAGTTTCAATATCTAATAAAAACGGATTAAGGCAACATTTAAAAAAACATGTGAGAAGGCTACAATCTCTTCCCATCCCATCCTTAAAATTAATATCCCCAAAATGTGGGGTTTATGTCGATAAAATATGAACATATGAGAAAGCTACAATCCACTGTGTGGATCGTGCTTTACCCTATCCCATCCCGTCCTTAAAATTTATATCCCTTAAATTTGGGCTTTATGGCAAAGAAATATTAAAATTTGCATTGTCGCAACATACGGTACAGACAGTTTCTCAAAATCCTGTATGGTTCGTCAAAAAACAAAGTTTTTCTCCTGCATATGGTATGCCGTAGGGTATACATCCAAAAAGAGGGCGCGGGCTCAAATGATGTATGCACCAAATATTTATTTTATCATACCCAATGATTTTGCATCAAGAGTTTTTTTTTTCGAATATTTTTAAATTTTACCGAAAAATGTTTTTTACTGAAGACGCCCTCAAAAAGTGGACGTGGCAAAAAACTTTATGTGGACAAAATATAGATAATGGAATTGACTACATATATTGCTCAGTCTATTTTTCAAAATGCCCTACCGTTTGGCCAAAAATAACGTTTTTCTAAAATGTGTTCGAACAGCACGTACAAGGATCACATGTACCAAATTTCATTATCCTAGCTCAAATTTAAAGCCCAAAAACCGGTTACCTACAGACGGATGGACGGACGGATAGACAAGCATGGCTTAATTGATTCATCTAGCGATTTTGAGTCTATCCATATACTTTGAGATATAACTAGCTAAATTATTTCTCTATTTTACAAAGTATGTATCAAAACTAATATACACCGTAAATTAATTTTGTTTTTCATAATAATCTACATATAATTTTCATTTAAGACAACGCAGTTGTTCTTGAGAGATCAGTCAATTTCAAAAGTTATGTTCATTTTTGGCAAAGAAACTGTTTCATAGTTCATACAGATAAAACTGACATTTTGTTGTCAAATCTTTCAATTCTATTGTCATTTGTGTTCAGTGTGGTTTGCCATTTTATCATGAACAGGTTGAGAAATGAACAACGCTTGAAAATCGTGCAAATTTATTTCGAAAATAATGGTTCAGTTCGCGAAGTTTACCGCAAGCTCCGTCCATTTTATGGTTGACATAATCGTCCACCAGAGTACTCCTTGTGATAATACGCATCCGCAGAGACGTCGAACAGTGCGCACCGAAGAAACAATTGCCGCTGTAGAGCAAAGTGTTGAAGAATGAATCGATTCGCCACCGTGCACAGCAATTGGAGCTTTGTCCATGAACTTTATGGAAGATTTTGCGCAAAGATCTTAGCATACGACCTTACAAGATCCAGTTTGTGCAAGCATTAAAACCGCGAGACCATGCAATGCGTCGTGATTTTGGTGTATAGGCCGAAAATGAGATTGATCTCGATGCTGATTTTCATCGCAAAATTTTGTTCAGTGATGATGCTCATTTTTGTCTGAATGGCTACGTCAACAAGCAAAATTGCCGCATTTGGAGTGAAGAGAACCCATGAGACGCCATTATATCCACAAAAACTGACTGTTTGGTGTGCTCTATTGGCTGGTGGAGTTATTCGGCCATACTTCTTCCGAAATGACGCTGGAGAGTCAGTCACCGTTAATTATGATGACCGACTATTTTGTTCCCGAATTGGATGATGTGGATGAGATGTGGTTCCAACAAGACGGCGCTACATGCCACACAGCGCAGGTCATAATCGATTTATTGAAGGAAACGTTCGATGAGCTCCTAATTTCGCTGAATGGACCTGTCAATTGGCCACCAAGATCGTGTAAAGCAAATTTAATTTCAATTCAAAGTTATATGCCTCTAGAAAAAAACCCCTTTACATATATATATTTGAAAAAAATAATCATTAAAATCTCAACTAGGCTTAGGTAGGTAGACCATTTTAAAAGAGTGACTGAATAACAAAAACAAAATTACACCTTCAGAAAGTTTAAATATACCAAATTTTTGAAACGATGCAATTTTTGGAAATTGGCCTAGTTGCGCATTTTGTTTTTGTTTATGGAAAAATGCCCTTCATCACTGGAAAAAAATTGGTCCTCTGGAAAGTCTCCAGGGCTTCAATATCGAAGCTCTCACTTGAGAGTGACCCTCATTAAAGTGATTTCGGAAGCGCGTTGAGTTGCGATCACAGAACATCACATGATAGCGATGTGTATAGAACAAAAATTCAAAACTGTTTATGAGTTAAGAGCCACACAAGAATCCATCAGATTATTTCCTCCAACGCCTCAGCAGGGATTAGGTATTAAGTGAAACAACATTCTTCGCAGAGAGGAACTTATTTTATAAAAAAACGGTTTCCTTAGTTCGCAGCTTATAATAATGATGGTATTAAAAAAAAAGTTCTACTCTTGAAGCAGAACGGTTGATGAGAGGACTTACAACGCATTTAGTCTTAGTATATTTCAGATAATATACTAAGACTAAACGCTTTATACTTATAAATATCCCGAAGACATTGTAGGGATTCGTTAGTGGGACATGTTAATTTTTTTTTGTGTGTGTTCCATAATTACTCGTGTTATAAGCTGACTCTCCTGATTTCTCAGTTTATAAAATGACATTATGCACTAGCTCCCAGAAGGTTTGGACTTCTTTATGGTAAAAAAAGTAAGACACACTCACTTTTTGATGGAATACATATTAATGATGAAGCAGGTTAGCGTATTACATAATTTGCACAACGGACTGTCGATTTCTCATTTTTGTTGCTACTTTCAAATCATAAAAAGAATGATGTATCTATTGCAAAATACATTACGAGTCTGTCTGAAAAGTACTGACAGTAATAAAAACATGGACCGTAATTAGTGCTGCGGTCGGCGTTTTAAAGTAAAAGTTGTCCTAATGTAGATCGGTAGCAAATTTTTTTAATTTAATGGTCTATATCCCTTGAGACCATTTTCTTCATTTAACACGTTAAAGTTGAATCCTCCAAATTCTCTCATACAAACGAAAATGATACAACAAATAATAATGAAATTGTGTTTATTCTAGAATCATTAAAAATCAGTGCACAGCAATTCTGTAAAGAGTCAGTAAGACTGAATCTCATATAAGCGTTTGATTGACAAAACTAAAACCATTTTCAGATCATTTCTAGCGATGAGGCATTGATAGTCAATAAACGGTGTTGCTATATCTACAGTGCTCTTGAAAAATAAAATTTAGTTGGCTAACTGGTATGGATGGTTGTGAGAACTCAAATGTCAACTAGGCCGACTCGGCTTAATTTCTCATTTCAGATCGAAATAAGCCTAAATTTCAAAACTGTAGTTTATTTCTCATTACAAAAGTGAGATATGACCGAGTTTTGTGACAGAGAGTCGTGTTGACAGTTTACAGTTTTTTACAAAAATGTAAAAATAAATATTTGAAAATGATTGAAAAAATGAACTGATTCAGAAAAATTGTAATTGTAATTCATCAAATATAAGCCCTTACATTGTTAATACTCAGTATAAATAAAATAGGCACCGTATAACATCCTTGTGATACAACCGATTGTTTAATGAACGGATTGGACTTGAAATCGCAAAATTTTATTTGTTACATTCTCAAACAAAAATATGACTACACCAAGTTAATAACGGGTGATTTTTTAAGCGTCGTTTTTTCTTTAAATCGAACAAACCACTCAAGTGTCCATCAAATATTTAAAATTGTTATTGTAATCGATAAACAGGCCTTTGCCATTTACGTTTTAAAGACAGTTCATCTGAATGTTGTCCGCGGCTCCGTTTCAAACGGTCCATTCGGAAGGTCCAATTTTGCGTAACTTTTCGAGCATTTCGACATGTATTCACCGAAATACGCGTGTTGTGTTATCCTGTAAGGCTTCAATCGTGTTCGGCTTGTTCACATAGACTAACAACTTAACATAACCCCACAAGACATTATCAAGAGGCGTTAAATCGCATGATTTTGGCGGCCAACTCAAAGGGCCATTTCGACAGACAAGCTGCACACCAAATTCACCCTTCAAAATTTTCATTTTTTCACGAGCTGTTTTTCACCGTCATGATAAAACCACTTGTCTACCAAGTTGAACTCAGCAAAAAAAAAAGTCGCGTATCATGGCTCGATATCGTTGACGGTAACGTTTCTTCCATAAACCACACCAAACTGTCTTTTTTTGGAATGTCTTGGTAATTCTAGCATGGCATATGGCTGTTAATCACTCCAGATGCGACAGTTTTGCTTATTTACGAATCCGTTGAGCCAGAAGTGAGCCTCATCGCCGAACACAATTTTTCAATAAAACAGCGGATTTTCATGGAGCTGTTCTAAGGCCAAATTCACCAAAAATTTGACGTCGTGGTAGGTCATTCGGCTTCAATTCTTGCACAAGTTGAATTTTATAAGCTTTCAAACCCACACCTACACGTAAAATTTTCCATGTGGTTGAATAACACTTGCCCAATTGCTGAGAACGGCGACGAATTGACACATTTCTTCATTAACATCGGACGCTATGACTGTAAATCTCTCGTGCGCACTGTACGCATGCGATTCGATGGTTTAATGTCCAACAAAGTAAATTTGGTGCGACATTTAGTGAGAACAAAGCGAACTATTGATTCACCGGGTCGATTATGACGATCATAACATTCTCGTAACCAACGGTGCACATATCTCACAGAGCACGAATTTTGATAACAAATTTCAATAATTTGCAATCGTTGCTCGGTTGTAAGTCTTTCCATTATTAAATGGCTGAGTATACTGAAAACTTTTGACTTTGACATGACGTTTGGACTCTATTACTACCAGTGCTGCCAACCTGAAAAAAACTTAACTCTTGAAAATTCACCCGTTAAATCCCGGAAAGAACCTATATGCATTAAGTTAAAAAAAATTATATAATGTCTTGTGATAACTGGTCAACCGCTTTGGAGACGTCAGTATATACAAACGGCTTTTTTATTTTTCAAACTGTTAAAACTATGAAGCAAACAATTTAAAAGATTAAAAGATGTGTGACAATGAATCGATTTTTAACAAAAGCTTAGCTTTTAAGACTCGTCTATATTTAGAGATATCCAGACGCTCACCATGGTGTTATAAATGCATTTTCAATTGATTAGTTAGATAATACTCCTGAGGAAATAGATCGTTTTAACATTTACATAATGTATGGCATAACATTATTTATGTATTGCTTTACGACTATTGGTAGGATTCGATTGCAACAAGTATATTATTATTTCAAACCTATTTCAATTGTGTCTCATCGTCCAATCTGACTGAACGTCGCAGGATACATAAGGAACATTAAAGGTAGTAAAGAACTTTGTGTTCCACACCCTCGCCATTAATTCAAAAAATATTAATAAACTAAGCGAATAATTACTCCTAGCAATTGCTGTTTCTTCGTCCTAAGACAGTTCTTACTCGAAATCAAAATTATCTGCGAAGTTATTGCTAAAGTCTGTATTTAATGCATTTAATTCCAAATTTAACGATAGAGATGATCAACAAAACTACGCATTGGACTTTTCAGATGTTAACAAATTCCTCCTTGTATACCCCGAATTGGAAAGAGTTATACTCGGTTTGATTTGATTTCTAACGAGGTGTCATTGTCACAATTCGGCGATGTTGGATTTTCTTTATTGTTGCCAGCATATACTTGGGCTTGACCACATTTACTGGTAAACCCACTTTAGCCACTTCCTACAAAAAACTTACAAGCGCTATGTTGACATCTCATTTGGTACGACCTTATGATGTCAAGGCAATATCGCAAGCGCATGATAGTAGTTGCACAGATTTATGGAAGTGCCCATGACAATTCAGCATCTTGTTTAATGTTTTTCTGTAGCAAATGTTTCTGTAATGGTTATATGCCGATCTTGATGAAGCAGATCGTCATCCTCCACAGACGGACTTTGTGTATATTTCGCCTCTCTAAAAGATGTCGTTTTGGCTTTGAAATTGATGAATAGGTTTTGGGTATCAATTTGCAGTTCTTACCATCTTCCTTTATGATCTGCTAAAGTTTGAAGATTTGATAAGTTGTGGACTAAAATAAATATAAGTGCCAATCAAGTTATTGGTGAACGTTTTCAAGTATTAATACATTGCATCTGTAGCTGGCGCAGTTCAAAGGGTCCCCTTTTCGAAACTCGGACAAACGATGCTTAGATTCCACTCTACAGCCATACTTTTATATGACCAAATACCAAATCATCACACTCGGCCTTACATAGCTCCGCCCGAAAAGCCATCTATTCGGGCGTCCTTTTTAGGCTTAAGTTTAGATTTTGGTATCCCTACCCCCCTCTATTGGTATCAGGTCACTGGTAGTTTGCACCGGCTTCCTCAATATATATGGATGCATTGGCCTAATGGTTAGTTCTGTGGAATACTAAATGCGGGATCTCTTGTTCAAATTGCGAAAGTGACAACTCCTAAATTTGTAAATTTGTCCAAACTTTTGCCAAAATCTGACCAATATCCAAGAGTGAAAAAAGGTCTCATTCTTTGTGGTAAGAATAAAACCTTGCACTTTCATGCAAATGAATTGAAAAACTCAGTTTAAGATTATTTATGGGCCGTAATAGCGAAACATTGGTCGTCATCCCCGTTTAACAGTTTTCAAAAATGGTTCTTCCGTATTACCAACATCGACTGACATTAGATCTTGAAAAGATTCCTTTTGGGTCTTATATCCTTGGCCTTAATGTTTTACGTTTTAATAAAATAATGCGAGAAATAAGTTTTTAAGAAAATCTTAGACATACCCACCTTTTTAGGGTGTTTTTATTAAGTTTTTTTTAAAACAACTCTATTCAACGTTAAAAGAGTAACTTGGAACCCTTTTAGATGTATTCAACGTTAAAAGAATAACTTGGCACCCTTTTAGATAATATTCAGAGTTCCAAGAAATATTGGCAGGGATTACCCCAAGGAAGCGTCCTTGGACCACTCTTGTACCTCTTATTTACACGTGATATTCCACAAACAAACGATACAATAGTTGCGAAAAGTCGCATACTTGGTTGCAATACAAATACAAAAAGGGTGGTGATTTTAGTGGGTTAAAGTCTCACACTACATTGGGCACGTACCCATCGAGTCTTTTGAGATTTCCACCAGCCCACGAAAAAAAAAACTTTTTGGATCTCCATTTGAACTTAAACAATTTATAAAGAATCGTTTTTTGTTGACAACTAATTTCTACCCCACGAGTAGCATAAAACAACTTTTAAAGTATAAATTTAGTTTTCGCTCATAAAGATATGATGAAGGTCAATTCATTTCCACATCTCGAACTTTATACCCCTCCATAGGGTAAACCCAAGATATATGCCAGTAAAAATTGTATTCAACACACAATTCGTTTTAACTTTTATTTAATCTTTCGATGTGAAATGATCCAAAGTATGAGAGATGCAAAACAAAATACCAGTCGCGGTGAGTTTCGGTTTTCATTTTGAATGAGATACACAAGTGTCAAGGTCACTAAGTAGTTGCGAACCCACACTTATGGTTTTTAAAACTACCTGTCAATTGTTAACACAAATAAACATTCTAATGCGACAATAGAACCTCTATATAGGTGACTAGTCTTATAGTATGTACTTAGATTGAAATTAAATTATTTTTTTTCTCACCGATCAGGTGGGTGAATTTAGCACATTTCACAAAAATAAAGTCAACAAAAAGTACTAGATAGATTTGCGACGTATCCGTTTTATGGTTAATCAATTTACTTCATTAATTATGCTTTTCTGCAAGTGTGCCTTCCAAAGTTCAAAGCACGCCCTGTCATTACCCATAAAGTAGGGTTGTAGATACTTGCCCAACCACCACCGTTCCCACCTTACATGGAACTTACATTCGAAGTCGTTCGTAGAGTCGTATTGTTTTTAGAGCTACTGAAGTGAATAGACGTCTGCCCGTGTTGTCGTCGGAGTCATCGGTTGCTGGCCGACTATAGTGAGTACCTATTTAAATAACTCGTACAATTTTACATGTTGCCCCGTTCCAATATCAGAGTATCAAAGCTGCGTGATATATTCGCCCTGACGCATATTAACGAGGCGATATTCAAAATAGCCTCGCTATTGCTTGGAACTTGCAACTAGTGACTTACAATCATAGTCGTTGTGCATTACAATTGTTGGAGTCGGCTTCTCAGATTGTGGCCTCTTCGATTCGTGTTGTGCATAGTGATTGATGGACAATAGTTATTAAAGAGTTTTTTTTTATTATTATTGTTTGTACTTTTTGTGGTGCATGTTGAGGAAGATGAGACGTTTTGTTTTGGGAATAAGTGTGATGTGCGGTGGCATGCTTTGCTCACATTGAATTTGTATTTAGTTTGAGTTTGGATTCGGATTACCTAATCGGGGTGACAAAACAACGTTTTGGCTCACCGCTCTTGAATTTATTTATTTTGATCGAAAAATAACAATCAGAAGTAATACAGTGAAACGTCTAAGGAGTTTGACACGCAAACCTTACTTGTTTGGAGCTAGCGTGTTGTTAATTAAATTGTTGTACAGTTTTCGACGTTAATTGTGTAATTAATGTGATAAATAAATAAAACAAATCTTTAGCAACTTAAACCTGTTCAGTGAAGATTACTTTCTTTAGAAAAAAAAACAAACATTCGTAAGTCATACATCAGTGCACTCAACAAATACGTAAGCATAAATAAAATATAAATATTTCAATTTCAATGTCAAGAATTCAAGTCTTGTCGTATATATGATATGTGAAAATGTAAGTCGGCATTGAGATGTTTGTTTCATAATTACATAAATATTAGAGTACCACCGGTATTCCGTTTCCGGCATGCGGAAATGTTCAACAGTTGGAGTTATAATATTGATATCATTACAAAGTGTGTTTTTGAGAACGCGTATTTACTAGTTTAAGCTCTAATGCCCTTACCCACATCTAAGAAGAACGTTAACTCAATCTATCTTTTCATGTTCTTAGCTCATGAAAAAAAATCTATTTCGGCATGAGTACGCTAACAGCCCCAGAATGAATCTGGGGCTCAACCCACATGCCTGTACAGTTAGTTTCCTAGCTAACTACGCCTAGTTGTGCTCTTCAATTGGATTCAGGTCGGTTTCTACTTGTTCTCGCCACTTAAGGACTCTTCTACGTCCGACTGACGTCGGTCGCTCCAAACGACCAAGGATTTCTTCATAAGCTTTTGATACGGTCGTTGTGATGATATGGTTATTATAAAGAATTTTCTCAATTTATATTTAAGATGTCTTCTTAGGACAAAAAGAGCGCTTGGCAAGAGTAATTCTTCATTGTATTTCGTTAATAGCGGAGCAGAGGTAGACAAGTCCCTTACTATCTCAAAGTAATATCTGTCAATGGTTACTTTCTATCCGATTCGGCGATGTTGTATTCTTGCTAACAATATATTCTTGGGGTTAATCTATTTACTGTTATACCAATTTTCGCCACTTCCTACATTATATTAGCAAGCGTGGCTTCGATAACTCGTTGAGCCTGACCAATGATGTCAATATCGCCTTTGTATTCAAGAAGCTGCACCGAGTTATGAAAGATTGTGCCTCTGGTGAGGGCTCTGGGGTTTTGCATAATCCTCTAAATAAATTACTGTTGTGAGTCAGGTTCGGGCCAAAGACTCATCTTCAATGGATGTGAGTAGGGCATGACACGCTTGTGGTTTGAGCAACCACAAGCGTATCAATCTTAGCTGAGCGCTAAGCTTGTCGGACAGAGTAGTTCTTACCCGCTCACCACATACCACCTAAAGGTTTTTTGTTTGCTTATGGGCATAACAAACATAGCACATCAGTCGCGGCTGATCACATGGCTTGTTGCCATTGTCGTCCTTGTTTTTTAATGGTGACGTGAAATAAGACCCAACGAAATAAGACCAAATGTACAATTTGGTCATATTTCAGTTTAAAAATGGAAATAAGGCCCAATTGGTTTTCTTTCCATTTCCGAATGAAAATAAGGCCGAATTTGATTTGAAAAAAAAGGCCATATATAGGTTTATGCAAATTTATGTTCTATCGCATGGTTCGTATAGAGTTAAAGAAACTTTGCATACCCCACCCACGCACCGGTGATGTGAAATAAGGCCAAATGAAATAAAGCCAAATTTAAAAAAAATACCTTTTTTTTAAAGCGAAATAAACCAAATAGTTTTTGTTTGGATTTATTCCGCTCTAGGTAACGAAATAAAGCCAATTTCATTATTTGGATATCAATACAAAAATTTAGCATGCAGTCAACCTCGCACAGAACCCAAATTCAACAGTCCAAGCAGGGGGGTTCATGCTTTACAAACTTTCGATTTAAAGTTCCAACAGTGACCCCAAGCAGGGTTGTTGATGGGGCAGTATGCCCCATCATACATACCTCACTGTTGATTCGTTTATATGTAATGAACATTAATTTAATTAAAGTGTTTTTTTTTATTATTATTATTATTACTTGTTGTGGTGCATGTTGAGGTAGATGAGACGTTTTGTTTTGGGAATGAGTGTGATGTGCGGTGGCATGCTTTGCTCACATTGAATTTATATTTAGTTTGAGTTTGGATTCGGATTACCTAATCGGGGTGACAAAACAACGTTTTGGCTCGCCGCTCTTGAATTTATTTATTTTGATCGTACAATAACAATCAGAAGTATTACAGTGAAATGTCTAAGGAATTTGACACACAAACCTTACTTGTTTGGAGCTAGCGTGTTGTTCATTAGACTGTTGCATAGCTTTCGATGTTAATTGTGTAATTCATGTGATAAATAAATAAAACAAATCATTAGCAACTAAAACCTGTTCAGTGAAGATTACTTTCTTTAGAAAAGAAAGCAAACATTCGTAAGCCATACATCAGTGCTCTCAACAAATACGTAAGCATAAATAAAATACAACTATTTAAATTTCAATGTCAAGTATTCAAGTGTTGTTGTATATGTCACTTACTTAAGTGGCGCTACAGTCCGGAATGAACCTGGGTCCAACTAACATGCCTCTCCAATAACCCCGGTCCTTAGCTAACCGCCTCTAGTTACGCACTCCAAGTTGGTTGAGGTCGGTTTCTACTTGTGCGCGCCACTTAAGGTGAGGTCTTCCTCTACTGCGTCCGACGTCTAGCTGGGAATCGAAGACTCTGCGAGCCGGAGTATTGGTGTCCATTCGTTCTGTATGTCCTAGCCATCTTAAACGTCCAATGCGGATTTTTTTGACCAGGGGCATGTGTTGGTTTAATATTCGTGTCCATAGCTCGTAAACGCAAACGGGACCGAAGATTTTTCGAAGAATTTTCCCCTAAAATCGACCAAGGATTTCTTCGTCCGCTTTAAAGACGTTCCATGCTTAAGCGCCGTAGAGCAGGGCTACCAATGATGTCAATATCGTAGTAGTTGTAAATATTTTTGGAAAATTGTGCCTCTGGAGTTGGCTCTTGAGTTTTGCACATTCCTCTCAAAAATCAGCTTGAAATAGTCACATGACAGCGCATCGACTTGCCTAAATCCTATTTTGGTATCGAATGTGTCAGTGAGATCGTTTCGGAGCCTGATGGAGCAGCGAGAATTCTCCATCGTCATACTACACAATCGGACGAGTTTGGGCTCGTATACCAAAACTAGACATGGCTCTGTATAGTTCGTCTCTATAAATGCTGTCGAATGCGGCTATGAAATCGATGAATAGGTGGCGGGTATTGATTTAGACATCTTGATTTTTTTCCAATATCTGCCTAAGTGTGAAGATTTGATCGGTTGTGGACTTTCCTGGCCTAAAACCACAATCATATAGGCCGATCAGGTTGTTGGCAAACGGTTTCAGGCGTTCACATACTACGGCAGATAGGACCTTGTAGGCGATGTTGAGGAGACTTATTCCTCTGTAGTTGGTGCAGTCTGGAGGGTCTTCTTTTTTGTGGTTCGGGCGAACGAAGCTGAGGTTCCATTCTTCAGGCATACTTTCTTCCGACCAGATTCGGCTTATGAGTTGGTGGATGTTACTTTCTAAGTCATCTCCGGCTTTATAAAGCTCGGCGGGAAGGCCGTCATTTTCGGAAGCCTTATTAATATTCAGTTTAGATATTGCTATCCTCACTTCACTCAGTTTGGGTGGTTGGCAGTTTTCGCTGTCGTTGCCAATATTGAATGGTTCGTTCTACCTGACAGCGGAATGTTGAATCGCCGTTTAGCAGTCTGCAGAAGTGGTTCTTCCATATCCTCATTATCGATTGTGTCTCAACTTGCTGGTGGGCGCGAGAAAACTAGCACACCAGTTGCGGCTGATCTAATGGCTTGTTGGCAACATTGCCATTGTTCTTCGACATTTAGGGATACGCGTAGCGCGAAGGTCTTGGCGGTCTCTTGCGATTGCCGTCTTTCGACATTAAATTTTGCACAGTATTACTGGATTGTTGTGGCGTGGTGGATATCCCAATTTTAACCTTGGCTGCAACAAGGTAGTGGTCTGAGTCGATGTTAGCTCCTCGGAATGATCGGACATCCAAAATACTGGATGCGTGCCTCTTGTCTATGTGATCAATTTGGTTGACCGTTTGTTGATCTGGAGACCGCCATGTCCCCATGTCGAGGTGAGTAAACCGTGTGCTGGCCATAGTGGCATTGCGTTCCGTAGCGAAGTCAATTAGCCTTAGTCCGTTACCAGACGTGTTGTCGTGTAGGCTATGTTTTCCGACAATACTGCTAAAGATGTCTTCTCTTCCTACCTTTGCGTTAAAATCTCCCAACACGATTTTAACAACGTACTTCTGTAGTCGCTCATAGGTTTTGTCAAGGAGCTCATAGAAGCAGTCCTTAGCTATACCATCTTTTTCCTACGTTGGGGCGTGAGTGCATATGTTGGCGAATTTGGCCTTGATGTGGTTTGAGCAACCACAAGCGTATCAATCTTAGCTGAGCGCTAAGCTCGTCGGAAGGAGTAGTTCTTACCCGCTCACCACATACCACCTAAAGGTTTTTTGTTTGCTTATGGGCATAAAAAAAACATAGCACTTAAGTCGCGGCTGATATCATGGCTGGCTGACACTGTCGTCCTTTTTCTTCAATTGTGACGTGAAATAAGACCCAACGAAATAAGACCAAATGTACGATTTGGGCTTTTTTTGCTTTAAAAATGGAAATAATGCCAAATTTGACTTGAAAAAGCCCAAATATAGATGTATGCAAAATGTATGTTCTATCGCTTTCGTATGGAGTTAAAGAAACTTTGCATACATCACCCTTGCACCGGTGATGTGAAATAAGGCCAAATTAAATAAAGCCCAAATTCAAAAAATTTACATTATTTAGTTTCTTAAAAGCGAAATAACGCCAATTGCTTTTGTTTGGCTTTATTCCGCTCTAAATGACGAAGTAAAGCCAATTTGATTATTTGAAAACCGGTACAAAAATTTAGCATGCAGTCAACCTCGCACAGAACCCAAATTCAACAGTGAGCCCAAGCAGGGGGGTTCATGCTTTACAAACTTCCGAGTTAAAGTTTCAACAGTGACCCCAAGCAGGGGTATTGATGGGGCAGCATGCCACATCATATATACTATACTGCTTATTCGTTTATATGTATATGAACATTCATTAACCCTATTAAGGCTTTAGTTCATATGCCTTCGTTCACGGCATCGTAACAAACAGCACTAGTTTCTGAAACTATTAAACGAAATAAAGCCAAACTCGCCTTATTTCGTTTTACTATGCGAAATAAAGCCAATTCAGCAATTTGGCGTTATTACCATATTTAAAACGAAATAAGGCCAAATTTTTCATTTTTGGCTTTATTTTGTTGGGCCCTCTTTCACGTCACCTTTTTTGATATTTGATAAGGGAATTATGGTGTTAATAAAAAGGTTAGTGGATACGTGTTTTTTGATTAAACTTTAATATAACATATTTTTAGGTGACGGATATTTGCATTTTTATCTTGGGTACTGCAGGTAGTCCGAGTCAATCTTAGCGCTTAGTAATTTTCGAATATGCAAAATACTGAATGCGCCCCAATTGTATATCGTAGCTGATTGAATATTTGTTGATTCCGAGAACACCTTGAATAAAAAGGTGAGGAATCCACCACTATGTGGTCACTATGGTGGTATTTCATTCCGCATCAATTTCAAGTCCGTTGCCGAATGTGGTATCGCGTGGTGGTGTCAGTAACCAACCACTTCCAGCAGCGCATTAAAACAATCCTTAGCGATATTATATTTTTTTCAAATTCTTTGTCGCTATTAGCAAATGCTTTTAACAAATAGTCGGTTGACGGGCTCAGTTAGTGCGATAAACTGCCGCACACAAGGTCTTGGTTCGATTCCCGGCATTAGCAACACCTAAATGATTTCACTGTGATGATCTGACAATTGAGTAGTATTAATTTTCAAGAAAAGTGGTTTGAAAGAAATTGACAATTTTCCTTATATAAATCCAAAAATCCGTGATATTATTTTTTTTCGAAAAAAAAACGGAGTTTGTTGTTTTGTTAGAAGTACTCATAGTACGTGGTAAGTTTAATCAGAATCGTTAGAGCCGTTTTCGAGAAAATTGATGTTATGTGTAATTTTTATATGGGAGGTGCATTTAATGAAATAGTTAAGAGCAAAAGGAATATCGGTCTACCTGTAATGCGAAGCTATTACGGACAGACGGTAGGATGGACGGAATTGCTATAACCAATTTGTTTGTTAACCTATTATGTTAACGTTAGAATCTATCAAAATATCGAGTTCGAAAATTTTCAAGAAAACTATATTTTTCTCTTTTTAAGGAAAATTTAAAATTTAATTAAAAAATACTAACGTGTATTATGAAAATCAAATAATTTAGAACTGTGCACTTGACAAGCCCTTTTCACCAAATCCGATCTCTGAATTTAGGTCACACTGGGAAGTGACCTAAATTCATTATCGACCATTTTTACTCGATATTTATTAGTGCCTTATCATAAAAATATCGGACTCCTCTCCCACCTAACCGTCCTCCCTTACCGAATCTCGCACACACATTTCTTTTGGACATATACTAGATACCTACTCACAATCAATTCTACCTTACCCTTCACCAAACAAAACTTTGTAAACACATGATATAATATTCATCCTGAATTTTTTGTGATATCCTTTTGTTCATTTCAACCTTGTGCAGAAAAGACAAGAACAATTTACATACTGCCTTATTAAAGTGCAATGTTCTATGCTATTCCGTGGAACCAGCGTTCTTGCATTCAAGCCAGCTGACAGCTATTTGTTTCTTTTTTTATACAGAATATACAGATGTTATTTAAATATAATTTCACACCCATAATTGAAAAGGAAATAACAGGGTAGCAAATGGTGTCGAGTATGTGATAGGGCAAGAATTCCACCCCCTCCATTCTACGAAAAATAATACAAAAAGCTGAAAAACAACAAGGAAGCCAGCATATATTAAACCGTCAACTAAATTTAATTTGACGAAAGCATGACCGATAACTGAAATATATGCTCCATCTACTATGAAGAAGATACATTCTCTTCTCCAAATGTCGCATATAAGATTCTATCCAACTAACTGTGTGAACGTGTGGTCTTCCTAAAACATAAGTATATATGGGCACGCACCAGTTTGGCTTCCGGCCCGCCAGATTGACTTTTGACCAAATTTTCATACAATGGCAAATGTTGGAAATGGCCAACAAATCCAGCTCAAGGTGTTTCAGTCGCTATTAAATACTTTTCGGAAGTGTACGGATTGCGTGTGCGGCAGTTTTGCAACGAACGTTGATTCAGTAACTATAACTCGTAAAAGATACTGCAATATTCGAGATTTTTGTAGTTTAAATGATGCGCCAAGTATTCCCCACGTTCAAGAATGGGTGAAGAAGCTTCACAGAATCCGGTAAATTTTGGAAAACAAAAAATCCGGAAGACTAAGAACATCAAAACCCGTAGAAAATGTAAAGATTGTTAATCTGAATGTTTCAACTCGTAAGCGAGCAAACGATTAAAATGTGTACAGATCATTATTATACCGTATTTTGCAAAGCTTCAAACCTATGAAATTCAATTGGTGCATGAATTAAATTCCCAATGTGACATTCAGAGGATTGACAAACCAGACAATTGAGCGCTTTTCAAAGTTTACCAACATCTTATTTTCGGATGAAGCTTATTTAATCTCTATGGTCATATTACTGGAGTGCAACGAGTCCGAAACGCAAGCATCAGAAAAACCTTCATTCCCTGTAATGGCCGTATGGGCTGTATCGTCGCCGATTGTGCCCTGTATGATGTCATCGTATTTCTACGGTACTACCAATACCAAAGGCAGAATACTTCAGAGAAAGAAAAGCAGATGGATAAAAGGGAAAATAATTATAAAACTTAAATTCTAATTAGCCATAATTTTAGCGCCTAAAGAAATTTGTCATTTTGTCAACATTTTCAATGGCATTCCAATCCAAGTAAAGAAGCAGCAGTAGCAACACAGCCAGGGAACACAATTTTTAAACGACAAAATTTGTTTTTAAAGTCTTTTTAAAAGTCTTGTGTTTATTTTTCGCAACAGATTACAGGCTGCGCGAGAAAATATTAAGATGAAATTTCACGTGCAGTTAAAGAGATCTCAGAGAATTATGTGTAGCTATGCTAGACGACTTCCTGGTGTCTAAATTGCAAAACTTACCTGACTATAACCAAAGAACATAGTTCCAGCAATGCGGATGAAGCAAATTCAACAAATTGATATCCAGCAGAGTGGACATACATTTACCCGTGGGGTTATCTCAATTTGAAAGTTTACGCCAATAAACCGAATTTCCTAACGCAGTTGAATGAAATTATTAATATAGAAATGGCAAATAGTCAATAGTGTTACTTATTCTAAAGCAGAAACCGTGGCATTGTATCTCAAATGGGCTAGTGTGCATAAAACCTATGAAAATGATAACTAATGATAACTACAAGATATTTATAGCTTCTACTGATTCAGTAGTGTCATTTGCAGTGTTAGCACATACATCATTTCTAAATTACGTCTTGCTCTGCGTTGGTTTTTATTGTGGACTTCGCATGTGGATATCACTTTCACCGATACAAATAAGAAAATATTCTACAGCCGTCTCGATTTGCCGACAGCCTTCTCCAATTACGAATATCAAGTCGTTGGATTGCACTCCATAGAAGATAAGGCTACCTAGTTGATACTTTCTTTTGGTATGGCGTCAAAGACTTAAGGGACATATAGCTGCGGTGTTGCATAATTATTGTGTCGTTTTAGGTTGTTTTCTTAATATTAACCTTGCTTCACATATGACGGATATGAAATATAATTTACATATATAATAAATCGTGTGTATCCATTGGGCATTCGCACACGAGTATGCTTCAATCGGTTGAGTGACATGTTTGTCGGTTAGACGGGTGAGGAGGGAGCACAGTTTGAGAACCACTCGAGAGCAATTTTCATCCAAAATTATGTGGCTAAAGAAGTGTAATTGACCAACAAATGCATGTGTTTCTAACAGTTGTGGTATTTACAGCTAGCAATTCTTTGTCAATCGAACGAAATAAAATAAACAAACAAAATATTAAACACGCAAAATAAATCGTTAAACATTCAGTTTTACTTGTTTGTGTTATATATTATCGCGGAAATCAAAAAGAAACAAAACTGAAAACACAATATATTCAACCGGTTGAACATATTCCCGCGTGTTTGGAAAGTAACCATAATGACTAAGGTTGTGAAGCATACCCGTGTGCGCAGGCCCATTGTTAATTATGTGATTAGAAGTCGTGCGCGCAAGAACCAAGTACCTACGACTCAGTCGTGCACCCCCACCCATCGGATCCTTTCATTCAATAACAGATCAACCGAAAAGTAATTTTTCTGAAAGTAAAAAATTTAGTAGGTATACCTAATTACATTTCTATTGTGAAGGTAGATCTTGTAACTGAAAATTGTACACATAATATACGTGCAAGATTATATTGACATTCTAGCCTTTTGATTATTACCTTAACTCGTTTTTATTAATGTGCAAGTGGGAACATTTCAGGGTAGTATATTTGTCATTAGATTTAATCATCGTTATTATTCAGATTTATTCTCTGGTACATGAGCGCCTTAAGTCTTAAATCCTATCTCTGCGCAATTGACCGTTAGACAATTACTTGGGCTTTCTGACGTATGTTGTGTAACCTGTTTAGCTATAAAGCTGTTTGTTTAATTCCAAAGGGGCAATCGATAATTTATGAATTTTAATATGACATGCACAGTCTCTCGAGATGCTTGTAGGCATTGTTAACACTGATTTTGAATTGCTGGAGAGTGTATAAATGGTGCTTGTTTTATAACAAATAATTGCTGGTATTGTGATGATCATGGTTGGGTGTTGTAGAACGAGGGTAGACTCTGGTTGTCTTAAACTTGGCAATGCCACTTGACTACATATCAAGTGATTATTTTGGGTACAAGTCTCATCCAAACCGATATGACTTGCTAAACGATAAGCTTAAATGTTGATTTTATTGTTGACGACTTTGCTTAACGAAAAAGGACAAAGACGTTCATATCTGCACCTGGAATGTGAGAACATCAAACAGGAGAGGTGCAAGGGAACAACTAGCGGAAGCCCATTACTGCCATCCAGAAAATACGATGGGATGGGCCGGGCAAAAAGAGAATGTGACATCTACTACGGACCATCTTGTAGTGAGCAAAAACAGCGACTATTCGGATGCGGATTTTTTATAAGTGCCAGACTTAGGCAAGAAATCTTATGTTGCCAAGACATTAGCGAACGCATTGCAACAATCCGCGTCAAGGCCAAATTCGACAAAATAAGCCTTATATGTGCTGACGCCCAAACGGAGGAAAAAGATGATATAGCTAAGGATTGCTTCTACAAGATCCTTAAAAAAAACTTATGAGCTACTACCGAAGTACGATATTAAAATCATGCTAAGAGATTTTAACGCAAAGGTAGGAAGAGAACACATCTTTAGCAGTATTGTCGGAAAACATAGCCTACACGACAACACGTCTGGTAACGGACAAAGGTTAATTGACTTCACTACGGAACAAAATGCCACTATAGCCAGCACAAAGTTTCCTAATCTTCATATTCATAAGGGGTCATTTTTATTTCTCAGACTTTCGGAAGAAGTTGAGACTTGTATCAGCTCTTTATCTTTATCATTGAATTGTGATGATAGATGTTGAGATACGCTCATCTGAATCAACCCTGGACATAAATATTCTGTGGAACTTACATCTTCATGAACATCGCTATATTTACTTACTTAAATGGCACTACAGCCCGGAATGAAACTGGGCCTCGACCAATATGTCCCTAGCTACCTACATCCAGTTGCGCACTCCAAGTTGATTGAGGTCGGTTTCTTCTTGTGCTCCCCACTTAAAACGGGCTCTTCCTCTACAGCGTACGACGTCTGGCTGGGAATCGACGACTCTGCGAGCTGGAGTATTGATGGTGCATATCCTAGTCTTCTTAAACATCCAATGCGGAGTCTTTTGAGCAGGCGCATGTCGCTGTATAGCTCGTATAGTTTTTGGTTGAATCTTCGTCTCCATAGCCCGTCAACAAAAACGGGACCGAAGAATTTTCCTCTCAAATCCACCGAGAATGTCCATTCTTCATCGCCGTAGAGCAGGACTGGGATGATCAGGGTCTTATATAGGATCTCCTTAGAAGCTCGAGTGAGGGCCTTACTGCTAAATTGCTTTCTTAGTTCGAAGAAACAGCGGTTGGCAAGGGTTTAATACCTGACGAGATGTTGTTGTCAGAGTTGATAGCAAAAACGAGGTGTTCTTAAAGTTATATCTGTCAATGGTGACCTTCTGTCCAATTCGTCGATCTTGTATGTCTTTTCGCATTGACAGCATATAATTTGTCTTGCCCTCGTTTACTGCCCTTTTTTGGCGCTTCCTTCTCTACACAGGAAAACGTGGCTACGATATCACGTTGGGTCCTACCAATGATGTCAATATCGTGTGTCGGTGAGCTCGTTTCCGACCCTGATGGAGCAGCGAGAATTCTCCATCGTCATCCGTCATCGTCACATAAACGGACGAGTTTGGGTGTTAGGTATCGATTTTGACTTCTTGGGGTTTTCCAGGATCTGCCGAAGTGTGAAAATTTGATTGGTTGTAGACTCGTGACATTCCATGACATTCTCACCAGGCTGTTTATAGTGTAGTATGAAACAATGATTTTTAAAAGAATGTTGGGCTCGAAAAGGTACAAGAAAATAAAACACGGACAATAACATCACCTCGTGTGCTAAATATATATATTTTTTTGTGAATAATGGCAATATAGTCGGCGTATGCTAGTAATTTTATGTAATATTGATACTGTGTTTTGGTACGATCATCTTTAGACCAACGTTGAGTTAATCCTGCCTAAAAGTGTAACCTTGTTTAAATAAGTTTCATACCAACTTTAATGAAGTGCCGAGTACTCCCATTGGCCATCATGTTTTCCGATTCTACAAACGATGCTGAGATTCAGTTTTTTCAGACTTATTTCCATTTATAATTTGATAAACTGTTGCTGTATACTCCTTACCAAGTTTTAGCAAGCATTTATTTTGTGTTTAAAACCAAATAAATAGCGTTAACATGAGGCCTAATGTTTATTAAAAATAACTTATTACTACGAGTTAATTTAATATAACAAATAAACAAAACAATGATCGGGTAGAACTGAGCTGTCATTTTTGACTTTAACGTTTGATTTTGAGTGCGTTGTTTGGATGAAACCGGTGTATCGTCTACATTTTTGAATGTACAGTTGTATGTAGGAGACATAGAAATATCGAAAAATGGTAAACCCAATATTTAAGAACGAAAGCAATGTTGAGGATAAGCGCATCGTTAGTAATCTAGAATCCACTTCCTAGAATCCACTTCCTAACGCCATCCTACAATCTGAAAAGTAGTATACCACGATACATAAAATGATTTAATCTTTTATGAAGACGCTTAACAATTAAGAAGGCCAATCAAAAAGTTCGAACGTTAAAAGTAAAATGTCAACTGTCTGCGAGCTACTCCCAGCTTGAGGGCTGATCGCAGCACTTAACGCCCAAACATAAATCCACTTTTAAACATATTTTTGCATGGTACAACAATTAACTCATGTAAAATTGCAATTTTTGTACTTGATGACATGCAATAGCTTTCGATGTGCAACTAAAACCAGCAAGCAATAACAACCTCGACTTATGCACAACATCATATCAGATATTTACTAACTAACTATAGATGTTTTTGCTATTATATTTCTTCGTGGCGTATACGTATCTTTTTTGTGCCACACTGATTTTTTTTTAATAATTCAATAACGCGATTTTAACTCTTGTACAAGCTGGATCTTAAAAGCTTTTAAGCCAAGATCTTAATGTAAAATCTTCCAAAAAGTGAATGAGCATAGCTCCAATTGCTGTGCACGATGGCGAATCGACGCAATCGGATTCTCCTCAACTCTGCACGCCACAACGGCAATAATTTCGTGTTCGAATCGAACAGTTGTCGCATAACGTTTGACAGCTGGCTATATTCCCGAATTTGCTGTTCGTCGCCCTGGTGACTCAAAAATTATGTTAATATTTGATAATTTTCGATTTTTTTTGTACACTTTTTACCGTTGTTCAATTTTCTGAGTTTCTTAAATACTTTTGTAGAAGTGCTAACTTCTAATCAACTTCACTTAGAGATACATTTTTTAGCCACAGTACAGAAACAGCCCAAAATCGTAAAAAATTTAGTTACGTTCTTGTGTCACTAGGTCGACTAGTTGACCTATATATTGTAAAGAATTTGACATTTTAGCGGTTCGATTGCAATAAAATTAGGTTTGTTCGATTGTTTGACCGAGTGTTTTACAATCTTCGCAACCAAACTCCATTAATGTGTAAGCATTAATTTTGATTTGTATGAGAAATTCATTGCAAATTTAGAACGGAAATGAACGTATTTGCTCCGCAGGAAAGTAGTATTAATCGTAATATGACAAAGCTTACTAACAACAAATCAACTTTGAAATGTCAAATTGACAATCTGTCGAAATAGTGCTGCCAGTTTAAAAACTAAACACCTGAAAAATATCTTTTAACATTGTAAGGAAATTAAAGGAACACTTTATATGGACACTTAAACCAGCAATACTAAACTGCAGGAGGCGTGGAAGAGAATAAACATACCTGTTAATATGGAAGAGAATAGCCGTGTTAATAAAGTTGCACAAATAATACCAAAATATTTGTAAAGAGAGAAATGCAAATAAAACAAATAATAAACGGAAAATTTGGAAAGGCAAATTATCATTTTGAAACGGTTGAAAATGATTAACTACATCATGAATACCATATAATACGAAGTCTTAAAATGACTTCAGTTCAGTAATCCAAGAGGCGCCAAATAAGCACGGTGTATGGCAAAAAAATGTACCCACTTAAATTGTATCCTCTTCGTTAAGCAGTTGAATATTCCTCAACGAAATTTGATTACAATGAAACAGGTCTTTACATTTGGTCAGCGTTCATTTTTGGCACCAGTCAATTGTCGATGGACTTCAAATACCGATTTATTAACTGACCATTTAGCAGAAAATTATGCCAAAAAAGGTGCTGTCACTGTTGCTTAGAGAAACCTTTGGTATCAAAGCGAAAAAAACGTACAGTTTTTTAAACGATAACATTGCTCAGGCTAAATGTTAGAATACGAATAAAAATTAGACACAAAATTTGCCAAAAATGAAAAAAAAGATTCGACGCAATTAACTGTTTTTTAAAGTGAATATTCCATTTAGTTCCGAACAAAAAACAAAGACGTTCTTCAATGTCGTAATACATCACTGTTTCATTAAGAAACTAAGTAAAAAAAGAGGAAAAGGTCTTATAAAAAAAATTCGCCCATTAGCTTAAGGACGAACAACAAAAACAATTCTTGTTGACGGTAGTCGAGCATCACAGAAAAGATGCAGCAATTAGTGCTCTAGTGCTTTGGCATAATAGGCGCTGGGTCCCTGGTTAAAATCCCAAGCGTAGCTAATAAAAATCGAATTTCCTTTTCATAGCGCTTAGTAACAATATAACACATTTGCATACTTGCATTTGTGTGTTAAAATATTTTAATATATCTAAGGAGAAACAATTTCTAGAACAAGGATGCCATTACTAACCAGAGCTGCCAAAAAAACTTAAAAAAAAAATAACTCTTGAAAAATTACCCGTTATTTTTAAATCCTCATTGAAGTGCAGACACATTCTTTATTTCTTCCCAGACCGTTGTAGGATATAATTGTATACTTTTAACTTTCTCATACAAAGAGAAAAGTATTGTTCTCGTAAGAAATTTCGATCTCACGATTTTGATTGATTTGTTTTTTTTTGGAATACTATCCGCAATGGTGTCTGATAATACCCTTTCCCATAGGGGTATGTTAGTTTTGATACATAGTTTGTAACATAGTGAAATAATTTAGCTGGGTATACCTCAAAGTATATGGATCGACTCAGAATCGCTAGCGGAGTCGATTAAGTCATGTCTGTCTGTCCGTCCGTCCGTCCGTCTGTAGGTAAACAGTATTTGGGCCTTAAATCCTAGAGCTAGCTTGATGAAATTTGGTACATGTGGTCCTTGTACGTGCTGTTCGAACAAGTGAAAAAATTTTGAAATCCGCCCACTGCCACGCCCATCTGTAGAAAAACCTAATTTTAAGCCAAACCGTTCAAAATTTTTTAAAAAGTGTCTGAACAACATATCTAGACAATCCTAATATCTATATTTCGTCTTTACAAAGTTTTTGTCACGCCCACCTTTTAGGGGCGTTTTCAGTAAAAACGTTTTTCGGTAAAATTTTAAACATTTAAAAAAAACATGATGCAAAGTAATTGGCTTTGTTAATATAAACATTTCTTGTGTATATTATTTTTACCCACGCCCATTCCTTGGAGGCGTTTTTCATACAAAAACCATACCCTACGACATACCATATGCAGGAGAAAAACGTTTTTTTTTGGTCGAACCATTCAAGATTTTGCTAAACTGTCTGAACAATATGTTGCGTCAATTTCAATTTTATTATTTCTTTGCCATAAAGCCCACATTTAAGGATATTAATTTTAAGGATGGGATGGGGTAGGGTATAAAACGATTCACACAGTCCTTCTAACTTCATATCCAAGTTTGTTTTGTTCATAATTTTTTTAACGAACATTTTCTCGAAAACTTAAGACAAACTAATAGTTGATATCAAACTATTAAGTCAAATTGAAAGAAATTTAATATATATATATTACTATTACCCTATTAACCTTTGCAACAATTCCATATATTTAGTCTTGGCCTTATTATTCCTTAGAGAAAATTTCAGTTTTGGCCAATAACAGAAAATCATTAACTTAATTTTACATTTTCCTTTATTGTACAAACATATAAATTGTTTTTCAATAAGAGCGCTACAAAAGTTTTTTTAAATAAAGCAAAAACGGTTTTGGATATCAATAAATTTCTTTATTCCTGTGAAATTACGTTCGATCCCATTATGTATAGAACTCGACTTCTTTTGCAGTCCAGACGCTGAACCCAATTTTCGACGGTTTTCAAGCATAAATAAGTCGATAATGCTGCAATTTCTCGTTCGATATTCGTACGAAGTTCATCAATCGTCGCTGGCTTGTTGGCGTACGTAGACCATAGACTTGACGTAGGCCCACAGGAAATAGTCTTACGGCGTCAAATCGCACGACTGAGACGGCCAAGCGACTGGACCATTTCTTTTTATTTATTTATTTATATGTTATATTTATTTATTCTATTTATATGTTATTTCGTGAAATAACACGTTCTCCAAACTTGGTTTCCAATAAATAGATTGTGGCATTCGCTGTGTGGCTTGTGGCGCCGTCCTGTTGGAATCACATGTCCTCCAAGTTCATATCATCCAATTGGGGCCAAAAACATTCGGTTGTCATTGAACGATAGCGATTCCCATTCACAGTAACGTGCGGTCTTGATCATCACGGAAGAAGTACGGCCCAATGACGCCGCCGGCCCATAAACCACACCAAACCGTAATTTTATCGGGATTCAATGATGACTCATGGAGTACGTGTGGATTGCTGCCGGAACAATACCGCATATTTTGTTTATTGACGAAGCCATTCAGCCAGAAATGAGCCTCATCGCTGAAGATGATTTTTCGATGAAAATCCGAATCATTTTCAAGTTGCTCAGCCCAATTCACGAACATACGACGCTTCTGGTGGTCAAGCGGCTTCTTTTCTTGCGCCAATTTAATCTTGTAAGGATGTAGGCCAAGTTCTTTTCGCAAAATTCGCCACAACGACGTCACAGAGATGCCCAACGCTTGAGAACGACGTGTGAGAGACATATTTGGGCTTTCTTCAACTGAAGCCTCAGCGGCAGCAATATTCTCGACACTACGGGCACTTTTATTGTCTCACTGGCACGGAACATTTTGTACTGTGCCTGTGGATTCAAATTTCCACTAGACGCTCAATTGTTGATCTGCTAGGACGATTATGACGACCATAAATTGGACGTAGCGCTCTTAACGTTGAGGCCACTGAATCCGAATTTCGGTTGTAAATTTTAATAATTTCGACTCGTTGTTGGATCGTATATCTTTCCATCATGAAATGGCAAACCTTATTGAAGACAAATGTAAATAGATAGGAATATATCTCTCTGCCCTTTATAGATAATGGTTGTCTGTATTTAATATCGGCGTGAAATCGAAAAATTATTCGAATTATTATGGTTAAATCGCTTAAATAACTATTTCATCTTGGCCGGCGATTTGAACGAGAAAAGCCCGGACTGGTTAGACACGGTGCGTATTCCTACATCTCTTTATAAAAGGCAACCAAGTCGAGTACAGATTCAAATTATATAGCCCAGTTACGCCAAGTTTTCCCTCTGGAAATTCATATCCTGATCTTTGCATCAAGGACTCTGGATTGCAAATTAAAACGGTCGAAAATAATAAAATATCTTGACTGCCGTATGATAGCAACCATTATGCCATAGTAATGCAGATTACATTTGTTGAAGACTCTGTGTCTAGCTTCGCTACATTACACGAGGTCCCACAATGAAATTTTAGATATCCTGATTGGTCCTGATTTCAACGTTGCGATACCAGAAAGTATAGGAATTGCCATTCCCCTTCTAGTATTCTTAGCAATGGGATTCTTTCCATCGAGAAGTGTGAATCCTGTATCGGAAACCTAAACACCATGGTATGGAGTCATCAATCCCTAAAATAGAATCAAACGAGTGGTGGGTGCACGACTGGGTCGTACGCAACTTTCTCTTTCACAGCGAGTTAATTTGATGTTTTTAATAATTTGGTCAAAATACACAAATATTAATTGTTGAAATGTGATTATACAAATGTTTATTCCGCAAGTGAAAGGAATCGGTGTGTATGTGAATAATAATGATTTTCCGTTATTGGGCAAAACTGAAAATTGCGTTTGGGGATAATTGGGCCAAAACCAATTATGTGGAATTCATGAAAACGGTAATAGAAGTATACAAATTAAATTTCATTCAATTTTGGCAAAATAGTTTGCGAGAAATTGACAATTTGCTTTATATGGCCAAAATGCAAGAATCCGTTACATGGTTTTCCTTGAAAAAGTTGGGTAAGCAGTTTTGTTGGAACTAATGCTAATAGTATATAAGAAGTTTAATCAACATCGTTATGTATGATTTTAATATGGCAGGTACCGGTAATAACATGGCTAAAGCAAACAAAAAAATGGCCTAGAATTATGACCCAAAAAACGCTGGATACGAAGTTTGAAGAAAATCGGTCAATTCGTTTTGGCTGGAGAGACGTGTACGGACAGACGAACCGACAAACCGACGGACCGAATTACAAAAACCACTTTTTTGGGTTCCGCTAACATCGTAATGTTAGTATCAATCAAAATATCGAGGTCGAAAATTTTCATAAAAACAATATCTTTCTCTTTGTAATAGAAAGTTAAAAAGAACAAGGTAACTCCACCCATTACATTGCAGTACAAATATAAAATTTATGCACACGTGTCATTCAAGGTTTTTATGCCATCTGCGAGTACAAGTCATTCCTCAATTCAATTATTGCTTTATTCGTTTATTGAAATGTTCTGCTACATCGTTGCCTATTTCAATACAGCCGTCAATTTTCAGCTGTTAACTATTTAGTAGATCTCAATAAATAAGATCTTTTATTTCAGATCTTCAACAGACACTCATCGGGTTTAGACGTTTTTACATATATGCAGATATATTCAAAAGTTTTTAATTTTTTATCAACATCGTTGCAGCCGATTTTAGGAAAACTGTGATATGAGAGTTGTCGTTGACTTTGACATTAGAATTCCCATTCGAAAAACATCTCTATATTGTTAGATGAAGCGAAGTAGTATACAGTTAGTCCTGACTTCAGTCATCATGCAAAAATTTGTCATGCCGTGTAATCGCATATCGGGACCTACATATCCTTTACCCAGCAATTCGCTCTACTTGTCTAATCTCAGCCTTATACTTCGTCATTAAGATGGGTAGTAAGGCACAACATTTTTTGGTAACTCGCGTGAATACTTAATAACGGGTGATTTTTTTGGCGTAGTTTTTCTAAAAATCGAATAAAACACTCAAATGTATATTCTATTATATATTTAAAATTTTTATTGTAATCGATAAATAGGCCTTTCACATTTGCGTTTTAAAGACAACTTTATGTAAATGTTGTCCGCGGCTCAATAAATGCATCCGGAAGGTCCAATTTTTCATTATTTTTGCAGCAATTAAGCGTGTTATGTTGTTCTGTAAGCCTTCAATTCAAATTCATCCTTCAACATGTCCATTGTTTCACGAGCTGTGTGGCATGTGGCACCGTCTTGATGAAACCACATGTCAACCAAGTTCAACTCAGCCAACTGGGCCAAAAAAATGTCGCGTATCATATGGCTCGATATCGTTCGCCGTTGGCGATAACGATTCTTCCACGGTCGTCTTTGGAGAAGAATGGACCGATGATGCCACCAGACACCAAACTGTCGTTTTTTAGGGGGATGCATCAGTAATTATTGTATGGCATGTGGCTGTTAATCACTCTAGATGCGACAGTTTTGCTTATATATGTATCCGTTGAGCCAGAAATGAGCCTCATCGCTGAACACAATTTTTCAATAAAACAGAAAGAATTTTGATAACAAATTTTAATAATATGCAATCGTTGCTCGTTTGTATGTCTTTCCATGATTAAATGGCAGAGTATATTGATAACTTTTCACTTTGATAGATGACATGACGTTTGGAAGCCATTACTAATCAGTGCTGCCAAACTGAAAAAAAAATTAACTCTTAAACAATCACCCTTTAGTTCAAATTTTCAATATATATAACTTTTAGTAAGCAGATAGAAAATCAAAATAGCAAACTGGGAACCTAATCTAGTTTTGATAACAAATAGTTCGTGTTTTTTTTTTTTTCTTTTTACAGATAGTAAAATGCCGACTCAAAATGAAAACAACGAAATGGAACTCTTCGGTAAGGTACCGCACACAACTATAGCTATTCCAGAAGTAAACACGATTAATCATTTGGTTGAATTTATACCCCCTATAAACGGTACATAATATAAAAATACACCCATTTATATGGTTTATAATATAAATCCTGTTCTTATTATTCCAGATAAGCATAAGAGCAATACCTATCCAATAGATGATGTCGCAGTAATTGAAATTGGTAAGGCTAAATTTTCAGACCATTGTAAGAATATTGAGTAACGTAGATTTATCGAATATTGAATTAAATTTATTACATTATGTGGAATACAACATCGTTTAAATGATCGCTTTTCGTCCAGTCAAAGTCCATCCTTCGAGAGTCAATAAAATAAATAATGCATAAACAATGAGATGATAGATATTTTATTTTATATATTTTACATCTTACATTTTACACAGAGATTTGATTACAAGTACTTATCTTCTGAAGCATTGTATATTTTATTATTAGATAACTAGGAAAGGCAGATGTAGAATTGTTTCTTGGAGAAAAATACAACCAAAACTCCAAATATTAGAAAAACAAAATTAAATATAAATAAAGGATAAAAAAAAATTTAAAAAAATTAACAAATAAGTAAATAAATAAATAAATAAATAAATAAAAACAATATATATAAATAAATATAAAATATATGAATTTTAAATATATAACAATTTCATAAATAACAATTTATAAATAACAATTAAATAGATAACACTTTTATCAATAACAATTAAGTAAATAATAATTTAATAAAAGACAATTAAATAAATAAATAACGTAGGTTAAACAATGACAACAAAAGAAAGAGAAAGAAAAAGAAAGACGTATATAAGAATTTATTTATGAATAGATTAGATTAGATATATATATATATTTTTTTGGTTTTAATTTATGTTGAAAGCATTATTTTATTCAAAGGTTATCGGCTAAACTGCAACGTTCTAAAAAATTTCTTTTGAGTTTCGCTATTCTATTATATATCAAATCTTTGGTTGAGTGGTGCCAATGCTAATTAAGCATTAATTTTAGAACCTTATTTTGAGCTATTTGTATTTTTTTTAAGTGTTACTTAGCGCAGTCTCCCCTACTTGGCATCCATAAAGTAAAATTGCCAGCAAAATTACCTTAAAGATTATTATTTTGTTTTCTGTTATAAGCAATGAGTTTCTATTGATGAATGCATACAAAGTTCTAGTGGCGATTGATATTTTCTTAAGAGTTCTGGTAGTATGCATTAAAAGTCAATCTTGGGTCCAAGTAAATACCTAAATATCTGACGCAAAGCGCCCATCTAATTGCTATTCCATCAACCTGAATTGGGCTATTAGGTAAGAAACAAGACTTTCTTTTTCGTGTAAGAAAAATAGCTTGAATTTTACACTCATTTAGTTTTATTTTCAATTTTTTGTAATATTTTCAAGTATTTTCATCGCACTATTTTAATTCCTCTCAATCCTAAGAGCGAACTCATGAGATAAAAACATTGCAGTATCATCTGCGAATATAGCAGCATTACAATCAGGCAGTTTTGGGAAATCTGATGTAAAAATATTGTACAATACAGGACCAAGAACCGAACTTTGCGGGACACCAGAATAGAACGAGACTAGATTAGATACAAAACTATTAACATGGACATTAAAACACCGACTGGATAAGAAACTTTGGACTATTTTAAAAATATTGGGAGGAAAATTTAAGCTTATCATCTTATATATAAGGCCAGCATGTCGGACAGTCCAGTCGATTTTTTAATGTACGATTCTGCTTATAGCTTTGCAATTCTAAGCACTTGGTGCGAAGTACTGTGGTATCGCCTAAATCCAAATTGTTCTAAATGATAAATTTCATTATCACATATAAATTTTATTATTTTTTCCTTTAGCACTTTCTTCATATATTTTGCTTAGGTTGCTTAGCAAACTTATAGGCCTATAGCTTTCAGGGCTTTCACTGGGCTTACCAGCTTTTATAATTGGCACAACTTTTGCTAGTATGAAAACTAGCTACGGGGAAGTATTCCATTTTTAAACAAGCGTTGATTAAGAATGTTAGGTGTCTGATTCCATCTTTTGGCAATTACTTTATGTAAAAAAATTTTATAAGATAAAGCCCCAGTTTTTTGTAAACGCAAAGAATTTACAATGAATTTTATGTCTTCTTCATTAACATACATATCAGAAGCAGCTGGATTTGAATCTGAAGCAACATGATTTTTTGCGAAATTCAATGCAAATACATTTGCTTTTCAGCATCAGTGAAGAAAGTTTATCCTGGAATCTTGAGTACAGGTCTTTGTTTATTTTTTACTATCTTCACTAAATTGACGGGCTCAGTGGCGCGATGGTAAGTGCGATGAACTGCCGTGCAGAAGGTCTAGGTTCGATTCCCAGCCGCAGCAACACCTAAATGATTTTTCACTGGCCCTCCTCTCGTGATGGATCTGACAAATCATCCGAGTGGTATCAGTTGTCATGAAAAGCTTATCTCAACTTAGCCGTTCGGATTTGGCATAAAACAAGAGGTCCCGCCATCGTGCTTAGAACTACACACACACACATGAATGGTTGTGAGAAAAAAGCTAGGCCCTGGGTACTTTTGCGCCATCATTTTTTTTTATCTTCACTAATTTCCAAAATGGTTTTCCATTCTTATCCAGGCCAAGTAATTTTTTTTCCATGATAATAAACAATGCGTAAACAATACATTTTTGTAGAGTAAAAGATCAATGTTTGTTTATGGTGAGATGAGATATTCGTTGTTTTCAAATAATT
This sequence comes from Rhingia rostrata, assembly GCA_949824845.1. Classification (NCBI taxonomy): domain Eukaryota; kingdom Metazoa; phylum Arthropoda; class Insecta; order Diptera; family Syrphidae; genus Rhingia; species Rhingia rostrata. The sequence continues at coordinate 39,028,809 of OX463758.1, read as the reverse complement.
CAGTTACCACCCGCAAGTGAATTAAAGGTTCCAACATTATTTTTTATTTTTTGAACGAAAGTTTGATAAGGTATGACGGGTGAAACCACAGTTGATAAATATTCGAATAATCTATTCCAACTTGAGAAAATAAAGTTGATTAACATTTCTGGATAAGGTTTAGAATTTGGTGTAACAATGTCCTAATCAGTTCAGTTGATAAAGGAAATAGATTATTATCCAAATACTTTGTTCAAACACTGCACGAATTTCTACAAAGAAATCCAAAACACGAAATCTAGAGGATAACATAATAAGCTTTCTATACAATCTTCCTAATTAATCTAACTCTAAAATTGGTTCTATTTGAATCATCTTTGAAAAGATATATAAAAATGAAGGCGACCCTGTGATACACAGCTCATTTTAACTTCGTATTTCGGTAGTAGCTTAAAACATTGTCCAAGTGCTCGTAGAACCAATCTTTATCGATCATATTTTGACTCTGCCTGAGCGTGAGCCCATATAAGGCTTATGTGCGCGAATTTTATGTTTCTGACAATTGTTATAATATATTCGCAGATACATTCGAAGAAAAAGAATTCATGCTTAAGTTTTTCAGCTTAGTGGTTGATTTTGTTCACTGTAAAACGGTCTAAAATATCTTATTTTTTGGATAGCAATAATGTCTTCTTTGGTCTAGCTTAAGTCTTTTTAGGTGATCAGCAGCACTAGGTTTCAACGACATTGAATCTAAAAAGCTACTTGGCGATCCCAAAACGTTTGAACCGCTAACCAAATCGACCATGTGCTAATTCAGACGGTCAAACGTAGACTCTGGCCACTTTCTTATCGCATCTCAATTACGTATTAAAATCTTCATTATAGGCTGCCAAATGAGATAAAATATTTCAGAAAAAGTTAGAAAAATTGAAGAGAAAAGGAAAAGCACGAACAAGAAGCCAGTTGATTCATACTGTTAGCTGAACTCTTCAAAGAGCAATTCTTCTTTTTATTTCTGACGAGGTGTTGTTTTTAGAGTTAATAGGGGAGGCGAGGAAGACATAGTTCCGTTCTAACCCAAAGTTCTGAAACATCTAACGAAAAATATGCATTAATGCCATGAAAATTATTAACATTCGAAAGATATATGATATTAAATAACTTACCGACGATCAGGCAATACCTCAACACTCCTCATGAGGTACTCCGAATTCGCAATTATGTAAAAATAGTCTGTCTCAAGACAAACCAACAGTCATGTTACTACTAGACATTGAAAAGAATTTCAATTCAAGCCGGCGAGGGTATTTTTAATAAATTTCACTTTATTGAATCGCATAAAAACTCAAGCAAACTGCTGAGAAGGCTTCAACCCGCTATGCGTATCGTTTGTTACCCTATCCCATCCCATCCTTAAAATGAATATCTTTTTTTTAACAAAACATGGCTAAAAGATAAATACTGATGAAACATATTTATATGGATTTTCTAAATATCTTGCTCAGACAGTTTTACAAAATTCGTTAACGTTTGTCCAATAACAACAACGGATAGAGAGTCTATGTAACGAATTTCATCAACCTAGCCCTAAATTAAAGGCCCACAAATCGATGACATACAGATAAACGGACAGACGGACGGAAAGACAGGCATGGCTAGATCGACTCAGCCAGCGATTCAGAATCGACCCATATACTTTGAGGTATATCTAGCGGAATTATTTCTCTATCTTACAAACTTAATGTCAAAACTAATTGTTCCTATGGGATAAAGTATAAAAATTCAATAATTACCAGTCGGAACGAGCTCAATTATGCGATGGTTAGTGCGCAGAAGGTCTGTTTTCGGATCCCAGCCATAGCCATACCTAAATGATTTTTCACTGGGCCTCCTCTCGTGATGATCTGACAAATCATCCGAGTAGTATCAATCATCAAGAAAAGCTTATCTCGAATTCTCCGCTCGGAGTGGGCATAAAACAGGAGGTCCCGCCATCCTTTAATCCTTAATCATTTGGATCCTATAAGAAGTCAGTTCATTGTTCGCCTTTTCATGTCCTAAAATTTAATAGCACCTCTAAGGTAAAATGGAAATAAATACAAATAATTTTTTGGGCGAAACAGGCTCGTTAGTACCCAGGGCATAGCTTTCTCACAGCTATTCACATGTGCGTGTGTACGTCTTACACGATGGCGGGACTTCCTGTTTTATGCCGATTCCTAACGGCTAAGTTAAGATAAACTTTTCTCTTCAATTGATACTATCCAGATGATTTGTGAAATCATCACGAGAGGAGGGAAAGTGAAAAATCATATATGTGGTGCTACGGCTGGGAAGTTAATTGAACCAACCATCGCGCCACTGAACGTGATATAATACATCTCATCTTATCTTTATAGGTATATAAAAATCTCGAGTCACAATGTTCGTCTACGATAATCTCCGAAACACTTAGCTGACCCGATTTCAATGAAATTTCGTGATGTGTCATCGAAAAAATTTTTTTATTGCAAATTTAAGAAAATTTCTATAGAAAAATGGTTGTATTATAAAAATGATTCGACATTTTGTTGGTGACAAGTTGTTACTAATAGTGTAAGGACTAGAAAGGAATAAAACATTCGTGACGTATTCACCAACAAAATATCGATACACATTTGCATTTGCCTGCTTTTAACCTTTTGTATTCTGCATCAAGGGTTTTTTTTATTTTAACCTTACGATTATTTGTTAACTCGGTCTACTTACTTACTTAAGTGGCGCTACAGTCCGGAATAAACCTGGGCCTCAACCAACATGCCTCTCCTTAGCTAACTGCCTCCAGTTGCGCACTCCAAGTTGGTTGAGGTCGGTTTCTATTTGTGGCCGCCACTTAAGGCGAGGTCTTCCTCTACTGCGTCCGACGTCTGGCTGGGAATCGAAGACTCTGCGAGTCGGAGTATTGGTGTCCGTTCGTTCTACATGTCCTAGCCATCTTAAACGTCCAATGCGGAGTTTTTTGAACAGGGGCATGTCGCTGTACAGCTCGTATAGTTCTTGGTTGAATCTTCGTCTCCATAGCCCGTCAACGCAAACGTGACCGAAGATTTTTCGAAGAATTTTGCTCTCAAATCGACCAAGGATTTCTTCATCCGCTTCAGACGGTCCATGCTTCAGCGCCATAGAGTAGGACTGGGATGATCAGGGTCTTATATAAGATCTCCTTAGTAGTTCGAGTGAGGGCTTTACTACTGAATTGCCTTCTTAGCCGGAAGAAACAGCGGTTGGCAAGAGTAATTATTCGTTTAATTTCTGACGAGATTTTGTTGTCAGAGTTAATAGCGGAGACGAGATAGATAAAGTCCCGTACTACCCCAAAGTTATATCTGTCAATGGTGACGTTCAGTCCAATTCGTCGATGTTGTGTGTCCTTTCGTCTTGCGCTCATTAACTGGCTATGACAAATACGTTGGATCCTACTAATGATGTCAATATCGTCGGCGTATGCTAGTAGTTGTACAGATTTTTGGAAAATTGTGCCTCTGGTGTTAGTTCGATTAGTTCAAGAATCAGATTGAAGAAGTCACATGACAGCGCATCGCCTTGCCTAAATCCTTTTTTGGTATCGAATGTGTCGGTGAGGTCGTTTCCGACCCTGATGGAGCAGCGAGAATGCTCCATCGTCATCCTACACAAACGGACGAGTTTGGGCGGTATACCAAAACTAGACATGGCTCTATATAGTTCGTCTCTATAAATGCTTTTGTATTCTGCGGCTTTGAAATCGATGAATAGGTGGTGGGTATCGATTTGGACTTCTTGGGGTTTTTCCAGGATCTGCGGAAGTGTGAAGATTTGATCGATTGTGGACTTTCCTGGCCTGATAAGCACTGATAAGGGCCGATCAGGTTGTTGGTAAACGGTTTCAGGCGTTCACATATTACGGCAGATAGGATCTTGTAGGCGATGTTGAGGAGACTTATGCCTCTGTAGTTGGCGCAGTTAAGAGGGAAGGCCGTCATTGCAGGCAGCCTTATTAAGCTTCTGTTTAGATATTGCTATCCTCACTTCACTCAGATCGGGTGGTTGGCAGTTCGTTCTATGGTTCGTTCTGCCTGACTGCGGAATGTTATTCGTCATCGCCGTTTAGCAGTCTGCAGAGGTGGTTCTTCGATATCCTCAGCATGGACTGTGTCTCAACTACGATATTTCCTTGTTCGACCCTTGTATCCTTGGCTTTGACGTTTTACACTTTGGTACAACTTGCGAACATCGTTCCTTTCTATATCCTCGATCGCGCGCGTTTCTTGCTCTGTTTTCTTCTTTCTGAAAAGCCGGTGTTTTTCCCTTCTTCTCTGCCTATAGCGCTCAACGGCAGCTCTCGTCTTCACCTGCAGCTTAGCCTTGTAGGCCTCGTTGTTGGCTGCGAGCATAAGTCGGCATTCCTCATCGAACCAGGGATTTCTTGCTGGTGAGCACGAGAAACCTAGCACATCAGTTGTGGCTGATCTAATGGCTTGTTGCCATTGTTCTTTGACATTCGATGCTGGTGGTATGGAGTTAATCGAGAGGTTTAGTGATACTCCTTGCGCGAAGGTCTTGGCGGTCTCTTGCGATTGCAGTCTTTCGACATTAAATTTTTTCACAGTATTTCTGGATTGTTGTGGCGTGGTGGATATCCGCATTTTAATCTTGGCTGCAACAAGGTAGTGGTCCGAGTCAATTTTAGCTCCTCGGAATGTTCGAACATCCAAAATACTTGGATGCGTGCCTCTTGTCTACCGATATGTGATCAATTTGGTTGACCGTTCGTTGATCTGGAGACCGCCATGTCCCCTTATGGATATCGCGGTGAGGAAACCATGTGCTGTCTATAGTGGCATTTCGTTCCGTAGCGAAGTCAATTAGCCTAAGTCCGTTACAAGACGTGTTGTCGTGTAGGCTATGTTTTCCGACACTGGGCCTCCTCTCGTGATGATCTGACAAATCATCCGAGTAGTATTAATCATCAAGAAAAGCTTATCTCGAATTCTCCGCTCGGAGTGGGCATAAAACAGGAGGTCCCGCCATCCTTTAATCCTTAATCATTTGGATCCTATAAGAAGTCAGTTCATTGTTCGCCTTTTCATGTCCTAAAATTTAATAGCTACCTCTAAGGTAAAATGGAAATAAATACAAATAATTTTTTGGTCGAAACAGGCTCGTTAGTACCCAGGGCATAGCTTTCTCACAGCTATTCACATGTGCGTGTGTACGTCTTACACGATGGCGGGACTTCCTGTTTTATGCCGATTCCTAACGGCTAAGTTAAGACAAACTTTTCTCTTCAATTGATACTATCCAGATGATTTGTGAAATCATCACGAGAGGAGGGAAAGTGAAAAATCATATATGTGGTGCTACGATTGGGAAGTTAATTGAACCAACCATCGCGCCACTGAACGTGATATAATTACATCTCTTCTTATCTTTATAGGTATATAAAAATCTCGAGTCACAATGTTCGTCTACGATAATCTCCGAAACACTTAGCTGACCCGATTTCAATAAAATTTCGTGATGTGTCACCGAAAAAATTTTTTTATTGCAAATTTAAGAAAATTTCTATAGAAAAAGGGTTGTATTATAAAAATGATTCGACATTTTGTTGGTGACAAGTTGTTACTAATAGTGTAAGGACTAGGAAAAACATTCGTGACGTATTCACCAACAAAATATCGATTCACATTTGCATTTGCCTGCTTTTAACCTATTGTATTCTGCATCAAGGGTTTTTTTTATTTTAACCTTACGATTATTTGTTAACTCGGTCTACTTACTTACTTAAGTGGCGCTACAGTCCGGAATAAACCTGGGCCTCAACCAACATGCCTCTCCTTAGCTAACTGCCTCCAGTTGCGCACTCCAAGTTGGTTGAGGTCGGTTTCTATTTGTGGCCGCCACTTAAGGCGAGGTCTTCCTCTACTGCGTCCGACGTCTGGCTGGGAATCGAAGACTCTGCGAGTCGGAGTATTGGTGTCCGTTCGTTCTACATGTCCTAGCCATCTTAAACGTCCAATGCGGAGTTTTTTGAACAGGGGCATGTCGCTGTACAGCTCGTATAGTTCTTGGTTGAATCTTCGTCTCCATAGCCCGTCAACGCAAACGGGACCGAAGATTTTTCGAAGAATTTTGTTCTCAAATCGACCAAGGATTTCTTCATCCGCTTCAGACGGTCCATGCTTCAGCGCCATAGAGCAGGACTGGGATGATCAGGGTCTTATATAAGATCTCCTTAGTAGTTCGAGTGAGGGCTTTACTACTGAATTGCCTTCTTAGCCCGAAGAAACAGCGGTTGGCAAGAGTAATTATTCGTTTAAGGATTTCTTCATCCGCTTCAGACGGTCCATGCTTCAGCGCCATAGAGCAGGACTGGGATGATCAGGGTCTTATATAAGATCTCCTTAGTAGTTCGAGTGAGGGCTTTACTACTGAATTGCCTTCTTAGCCCGAAGAAACAGCGGTTGGCAAGAGTAATTATTCGTTTAATTTCTGACGAGATTTTGTTGTCAGAGTTAATAGCGGAGACGAGATAGATAAAGTCCCGTACTACCCCAAAGTTATATCTGTCAATGGTGACGTTCAGTCCAATTCGTCGATGTTGTGTGTCCTTTCGCCTTGCGCTCATTAACTGGCTATGACATCACGTTGGGTCCTACTAATGATGTCAATATCGTCGGCGTATGCTAGTAGATGTACAGATTTTTGGAAAATTGTGCCTCTGGTGTTAGTTCGATTAGTTCAAGAATCAGATTGAAGAAGTCACATGACAGCGCATCGCCTTGCCTAAATCCTTTTTTGGTATCGAATGTGTCGGTGAGGTCGTTTCCGACCATGATGGAGCAGCGAGAATGCTCCATCGTCATCCTACACAAACGGACGAGTTTGGGCGGTATACCAAAACTAGACTTGGCTCTATATAGTTCGTCTCTATAGATGCTGTGGTATGCGGCTTTGAAATCGATGAATAGGTGGTGGGTATCAATTTGGACTTCTTGGGGTTTTTCCAGGATCTGCGGAAGTGTGAAGATTTGATCGGTTGTGGACTTTCCTGGCCTAAAACCACACTGATAAGGGCCGATCAGGTTGTTGGTAAACGGTTTCAGGCGTTCACATATTACGGCAGATAGGATCTTGTAGGCGATGTTGAGGAGACTTATGCCTCTGTAGTTGGCGCAGTTAAGAGGGAAGGCCGTCATTGCAGGCAGCCTTATTAAGCTTCTGTTTAGATATTGCTATCCTCACTTCACTCAGATCGGGTGGTTGGCAGTTCGTTCTATGGTTCGTTCTGCCTGACTGCGGAATGTTATTCGTCATCGCCGTTTAGCAGTCTGCAGAGGTGGTTCTTTGATATCCTCAGCATGGACTGTGCCTCAACTACGATATTTCCTTGTTCAAGCCTTGTATCCTTGGCTTTGACGATTTACACTTTGGTACAACTTGCGAACATCGTTCCTCTCTATATCCTCGATCGCGCGCGTTTCTTGCTCTGTTTTCTTCTTTCTGAAAAGGTGTTTTTCCGGTGTTTTTCCCTTCTTCTCTGCCTATAGAGCTCAACGGCAGCTCTCGTCTTCACCTGCAGCTTAGCCTTGTAGGCCTCGTTGTTGGCTGCGAGTATAAGTCGGCATTCCTCATCGAACCAGAGCACGAGAAACCTAGCACATCAGTTGTGGCTGATCTAATGGCTTGTTGCCATTGTTCTTCGACATTCGATGCTGGTGGTATGGAGTTAATCGAGAGGTTTAGGGATACTCGTTGCGCGAAGGTCTTGGCGGTCTCTTGCGATTGCAGTCTTTCGACATTTAATTTTTTCACAGTATTTCTGGATTGTTGTGGCGTGGTGTATATCCGCATTCTAATCTTGGCTGCAACAAGGTAGTGGTCCGAGTCAATTTTAGCTCCTCGGAATGTTCGGACATCCAAAATACTTGGATGCGTGCCTCTTGTCTACCGATATGTGATCAATTTGGTTGACCGTTCGTTGATCTGGAGACCGCCATGTCCCCTTATGGATATCGCGGTGAGGAAACCATGTGCTGTCTATAGTGGCATTTCGTTCCGTAGCGAAGTCAATTCGCCTAAGTCCGTTACCAGACGTGTTGTCGTGAAGGCTATGTTTTCCGACAATACTGTTAAAGATGTCTTCTCTTCTTACCTTTGCGTTAAAATCTCCCAGCACGATTTTAACATCGTACTTCGGTAGACGCACATAGGTTTTGTCAAGGAGCTCATAGAAGCAGTCCTTAGCTATATCATCTTTTTCCTCCATTGGGGCGTGAGCGCATATAAGGCTTATGTTGGCGAATTTGGCCTTGATGCGGATTGTTACAATGCGTTCGCTAATGTCTTGGAAGCATAAGACTTCTTGTCTAAGTCTGGCACTTATAGCAAATCCGCATGCGAATAGTCGCTGTTTCTGCTCACTATAACACGGGCAGTAGTAGATTTCACAGTTTTCCATCCTCTTTTTGCCCGGCCCATCCCATCGTATTTTCTGGATGGCAGTAATATCTGCTTTGTAGTAGTTTAGGGCTTCCGCTAGTTGTTTGCTTGCACTTCTCTTGTTTAGTGTTCTCACATTCCAGGTGCAGATACGAACGTCGTTGTCCTTTTTTCGTTTAGCCGTGTCGTCAACAATAAAATCAGTCCTTTCCGAGGCTATTGGTTGCATCGTAACAATGGTTTTGTAAATGGGTGGGTAGGTAATCGAAAGCACAACCCCCAACCTGGAGGGCCAGTTCCAATTTATTAGATACCCCTAGGACACGGGACCATCAGTATCCGCAACGAGATTGAGCGCTGCCGTTTGCCTTTCGGTTCATCCGCCACCATCTCTGTTTAGGGGCCTGACTAACCCTTGACATTCCTAGAAAACCTGTTGTCCGAATATGTCGAAGCAGCTTGTCTAGGTTGGCCGGGTATTCATTCCGTGTCATTCTGACCTGGCGTTTATACTGTTGCTGTTTTTCGTCGCGTTATCAACACTCGCGCTTGTCGTTTTGTAAGTCGATTCCAGTTGGATGAGACCAGTACCCGATGGTTACCACTTGGAGGTAAGAAATAAGCATTTGATGTGTAGTCAGAGTTACAAGACTGGGCATTGCCAAGTTAACGCCAATCAGAGTCTACCCTCGTTCTACAACACCCAACCATCTCCTTATTGAATAAATATATATTTCAATATAAAGATAATTACCATTGTAAAATTGTTGTATTGTAAAACGGGAGCTTACAAACCACCTATACAAAACTTCTTATACGAAATAAAATACCTGTCTTTCGACATCACTAAAATTATATATTTGTCATCTGTCATAACACCAGTCATGATTATCTACATCAGTTGTTATTGGCACACGAAAAGTAACTATAAGCATTAAAGGTGATGCAGTCTTTAAGTATTTTTGCATTCCACTAAAAGCCCCTCTAATTAATAGATTGGTGATATGCAAAAAAATGGGTCAATCATTAAAACTATAAAATGAGCAAAAATCTTCATAGTTTAAACTACTTTTAAAAAATATGAAAAAATTGATATTTACAGCAAGATAATCAGAAAAGAAAACCATATGAGAAGTTTACAATCTACTACTTTAATTGTTAAAATATTTGTTGGTTAGTCAAAATAACGTTTTTCTATATTGCTGTGCTATGGCGTAGATTATACAAAAATGGCGTGAGTCAAATTAACATATGATACATTACATATTTTCAAAGTATTTGAATCAAAACTTTTTCGAATTTTACTAAACTTTTGACGAAAATCGTTTTTTTAGTAAAGCGCCCACAAAAATTGGGCATGGCTAAAAACTTTATATGGACAATAACTTAATCTAAATATCTTGCTCAAATAATATTTTTTAAATTTTTTTTATGATTTTTTCTAAAAAAAAATTGGTTAATTGAAAAAGTGATTTTGAAATGTTTAACACTTGTATTTCTCTATTTCTCTATTACTCATATACCTCTATGAAAAGGGGTATGACTTGCATTAAATTTTACTCAGTCATTAAAGAGATTGATAACAGGATATTTAAAAATATACTCACTCATAACAAAGGTCATAGCTGCAGCAGCTAAGCACAATCTTTCTTTTCCATAAGTAAATATTTAAAATATACACAGGCTTGATATATTTCTTACTACCCCCTCAATATCGTTATCTCCCCATATGTGTTTATTATTAATAGGCTATAATCTACAATAATCGTTTCTAATCTATAACCGATTCGCTTTCCTTGTACAATATACACACTAGTAAAGCCGGTTACAGATACTAATATATTTTACCATGCAATTGCAAAATGAAATGTGTTGTTACTTGTTAAATTGCTATAGCGGTTGTTGTTTGAGCGTATTTTTTTAGTTGAACCGTGATATTAAGTGTAAGCAGACGTGACTTCTTCCGTTTGCGACTAAACGCACATAACCAACTAAAGATAAAGGTACACAAGCTAAACAACATAATTATTGTTGAAACCAAAAAAAAATAAATTAGAAGCAGTGTATGAATTTGAATTTGTCAACTGTTGACTTAATACGGGTGCATGTGTTGTTGTCTGTGATTTTTTTAAACATCAGTCTTATCTGACTTTTCTTAAACTCCAATTAGAAAATTAACTTAATTAAACAATTATACAAATCTGACAGTTAAACAAAACAAAACGCAACATAACATGTTTTAAGCAATTCATGGAGTTAGATCTAATTGAAGGTCAATTATTATGAAACAACTGTTCTGTTTGTGATAAAAATAATTAAGTACCTCATCGTACCTTCATAGATAGAATTATCTATAGTTGAAAATCCATAAAATTGCTATGTCAGTTGTCTGTAATTTCTTTTCAAACCTTGTGACACGTTCACGATTAGTGCATTTATAAAGTAGGCATATAATTTTTGTACAAAGTTCAGTAAGCACTTTGCGTACTATCAGTCTTATAATAAAATGTTATCAAGTGAATATTCGGGAGAGTAGATTCAAGATAAGGTTTTCAATTTGCTTTTGTAGGTACTAAGAATGGTTGTATATTATATTGTAACGAGTGGTGGGTGCACGACTGTGTCGTCCCTACGCAACTTTTTCTTTCACAGCGAGTTAATTTGACGTTTTTAACAATTTTGCCAAAATACAGAATAATATTTATTTTGATAAATGATGCTAAAAATGATATAAATAATGTCGAAATGTGATTATACGAACGTTTATTCCGTCATTGAAAGTTATCGGTGTCCATGTGAATAATAATGATTTTCCGTTATTAGCCAAAACTGAAAATTCAGTTTAGAGATAATTGGGCCAAAACCAATTACGTATAACTCATGAAAACTGTAATTGTATTATACAATTCATTCAATTTGCAAAATAGTTTGCGAGAAATTGCCAATTTCCTTTATATGGCCTAAAAGCAAAAATCTATTATATGGATTTTCTCGAAAAAACTGGGTATGCAGTTTTGTTGAAACTAATATTTTTATAGCATATAAGAAGTTTAATCAAAGTCGTTAGAGTCGTTTTTGAGCAAATTGAGGTTATTAGGTTAGGATTTTTATATGGCAGGTACCAGTAATAGCATGGCTTAAAGCAAACAAAAAACTGGCCTAGAACTGTGGCCAAAAGAACGCTGGATACGAAGTTTAAAGAAAATCGGTCAAGTCGTTAAGGCTGGAGAGACTTGTTCGGACAGACGGACCGACGAACCGACGCACCGACGAGCCGACGGACGGAATTCTTAAAATCACTTTTTTGAGTTCCGCTATTATCGTAATGTTAGAATCAATCAAAATCTCGAGGTCGAAAATTTTCACGAAAACAATATCTTTTTCTTTATAAGAGAAAGCTAAAAATGTTAACTTACTTAATAAGTTAATTACTTAAGTGGAGTTACACGCCTTTTGAACCTGGGTCTAAACCAACAAGACTCTCTAATTAACTTGGTCCCGTGATCAATTTCTAAATATTGTACTTCGTCTACCTATAAGTTGTATATTACATAATGAAAACTAAAGCCAATCTCTCAACCCAATCACGAATAAAAATGTTGCGAGAATTTTGTTTTCACTTCTCTCTAATCTACTATTCTAAATAATATGAAAACGGGAAATAATAGAAAACTATTAACTTTTCTTCTATCCTTAACAAAAACCAGTTACATATATAGTCTGTCTAAACTATCAGTAGAACTTATGAGGATAATTTTATACCCCCTCCCATCCTATCCTTAAAACAAATATCCTCCAAAAGTCGGCTTTTTGGCGATGAAATATAGAAAATGTCATTGTCAGAACATTTTGTTCAGAAAGTTTAGATCTATTATGGTTCGACAAAAAACAATGAAAAAAAAACAAAAACAAAGTGTATACAAATGGTTTTTGTATAAAAAGACCTCCAAAAAGTGGGCGTGTGCTAAAATTATATATTGAAGAAATGTTAATATTAACAGAACCAATGATTTTAACTCAACAATTTTTTCGAAATGTTTAAAATTTTACCGAAAAATGTTTTTTATTGAAAACGCCCCAAAAAGTGGGTGTGGCTAAAAAACGCGATGGTTAGTGCGTTGAACTGCCGCGCAGAAAGTCTGGGTTCGATTCCCAGCCGTAGCAACACCTAAATGATTTTTCACTGGCTCTCCTCTCGTGATGATCTGACAAATCATCCGAGTAGTATCAATTGTCATGAACAGCTTATCTCAACTAAGTCGTTCGGACTCGGCATAAAACAGGAGGTCCTGCCATCGTGCAAAGAAGTACACACGCACACATGAATGGTTGTGAGAAAAGAGCTAGGCCCTGGGTACTAACGAGCCTGTTGCGCCATAAATGTAATTTTTGCATAGGCGGAATAAAAGACGTTATAATTATCTAGATATCTTGTTTAGACACTTTTGCAAAATCTCCATTGGTTTGGCCTACCACTACGTTTTTCTAAAAAGGGGGCGTGGCAGTGAACCGATTTCAACAATTTTCATACTTGCTCTGCTTCGTCGGATAGAGAGTCTATATACCAAATCTCAAAACTCTAGCTCAAAATTTAAGGCCCAAATATATATATAATAGAGTTATATCTAGATAAATTATTTCACTATGTTACAAACTGAATGTCAAAACTAATATAACACTGTGGGCTGGATTATAAAAAAAACGAAAATTACCTCAAAAAGTAGGCGTGGAAAAAAATATAAATATTAAATTTGCTTAAATATCTTGTTTAAGCAGTTTTTCAAAATCCTTAACAGTTTGACCAAATAAAACGTTATTTTAAATTGTGGGCGGATTTCGAACCATTTCTGCACATCGCATATACCAAATTTCATTATCTTAGCTCAAAATTTATGCCTACGCCTAAAAACTGGTGACCTACAGAAGGACTGACAGACAGACATGGCTAAATCGACTCAGTGATTCGGAGTAGATCCATATACTTTACGGTATATTCAAGTTCTTTCTTACTTATTTTTCGATGCTTCGACATCTGGCTGGGAGTTGAAGACTCTGTGACCCGTAGAGTATTTGTGTACCTTCACTATACATGTCCTAGCCAGTTGAGAGTTTTATGACCAGGTCTATATCACTATACAGCTCGTATAGTTTGTGGTTGATTCTCCTTCTCATTAACAATTTAACACAATCGGTAACGATTTTTGATGAATTTTGATACGGTCGTGCTTCAGCGACGTAAAGCAAAACTGCAATGATCTTATATAGGATCTCCTTAGATCTCCTTACATAGTTTACTTGGTCTTACCCTCATTTACTGCTAAAACCATTTTTGCCGCAGCGAGCGTGGCTTCGACATCACTTTGGGTCACACCAGTGATGTTAATGTCGGTGTATGCTAGTAGTTGAAAGTAGTTGAAAGATTGTGCCTCTGGTGTTGGCTCGGGAGATTTGAACAATCCTCTCAAGAATGATGTGGTGGGTATCGATGTAGACTTTGTAAGTTCACAAAGTGCAAAAAAAAATAATGGTACAGTTATAGCTATCATTGAAAACCATCATGTGAAATTTTTCATTAACTGATTGCAATTTTTCTTAAAATTTCAACCATTGGCGAGTAGGTCCAATCCAAAAACATTTAAATTTTTTATTATTATTTTTGCAGAAAATCAATTTTGATTTTTCACTAATCAAGTTTTTTTTTAAGTAATCATTCCACCAAAAAAAAAATTTGTTGTGTTCCAATGAAGTCATTCAATGATAGCTATAACAACTTCATTGGAACACAAAAATTGGCGGAATTGTAATTTTACCTCCATAACATCAAAAATAAATTGTTTTCATTCAAAAGAAAACTACAACACCCTGTAAGCTACCTCAAAGCTTTACCTACCATCTTTTTCGAAACTCGAAAAAGCATTCGTCGAATAAATATTAGCCTGCTACTTTCCTCTTCTACAGCATGCACACACAAGGGAGATAAACAGCTTCCACCATAACACAAAGTACTAAAATTGTTTGACATATGACAAATTTATTCTCCATGTAAGCTCTTCTAGCCAAACTGACACCATTTACTTTTCCTTGCCACAGGCCACAGCTGATTCTCATCATTTCGAAGTAATTTCTGTTGTGGCTCGGTGGTATCGCACAGAAAATCGTGATTAAATATCAAAAAAAAAAGAATACTGATAGCAGGAGTACAAATAAAAGTGATTTTTTATTCACCTACATAGCTTTTTTAATTAGAATTTTATTTTCATTTGAAATTTTGTAAATGTTACCGCTGTCTGTCAGTCAATCGCCGTGATTATTTTTTTTTCTTGTGTTTCCCACCCAGAAACCCAAGTGCTCCACTGACCACTGTATAATTTTGTGGGTTGTTCATACGGGCTTTGTGTGGATAGGTATATGTTGTGCGAGAGTGTGTGCTATGATTTACGACTAGCAAAAAACGAAAAAATATTCAGTGACTTATTGTGCAAGTTAATACGAAAAAAAGTAATTCAATTCTACTGACATATTCTCTTGCAGATTCCTATTATCAAAACAACATAATGACCAACTTCGACGATGTAAGTAGCTATCAATAGTTCGGACCAACCTTTTTATAAATAATTATTATTGCTTAAATTTTAATGGAATTTTCTTTTTTTTGACACAGGTTATGCAAAAAGCCAGAACGGCATTCGCAAGCGGAAAAACCAGAAGTTATGAATTTCGGTAAGTTGCATACGATTTAAATGCGTTTCTGATGACCCAACTAGTTGCATGTGAACGCATATTTAATAACCCCGCAGAAAGTTAAGAGCTTGAACATCAAATATTTCCTAATAGCTTTCAAGTGAAATTATATTGCCTCAGTTAAAAAATGTATATCTCTCGCATATACATTTTTTTATGTAAACAGACAAGTAAACATACAATAAACATTAAGTTTCTGCAAATCAAAAGTACATAAACGAGTACAACACCATTCCGACCCGGCATCGTTGATGTCATCTTCTTTGCTGTCGTATTTGTGGCTGTTGTACTTAAAAAAACGTGCTCCAAAAGTTTAAGTATACCTATTATCAAGTGGAAAGGTCATTATGTTTTAATTTTTACCATATTACATTGCCTCGCACCAATGGCCACAGCTACCAACCGAACGGCAGTGGTTGTGCTCAACAGTCGTTTGTATTTAAGTCTAACGAGGTTAAGACAACATTTCCATTTGACGAAAGAGCAACCTGCATAGTGTGTTTTTTACTTGGTATATGATGAAATTGGGTACCTGTTGTTGACACAGATATTGACGCTAGCAGGGCACCATGCAGATCACTAACGCACATACCCGATGACTAACCGGTCTGTGAAATAAGCCATGCGGGTGAATATAAACCGATAGTTTCGGCAACAAAAATAATTTTGTTGTTAACCGATAGCTGTTACATTATATTCCATAGTTCAATTCCAACGTTAATATGTGTTTGCTTAGCCTTTATTAAAAAGGTTTCACTTTAAGTGTGGCTGTTAAACGATGTTTCACATGCCATGTACATATGGTTGCCTAAAGCTACTCATTGTCCTGTAGTAGTCGGTAAAATCTATTTGTTGGGACCCATTCAATTTTTATTGATTTATTAGAACAAGAACGTTCTATATCTACCTCTGAGTACATTGAAGTGTTTGGGGTTCAGAAATGGAACGCTCTTATCGATTCTTATAAATGGACAGTTTCCCTAATATGCATTTTGTAGATACAAATTGGTGCATAACCGGATTAATTGTTTTTCCAATGATGAGAATCAACATATCTAATATGACGCGATAGGTAGCTAAAAAATAAAGAGTAAACTGGTTTTAGAGAAAGTATGCAAACGTTATTTTAATTTTGTTTAACTCGATCGGTGCATATATGGACATTTTTTATAGTTAAGCCACGTTTTTCAACTCTAAACTGGAAACAGCAGGTAGATTACTCCAACCGCAATGATATGGAATGATATGGAATAACTTTGAATCATATGTATCTCGCCAGTTCAAAATATAATTCCTGAGAGAAGTTAAAGCAATTAAATTTCATCACTTGTTGAACCTCAAAAACATTGTGCAATTCGGCGGTGGTACTTATTCATTCTTTACTTTCAGTCTCTAGACCAATCTAATCGAAAATCATCATCATCACGAAACTAAAATGCACTTGAATTATGCACTAGAATTGTAAAAAAAAATGTGTATTTACTATACAATTCGTCGTTTTAAATACAATGTGGCATATATTCAAAATCTTAATTTACGTATACGTCGGATACGCCTGTTCATGCTTTGCTTTAAACATAATAAAATCATTTACATCAGTCATGAAAGTATTAATAAAACTATAACGGTTTGAGAGATGCAGATAAGGCACTTCGTGTTATGATAAATAACAACCGGTAGATAATATACGCCAAATATCTCAAAATGTCAATTTTAGCAGATACGCCACTTCGTGTTTGGAACGACAAAATAATAAGGGCTTAGCTTTTAAGTCCAATAAAGGTCTGAGTTCCATTCCCAACCATAACGATACCAAATATCACTGGGCCTCCTGACCCAATGATTTCACAAATCATAACAATATTAAATTCTTAGTCGGCGTTCTGTTTAAAAAAAAATGGACAAAAACTTCTCAAGGCTGGATACTTAACATAGGAGAATTAATTTGAAAAAAAAAACTCAGCTTTGCATCTTAGATCCCTGCGTGTTTGTCTTTTTTTTAATACAAGGCAAATGTTTTATATATGAAGGTTATTTAGTCCGTCCAGAGTTAGTTTCTGTTCACATAAGAGTCATGACTTTAAATAACCTCATAGAAGGAATTGTAGGCAGTCAACGATTAGACCGGCAAAATCGCAAATCGTTCATTTCGTTGTTGAGTTTCAGGAGCACTTATATGCAATTCACAGTCAAACAAGGAAACAGTAGGTAAAAAACTATAATTTAGACAGTTGTATGTTCAAATTTCAAACTTGCCCACTACGAAAAATTTCATTACATTATAACAGGCCGCTTTCCCATCTAAGCCAGGCTATATAGGCTTAGATGGGAAAGCGGCCTGTTATAATGTAATGAAATTAATAGAGTAGAAAAAATGCAATGCTTTCAGAACGTACATTCTTCAGTTATTAGATGGGCGAAATTCCCATTGGATAAAATATATATGTAAGCGACAGCATTGGAAAAATTGTTCATAGACTGAAAGCAAATGGCGGTAATTTGGATAGTTTATCAAAAAATTACTCCGTTCCCATGCGGAATCAATGTTTCATTGTACCAGTATCTATGAATATATTCATAACTAGACTAGATAAATCTGCATGCTGTAAGCGTTTCATCTGAAATGGGATCACCTATTGTATTGTTTATTCCTCTCTCCTTGACTCTTTAACAACAGTCCGGAAGCAAAGAAATGCAGCATATCGAAGGTTATCGGTTTTGTTTAAATTACTATACCAATGCGATTTCCAATGCAAACATCTGATGGTGCAGATCTATTTTCTATGAGTAAAGTGCTTTAACGTATGTTAATATTTAGCAAACCAAACTAGTTTTATTGTTGTCTTTTTGTTTTGATTAGCATTTGAATGGATGAGTTGCATGAATCAGCAAATAATTTAAAGCTTAAAACCTTTCAATTTTTACAAAACTTATCGATCTTGTTTAAATTATAAATCCTCATCAGGTATGATATCGTGAGCGTATTTGCATTTTTCATTTTACTTCGCGACCGGCAAGAATAAGTAGCTCAACGCATCGTTTGTCCAATGAAATCAACAAACGACTCGAATAAATCGTGCTTCAGCTGTTCACATCACAGCAGATTGCGTCTTTATTATAAAAACCGCAAACTAGAGAAATCTAAAGAGCATGCTTATGACAACAACAAAATAGGGAAACAAAATTATGTTTATTTTTTGTTTTTGTTAGTTACTGATACTGACCGTTGTTGTTAAAGCTATGCTGGCTATTGACCTTGTTTTCTCTGTACAATATATTATACACATCAAACTTGCTAGTTTGACATTTTTGAAATGAGCCACCGTACCGCACCACGTTCTGCCGGCTACTTATGGATGCGGCTGACATAGAAAATTGCATCTGCTAGTCGTTTAGCGCCAAAGTTCTCAGTATTACGAGAGTTAAATTGAGTTTAAATTTAAATACATACATTATTACGTAACGTATTCGATTTTCAAAATCAAGGTCGACTGTGACGATGACGTGACGACTTTGACTACGCGTGTGAGATTTAATCGTTTAATGGAGAGTTGCAAATAAATGTTTGTGTATCCGACAATACGTAGTTACATACTGGTTCTATTAGTTGTAGGTAGCAATATCCATTTGCGAAAATCAGCTGACCTTGAAACGGGTTTAAGAAATCCATGAGCTTAAGGTTATGTTTGTTTGTTCTGATAATAATTATTTTGTATTAGCTTTGGGCTAAACATGAATGTAAGTGCTAATATAACTGACCGCCAATGAGGTGAATGCAAAACATGAAGGTTGTTATATTTGAGCTGTGGTTTTGTCTGCTTACCAAACTGGTATTGCAGCAAATGTTCATTAAATGTTTTTTTTTTTAATAAAATAACACGGCTATTGTTTAATACCCCATCCCATCTCATCCTTGTTCGGACACTTAATAAAAATTCTCTGTCATTAAGCTAAAATCAGTCTTATAATCTGAAAGTTGACTTTCCCATAGGCGGATTCTAAAAATAGCACTTGAGTTATGAAATTTCATAACCCCAGCTGGTTAAGTCCTTGGATAGGATATCAACATCATTGTTTTTAGGAAAACGTCTTCAAAAATAAGACGTGGCTAAAGATTATAGTCTTACGACGACTTTTCATGAACGACCCTAAAATTGTTCCACTAAATAATGCGGTAGCACACCTTAATTAAATCTCAATTTAGTTACTTATTTTTTGATAAAATTTTGTTCCTATGTTCACTTTCCGTTCTCCATAATTTTTTTCATTTTAGTGCATACGATTGATGTGTGAAAGTTCAAAAGTTTACAACGCCACTTAGTTTATACACCCAATTCCTGTGAGAAAATTCCGATATTGTTGGAAAAGATTTCCCATACAAATTTTGACAGTTAATTTATTATGTCGTAATTTTATCACGTTTACAACGTTTATGACAACTTTCGACGTTGCATGAATACCCCTATTATTTTCAAAGTGTTTTCGTTCAAACTTATTTCTCGAATTTCCACAAAATTATACAAAAACTGGGTCTCAATCTTACTCTAATCAGTTACACATTTTCAATAGATTGAGGTCGGTTTCTACATGAAGATATCACATATGATGAGCTCAATGTGCACATCTTATAGCCATCATAAATGTCCATTGTGTAGTTTGTTGACCAAGTCGATTTTGCTATATAGCTGGTTGGAATTGTGGCTCAATCTACGTTTTCATAGTATTCCATAGTACCAAATTATTTCAGTCAAAATGAAAATGAAATCTAGCCTTTCCACAATTCCCAAATAGAAGAAATTATATTTGAAGGTTTTGAATCAGCTTGATCGCTTGCGTGTTTGCAGAGGTGTGCAGCATCATTTTCAACTCATTTTCAAAATATCTTCAGAATAGACAGTTTCGTCTTAAATATGAAAAGATTGACAGAAAAGTACTTGGACCACAGTTTAAAAGCAATTGATCGCGCTTAACGAAACCAGTTCGATTTATGTGTACTTTTCCTATATACGAACAATCAGCATATTTGTAATTATACTTACGGTTCGAGACTGGTTTGCAAATTTATCAAATAATCTCGGAATGACTCTCAAAGCAAATATGAAATGCAAATCGAATATACAAAAATGCGAAGAACATTTTTACAGATAAATGTACAGGTTACTTGAAAAATATCCTTAGATAAACCTCGACAACTAGCTGCTATTTATATAAGGTGACTTGTAATGTGCGACCTTCATCGCTATATTTTGAAATTGAATAAGAATTGCAAATCATATCAATTTGATGGACTAAGCCCGCACTGACACGGGTTGGTGTTTACATTTTCTGTGTCGGTGGTAATATAATGTGAAATTTTCCTTTGGGTTTTTTTCTTTTCAATTCAATTAATAAGAAAAGTCAAACATATGTGGGACTATGAGATTCGCTCGAATAAGTTTTGTCGAGGTGATATGATACAGATATAACTTTGAGGCTTTGCTATCAGCTCTGACAACAACATCTCGATAGAAATTAAACAAAGAATTACTCTTGCCAACCGCTGTTTCTTCGGGCTAAGAAGGCAATTCAGTAGTAAAGCCCTCACTCGAACTACTAAGGAGATCTTATATAAGACGGCGCTGAAGCATGGACCGGCTCAAAAGTCCCGTTTGCGTTGACGGGCTATGGAGACAAAGATTCAAACAATAACTATTCGAGCTGTACAGCGACATGCCTTTAATCAAAAAAAACTCCGCATTGAACGTTTATTTCGAATAAAAATAAAATAAAGATATGAGACAACATGGCTACAATCTACTGTGTGGATAGTGCAATATTCTATCCCATCCCATCCTTAAAATAATATCCGTAAAATGTGAGCTTTACGCCAAAGAAATATTGAAATTGACATTGTCAAAACATATTGTTCAAAACCTTTTATGGTTCGACAAAAAACAACGTTTTTCTAATGCATTTGGTATGGCGTAGGATATAAAAATGATTTTTGTAGGACTTTAGGGTTTTGTGGGTTAAAAAGATATATAGACGAAATGTATAAAATTGTTACTTAAAGTTCAAATGGTCCGTAAATTCCTCATATAAGAACATGGCGACGTACATTTTTAATTTGTCATTTGACGCATTTATTAACCAATACAGTAGTTAGTCGCTTGAAATTAATTGGAAACGCTTGGATATTTGAATTAATAATTTGAAGCGAATCAATTAATTTATACTTAACCACTTAATAAACTAATTTCAGTAAAAAACAATTGGAACAACTTCTCAAAATGTACGAGGAAAACGAGTCTGAGATGATCAGTGCATTAGAAGCAGATTTACGTCGTCACAAACAGGAAAGCATTATCGTTGAAACCGAATTCATAAAGAATGATGTTAAGCACATATTGTACAAACTTAAGGAATGGATGAAACCGGAGAAGGTAAACAACCCTTAATAAAGTTTCTGTCACACAATAGTTAATACGACTTCCCGAATTAACAGCCTGAAAAGTCAATGGTCAATATGTTGGATGATGTTAGCATATACAATGATCCCTATGGTGTTGTTCTAGTAATTGGTGCCTGGAATTATCCCCTACAACTTTTGTTGGTACCTGTAGCATCAGCAATTGCTGCTGGCAATTGTGTAGTCCTAAAGCCAAGCGAGATCTCAGCGAATTGTGCGAAATTTGTTGCTCAAACCATTCCCAAATATTTGGACAATGTACGTTTAATTGTTTGCTAAACTGTTTACACTGGTATTGTATGAAAATATTTTTTTTTGTATTAGGAATGTTTCCCAGTTGTTTGCGGAGGACCAAAGGAGACATCAGAACTTTTACAACAACGTTTTGATTACATTTTCTATACTGGTTCGACCCGAGTGGGACAAATCGTTCATGCTGCCGCTAATAAATACCTCACCCCAGTGACATTGGAATTGGGAGGCAAGAGGTAAAAACTTAAAATTGCTTTTAGTTTCTTATAGGCAGCTATAAACATGGTTTATCCTTTTAGTCCTTGCTATATTGACAAAAGTACTGATCTCCGAATCGCTACAAAACGTATCCTATGGGGAAAACTCATAAATGTTGGACAGACGTGTATTGCTCCCGATTATATACTCTGTTCCAAGGAAATACAAGAGAAGTTCATCGCCGAAGCCAAAGATGTGTTAAAGGAATGGTATGGGGAAAATCCAAAGGATAGTCCTGATCTATGTAGGATTGTCAACGTAAATAATTTCCAGTAAGTTGCATTGGGGTTGTGTTTATATAGAATGGAATCTTATTGAACATAATTTTCCTGTGTGAAATATGTACAAAAAAAAAGTGTACTCCCTTTAATTGCAGACGCCTAATAGGAATGATGAAATCCGGAACAGTTGCCATTGGTGGAAAGTACGATGCCGCGGAGCGTTTTATCGAGCCGACAATCCTAACAAATGTAAAGCCAGATGATCCAATCATGCAGGAAGAAATCTTTGGCCCCATCTTGCCTATAGTCAACGTAGAAAGTGCATACGATGCAATCAATTTTATCAACTCCAGGTAACTTGACCGCAAGACGGTCCAGCTTTCATCAAGTGTCATTTGTGCCGTTTTCATCACTACTGTCATTTTTTCAATTTGATTTTTTTTTATTTTAAATTTTATCTTTAAATCATCAACACAATTATGTATTTTATCCACTACAACCACCTTGTTCGCGTATCAGAGAGGTCCCCCTTGTCTCGTACATATTCTCCTCAGAGAGTGTAGTTCAAGACTTGTTTGTTAATGGAACACGATCGGGAGGAATGTGTATGAATGACACAATTATGCAGTATGCTGGTAAGAGAATAGGCGACCCTTAATGTGCCACCATCAAAAACAATTTCCCTTTCGTACTTTAACAACTAGCGTAAATCTTTTGGTGCGTCGGGCTCGAATATAAGAGCAAGAACAAAA
Source organism: Rhingia rostrata (assembly GCA_949824845.1). NCBI lineage: Eukaryota > Metazoa > Arthropoda > Insecta > Diptera > Syrphidae > Rhingia > Rhingia rostrata. The sequence goes on along the minus strand of OX463758.1, from coordinate 39,005,695 downwards.
AAAAATACAATTGTAAATATTATCGTTGTACTTGGTTATGGGTATATAAGTATATCTCTTATTTGTAGTGCTATTGTTAATTTGTTTTGTATACATTAAGAAGGTTATTAGCAATTTTAACGACACAGCGGGTTAATTGTTAAACGCAACTTTTTACGGGTATATGCATTAATAGTGATTATTCAACTTTGCGGTAAATGTGATGATCTGTAAGTTTCAAAATATGTAAATTAAGTTGAAGGCTGTATGCGTTTTGTTTTGTAGACACTTTTTTTTGTTTACAATATATTTTATCTATCCAGAACAGAGTGCATAGAAAAATACAATGAACTATAAACACAGGCGTTCTTGAATTATGTGTCCAACCTAGGATCCTTAATATTCTGTACAAACTATTTCGTACGGTTTCATGCAATGTGCTTCAGCTCTATCTTTTCCAACTGCGATGATTCCTCATCCACTGTTATCGGTCTTCTTTCATCTTGGCAATTTGAGTTGCCACGTCCTATCCTATTCGGTTTTATCTTAGGTGAGATAATACATAAAAGCTATAGGGAACTAAATTTTCTCTCCACATGTTGGCTATCCTCGAAGACTGTCATAATTGTTTTGACTACTCATTCAGCCTCAATCCATGCTTATAAGACGAACAGTTTCGTAAGCTTAATATAGAATAGGAATGGTGTAAGAGTGCATATAAATAGCGCGAAGCACATCGCGAATCACCATTAAAAAATAATTGGATAAGAAATATGTAATTATGAAAGTAAGAAGCCCACTAAGTTCAAAATGAATACAACAAGAAGTTAAAAATGAACTTAAAAATCTACTTAATTCAGTTCCAAATTGTTTACAATAATAAAATAAAAGAAAAGCCTCATCCTCGAAATGTAATCACAATAGAAAGCCTTGTTTTTGCTTACCATTATCTAATCACCAAATTTATATGTAGGTAGGATGGGCACCGTTTGTATTGGTATTCCAAAAAGTGCAGCTATATTGTAACATATAGTTTATTTAAGTACACTTTTGAAAATCTGAATTTTAACCGGAAAAAAACATATTAAAAGCCTAAAATCCGCTGTGCGAATCGTTGAATCCCTTTTCCCATTCCACCCTTAAATTACATCCCCAAAAATTAGGCGTGTCTAAAACTGAATGAAAATGAAATATTGAAAATGACATTAGCCTCAGTGGCCAGTGCTGTTAGGTGTCTGTAGTTCGTTGCATTTATGTGTGAAGTACTGTGATGTCAATGTCAATGTCAATAGCTAATCTTAATCCTTATGCTCCGACAAAAAAAAAGTTTTCTAATTGGATATGTTTAACAATTTTATTTTTTTAAAAACGCCTCCAAAACTTTGGTGTGGGTTAAAATGATATAAAGACGAAAAGTTCATGAAATTAGTCTTAAAATATGTTCATGAAACGTTTTTTTTCCATATATTTTTTTTTAATTGCACCGAAAATTTTTGTTTACGTAAAACGCTCCCAAAAATATGAGCCAAATATATTTATTAAGATTTTCTAAATATATTGTTCAGACTATTTTTCAAAATACTTTGCAGTTTGACACAAAAACAACGTTTATTTTCTAAAAAGATTCATTATCCTAGCTCAAAATTTATGACCTAAGAACCGTTGACCTGCAGACAAACGGAAGGAAGGACAGATAGACAGACATGGCTAAATCGACTCAGCTAATTATTTGGATCGACTTACAGTCGATCCATATAATTTAAGGTATATCTAGCTAGATTATTTCTCTATGTTACAAACTATGTATCAAAACGAACCCCTGTGAAATAGGGTGTAAACAACCTAAGGTTTCGCAATTTAGTTCGTGCAGCGTCTTCTGTTCCGGACTTCTGGTATATCGTTTTTTTTTTTTTAATTGAAAAAAATATATATATTTGACACATTTTTACAAGCCACAATAGATCATTTTCTAAAATTAAATTTGAAAACAATACTATGCTCATATTATTCATTATATTATGTTTGTATTGCATTTTGTGTTTTATTGTATTTTATAAATATATTTATTTAAATCTAATATAAACTATAATTAGGGAGAAGCCACTGGTTATTTATATCTTTGATGAATCAAAGTCTCAAAGAAAATATTTCATAAAGAATACAACAAGCGGTGGGTTTTCGATAAACGATACCCTAATGCACGTTGCAGGTAAAATATAAATTTTATAACATATATTTATTTTGGCTGAAACTAATGAGTGTTACGACACGTTTTTAGCACTTTTATAGCACGTCATTTTCCTTTTTAACAATTTATATACTTCCAACTTGTTTTACAATTTTTGTAAGAAAAAAATTCGATTACAAATTAGGCATGCAAAAATCAGCATATTGTTTTTAATAAAAAAAAAGTATGCAACAATTAGGAATCAGGTAAAATTGAGATTTTTTTTTTAAATTTAATGCGAATGACAAAAATTGTACTATAATAATCATATAACATTTGTGAGAAGTCATTCATCATGTTATCACACCTAAACCTCCGAATTATTTTCAATTTTAATCAATATATGTACTAACAGAATACAAATGTTTAAACAATTAATAACGGTAACAGAGAAAAGCCATTAGCATTGTATATACAAAGCAGAAATAAAAAACAAGTCCAACTCTTCTTGAACAACACTTCATGTGGAGGGGTTTGCATTAATGATTTGCTTGGTCATTTTCAAGGTAAAATTAATTTTGTTGAGTGAATATGTAAACATATCGAATATATATATAGCTAGTTGTAACAAATTTTTGTGTGTAACATATCTGAAAGTGCCCTTGTATCAAATCGTTAAAATGTTCAAATCTTTCATTTTCGAAGCATAATGCTTAAATGTAAATAATAATTCGTCTTTAACTTCATGCGCTTCGTCATCAAAAGTGGAACAAAAACTTCATAATGGCGAAGTCAAAATCAACAGCCATTTTCATGAATGGCACTTGCGTCGTCGAAACCAAAATGTTATCCATTTGTACATACTATGTACATTCTTTGCAACGACCACATAGTCCAAGTCTCCAAAAACAAAAGCCAGAAATAGTGGCAAAGACATATCAAAATCAGTTTATCAAAATCTTGTATGGTTCGACCAAAAACAACGTTTTTTCTCCTGCATATGGTATAGGCGTGGATTAAAATGATATATGGAAGAAATGTTTATATTAATAGAGCCAATGATTTTGCATCACAATTTTTTTCTAATTTTTTTTAAAATTTTACCGAAAAATGTTGTTTCCTAAAAACGCCCCCAAAAACTGGGCGTGGCAAAAAACTTTGTATGGACAAAATATAGTCATTAAGATATTCTAGATATCTTGTTGAGAACCTTTTTCAAAATCTCTAATGGTTTGGCCTACAACTACGTTTTTATAAAAAGGGGCGTGGTGGGCGGATTTAAAATTTATTTGCACTTGTTCTGCTTCGTCGGAAAGAGAGTCTGTATACGAAATTTCAAAACTGTAGCTCAAAATTTAAGGCCCAAAAATCGGTGACACACAGACGGACGAACGGACAGACAAGTCTTAATCGACTCAGCTACCGATTCTGAGTCGATTCATATACTTTGAGGTATATAGAACGAAATTATTTCACTATGTTACAAACTTAATGTCAAAACTAAAATACCCCTATCGGATAGGGTATAAAAAGGGAAAAAGACGAACCAAGATAACATTTTTCGCACGAGCACTCAGATATGAGTGAAAACGTTGATTTTGCTCGACCTCTTATGAAAAAGTTTTTGATTTTAGTAAAACTATGCAACATATAATGGTTTTGGTAAAATTGAAATTCTGAAAAACAGTTTTTGACCAGAAACAATTTTCTGATTTCCTTTAGTAATAAAAGTTATAGTCATATTTTTAAGTCAAGAGCAAAAGCAAGCACGCGTTATTGCTGGTCACACTGAGTTGCTGTTGGTCATGCAATGAAATCGCCGATTGCTTTAAATTTTAATTTCGATACAGTAACCCAATATAGTGGGGCATGGACATTAAATGCTTAATTTTTAATTGTTTAACTGCTTTGAAAATTTGAAAGACACTTTAATTTTTTTAAGTAACGAGTCCATTTTGTTTTCTTGTATTTACACAATTTGACACAATTTATTTTATCTACTGTTGCTCGTTTCATTAAATCGTAGTTATGATAGACATGCAATCAGAGATATCTTACTTATGACGTCTTCCAATCAGACCACAATTTTGTCGCTATAACCTAAAAGAGTTAGGAATGGCTACACATTAGACAATACGTGCTTTTGAGATTATTTAAGCCGAATTACGTTTAAAATCGGCATTGACGTTCATAATAGTGGCTAGTCTCTGCTTGCACTGTACTCAGATTTGGATATGCATACTTGGTTGTGGTATTTTAATGCATGGTCCAATAAGTATGTAAATATTATATTAAAATTGGCTTTTGCCAATTTTTTTTATTTCAGTTTTAATAAAGAAAAATTAATCTAATGTTTGAACCTAATTGAATTATAAAATAAACAAAAATCGATAAAAATTATCATAGTCACTGAAGACACACAGGCAAGACACAGCATTATACAGATCGAATCGACAAACTTCACCAATAACTCACTTCTATGACGCGATTCCTTAAAATGTATACTTTGGAAAAAAAATTAAATCCTCACGGAAAAAAAGGTTTTTGGCGAGTAATCTTGGATCCCAAATCCTTACTCGGCTTATCCAAGAAGACTCTCGGTTTTATGTAGGCATAGGTAGAAATGGCGGTTCGGCATGAACCCAGGTAGCACTTATGTGCCTTTTTGTTACCACGACTCCTGTGAACTTTATTACGATTGTTGTTGTGATGTGAAACAGGTGGTCTTTAGATCCAACCTTTGCGGTTTGTATCCTTTTACCGGAGATGTTGCTAATTATGCCGCAAGTGAGTCGCGAAGAGCTGAGCCTTGTCTGGCCAGCTCGTCTGCACGCTCGTTTCCTTCAATATCACTGTGCCCTGGAACCAAGAGAAGTGTGACCCTGAGCTTCGCCAAGGTAGGCAAGTTCGTTCCGGCATTCCTGTACCAGTTTGGTGGATATAGTAGCCGAGTTGACGGCCTTTATGGCCACTTAGCTATCTATGTGAATAGTAACATTTTGCTTTTCCGTAGGGTCACGCTCCAGCAGCGTGCAAGCCTCTGAGATAGCCAATCTCTTACTACTTCCTTTCTCTTCCACTGAGCTCTGGTAGGAAATCCTACGTGAAATCCTTTCTCGAAGCTTAGTATAGGTGTTGTGTAGTCTGTTGGAAACGTGAACATGTCGTTTGTTACCACGACTCCTGTGAACTTTATTACGATTGTTGTTGTGATGTGAAACAGGTGGTCTTTAGATCCAACCTTTGCGGTTTGTATCCTTTTACCGGAGATGTTGCTAATTGTGCCGCAAGTGAGTCGCGAAGAGCTGAGCCTTGTCTGGCCAGCTCGTCTGCACGCTCGTTTCCTTCAATATCACTGTGCCCTGGAACCAAGAGAAGTGTGACCCTGAAGCTTCGCCAAGGTAGGCAAGTTCGTTCCGGCATTCCTGTACCAGTTTGGTGGATATGGTAGCCGAGTTGATGGCCTTTATGGCCACTTAGCTATCTATGTGAATAGTAACATTTTGCTTTTCCGTAGGGTCACGCTCCAGCAGCGTGCAAGCATCTGAGATAGCCAATCTCTTACTACTTCGTTTCTCTTCCACTGAGCTCTGGTAGGAAATCCTACGTGAAAGCCTTTCTCGAAGCTTAGTATAGGTGTTGTGTAGTCTGTTGGAAACGTGAACATGTCGTTTGGTAACGAGTCCAGGTGGTGCCTTTACTGGCTGTTCGTTGCAGTTTTTAATTTTTGTTATGTTGTAGCCTTTACTCAATGCGGGTCACCATACTAGTAGCATCATGTGAGAATTTATCGGACCACTGCTGTGTACACCCACAAGGTCATCTTTGGTTGAAGGTCCCCACTTTTTTCCAAAGATTTTGGAGCAAGCATAGAAGGCAACACACGCCTTCCTTACGCTATGTTCGATGTTGTGTTTCCAGTTAAGTTTTGGGTCGAGCATTGGACGGAGGAGGGTGAAGTCGTGTATTTTCAATTCCGTTTTGCTCCGGCTTACGCAGAGGCCATAATATGAATAATTCTTGTAATAATTCTTGTTTCGAGCATAGAGACTATTGGCTAATAGATTTTTCTATACCTAGCTCGATCAGATATTCAAGAATAGCTCCAGTGAGGGAGTTGTTGAAAGCTCCATCCATGTCTAAGAAGGAGGCTAGAGTTTTTTCCTTATAGAGTATGGATTTTTCGATTGTCCGAACTATCTCGTGGGGAGCTCTTTCCGTTGATCTGACCTTGAGTTAGGCGTGCTGTGATTAGGATATCGAAGATTCTTTTAGAAGACTTTGCATGTGGACGCGCTCAATGGTTTTAAGTACAAAGGAGGTTTGACTGGTTAGTCTGAAGTCCTTCGTGGTGTAGTGGACGCGTTTGCCTACCTTTCGGTATAAATACCACACGAGCGCGTCTCCTCGAGTAAGGTACGTGGTTTAGTATTAAACAGCTTCTAAAAATTATCGCCAGCCATGGCACTGTTAGGTCTTGCGTTCTCTGCAGCACAACTGACAGTCTGCCATCAGGTCCGTTTGACACGACTCTGCCATTAATCGCTAGATCAATCAACTTTTATAAATTTCATAAAGACGTTAAATACTCAACAGATACAAAGCTTTTGAATCGAATTGCAATGGAATAATTTCCGATTAAAATCCAATGTCAATTGTACATAAATCAGGTTGATGTTTCTATGTGAAGTTTCAATTTTGACAGTATTTGTTGATTCTTGTTTTTATGTACTCTAATTTAAAATAAAAATGGTTCAAACACTAACAATTACAAAAAAATAAAAAAATCTTTTGGCACTTTATTTATACTAAACAAATAAATTTTAGTTGATACGCTTCCATTTGGAGGTGTGGGAAATAGTGGAATGGGCGCCTACCATGGAAAATTCGGATTCGATACATTCACGCATAAAAAGTCGTGCCTCGGAAAGAAAATCAGTGGTCTTGGAGAGTTTTTAGCATCGTAAGTTTTTAAAATTTCTTATTTGTCATTTACTATTGGGTCTTCCAGAAAAAAGTTACGCTTTTCCTCAACATTATATTTTTTTTCTTCTTTGCTAGTGGCCGTTACCCTCCCTATTCCGATCGGAAAACATCTATTCTTTCGATGCTACTTCGAAAGAGAAAACCATTCCCAAACATTTACTTCTCACACCTTGTCGCACTCGGTCTCGGTGTCGGCATAACCTTGCTGGTAAACTGCTATTTACAGGTAAGACGGTCGTTTGTACATTAAGTAAAAAATAGTATTCAACGGTTCTCACAGAACAAATTTAAAATGTTTTTCAAGGGGAAATTATTGTCACGCTAAGATTGCATTTTGGTGTTCTGCACACACATCCACATTCACATTCTTGTAGATGTACTTGTTCAGCTACAATTCAGACTAATTATTGTCGCCATCATCATACAGTACAGTGCATCGTTAAAAGCAAAAATATTCGGTGCTAAATTTATACTATTGTGTACTTTTAGAAGTATTTAATTAATTATGCATATGAGTATTTGCAATGTATGTATTATTTTTTACTAACCGCATTATCAGTTTATAGACAAAAAGAATAAAATCGTCTTGTATAATCAGAAAAAAAAACATAATATATATATGCCTATATTTCATAGAATATTTTTTCATTGATATGTAATTGGTGGAGTTGTATAAAACAATAATTTGATGCTTAGATTTAATTTTCAAAAAATATTTTCTTGTGTTTCAGGACAGCGACAAAAATTAGAAATTGATGTATTGTGAGAGTTGTGTAGATGAGCGTGTTTTTTTTATAGAATTGTTATTAAATTAAATATGCATTGTTATATGTTTTGTAAATTGGTGATTTTTTAAAATATTTTTTTACAACTATTGTAAAATTTTAATAAATGATAATGAATGAGACAAAACGGTTTCGGTATTTGTTATGATCAGATTGACTTCCGCAGGAAGATGTATTACACCGGTACATGCAAGTATAACACGAACCTACACACAAATCGATATCCACCTCATATTTATCAATTTACAAGCCTCATACGCCAGCATTTATAGACGCTGAATATACATAAACGTGTCTCGTTTTCGTATACCGCTCAAACTGGTCCCTTCGTGCACAATGAAAATAATTCTCGCTGCTCCACCAGGGTGGGAAACGACCTTACCGAAGCATTCGATACTAAAAAAGGAATTTGACAAGGTTACACTCTACGCTCTCATGTAACTTCTTTTAAAACATTCACGATATTTAGCTGTAATATAGGGTAAGACCAAGAATATGCAGTCAACACTAAAGACACACAACATCGACGAATTGGACACAACATTTCCATAGACAGATACCTATAACATTAAGGTAGCACTTCGCTATTAACTCTGACAATATTATATTATATTCGTCAGAAATAAATCGAAGGCTTACTCTTGCCAATCGCTGTTTCGTGCTAAGAAGACAATTTAGTAGTTGAGCCATCACTCGGACTACTAAGAAGGTCCTCTATAAGACCCTGATCATCCCAGCCATGCTTTAAAGCAAGGGAACATGGACCGCATCAATACTGTCAAGAAATCTTCGGTCCCGTTTGCGTTCACGGGGAATGGAGACGAAGATTCAACCACCAAATATGAGATGTACAGGGACATAGACCTGGTTAAAAAAAATGGTTTTGAAATGTAGAGCTGCACTCAGATTTTCAGATTTTTGTTATTCTTAACCAGATCCAGACGTCAGATGCCATAAGTGGGGCGCATAATTATGCACGCCAATGCAGTACCTTAGTAGAAACCGATCTCAACCAACTTAAAGTGCAAAACCGAAGGCAGTTAGCTAGGAACAGGCTAATTGAAGAGGTAGGTTTGTTGAGGCCCAGATGCTTTCCGGATCGCTAAAAGGAGAACTTAAAGAACTGAAAACGGAGAATTTTTTTCGCTTCTTGAACTTAATACTCATCGTAACATGGGGCATGGAATAAGATAATATGGCGACATAATGATTAGGGTTTTTACCCCCAGCTTCACTATATATAATTTAGTATAGTATGCCTCAGCTTCATTGTTATATGTTGGGATTATTTAAATAATTTAATTTAACTACATAACGACAGTTAGTGTAAGTATCATACTTATAACTTTTAGCAGATATGCGCATATTAGGGGCGGGGTCATAATCGGTGATGATTTCCTAACAACAAATTGACAAAAATACGCAAACTATACACAAGGGTTGAAATATGTAGGTATAGGTATTATGTTTTTGTATTTTTATTTTGTTAACGTCACAATTTAATTAACAAAGGGAATGAAAAATATTCAAAAAATTGAATTTTCCACCGATTCGATGGATCACTAAGGCCTCAAAATTATTACGATTATCCGTGACAACGGCAGCGCACAGCGCTCAATCTGATGGTTAACGATAATTCAGTTTGAAATATATTCTCGGTGTATTTTCGTAGCAATCATTGCCTTCTCTTTTCGGCTTACATAAAATCTACCTGTTTCGTTAAGATGACTTTCACCCGTAGTCATTATATTACTTTCTAAATACATGGGAGGGAATATATTCAACTGGTTGAATCAGATATAAATGAAGTCTTCCTTTAACTCTGGGTTGAATGTTGTGTAATAATAAACATACATAATATGTACGTTTACTGTCCTGGTTTGTTTTTAGTTTTGTTTCTTTTAATGATTTATTTTGCATGTTTAATATTTTGTTTGCTGAAATTCTCGGTTGGATTTTTTGTTTAACTCCATAGACATAGAATTTTTTTATGACAACTGTCAGGAACACGTATCTTTTGGTACACTTAATTTTGGATGGAAAATTACTCTCCAGTGGCTCTCAAACTTTGATCCTACTCAGTCATCTGCCGTACAACCAAAAACATGAACGGTTGCCAGCCAATTAACCATAAAAAAACATATGGGAAGGCTACAATCCTTTGTGCGGATCGTTGAAAAACTTGTGCCATCCCATCCTTTAAATGAATTACCTAACCCAAGAATTGGGCGTGCCTTGAACTAATGAAGGGGGATGTTTCGACAGAGAACGACGGTGACCTACAGACGGGCGGACGGACGGACGGACAGACAAGGCGATTTTGAGTCGATTCGTATACTTTATTGTATATTTAGCTCAATTATTTATTTATATTACAAATTACGTATCAAATCTTATATACCCCTATACGATAGGGGTACTGTTTTTTGTTAGTCGTCGAAAAGTATAGAGAAAACAAAATACCGAGCTCGATCCAACAATTACAGCAGGCAAAGTGGAATATCGCGGTGAAACATGATGGTTTTGGGGTTGCATGATAGCATCTTTTGTTAGTAAGTTGATCTTAAATGACTGTTAAATTTCAATTCCCATGTTTTGTGTTCCAAAGAAGTTGTTCAATGATAACTATATAACTGGGCCCAAATACTTGTAAGATCGCGACAAAGGCAGTTTCATTTGTATGGGGATTTAAAGAAACCAAACAGCTGTTAGCGGAGCTGATACATATTCTATGCATTTCGATAACTTTTTGACAGCAAAATCGATGAATCCAACAAATAAAGAAATGCTAAGTTTGGTAGAACACTTAAGAGCGCGTTCCTCTTTCAGTTGCCATGTGCATATAGTACTAAAGCCATGTGTCAATTGCGTTAAAATGCGGGTTAAATTTTTGACATTCCTACAATTTTTGTTTTTAAATTGGATTTTTTCTGTATAAATTGGAATAAATGCGATTTTATTTTAATTCTATTTTCAATAATTTTCCAAAATAATTTAAACAAAATACCTTCCCTTATATATTCATGTTATAAAATAAAACGGAATAGATTTCATCAAAAAAGCCTTAATATATTATCAGTAACAAAAATATTTCTCATATAAAATATAGAGAAACGAATGAAATCTAAACTTTTTTTAACCATCCATTTTGGAAAACCCCTTTTTAATTTATATATATTTTGCTGTTGTTATGAGCACAACATGCAAACATGGCGGATGAATTTAAATGGACAAAGGAAATAACCAGCGAATTGATCTTCAATTACAAAATGCACCCTGTCTTATATAATCCCCGACACCCCGATGATATAGATAGAGTAAAACAAATGATGCATTCGAATTTTTATTTGTTTCACTAAAATATAAACATTACAATTGATGCTTCACTAAAATATTTTGAACCAAACATTACAATTGATGCACATTACACTCTGTTGCCGTGTGTCAATTGCGTTAAAATTTTAGCCAGTGGGTAATTTTTGACATTAGTATGGTGCAGAAAAGTCCAAAATTAAATAGTGGATACAATTTAACCCTATTTCTAACGCAATTGATACACGGCCCAAGGAGTTCCGTGAAGCGAAAAAATCAAAAAAAGTGGAGCTGGTGCCGAAGATGTTTACGCGCCTAAGCTTTGGTGCTATGACCAATTGACTGAGCACCACCGATGAGAATAAGAAATGAAAGACAGCTGTCAAATAACACGTAAAACTGCGAATGAGAAAAAGGCTTCGTGTAATAATGCGCGCATTACGGAATGACAATTCAAAAGAAAATAAGCAAACATGAGCATCAAATACATGCACCGTGTAATGGTGCAATATGCAATAACATGGCTGTTGTCTGTTCGGCTCACAAAAAGCGTATGAGAGCCGAGCGACATAAACAAACTTTCAGACCTAAAATGGTGAAAAAAGTGTTTGTGTTGAAAACCAACAACAACTTTATGTTCTACCTCAAAAACTTGGTTGAAGTATTTCAACCATTTTGTCTTTGTTTACCTCAGTCCCCTCGCCCATATAACCGGTTTTATACCAAAATAGTCATTTTATGTGCCACCACATTGATTTCAAAAATTATTCACTGGCTAAAATTTTAACGTAATGGACACACGACCTAAACTCTTTTACAAGTATGCGTTAGTAGGTAGATGAAATTAATTTGTTAGGCCGCGTGTCAATTGCGTTAAAATGGGAGTTAAACTTTATCCACTGCCTAATTTTTGACATTTCTGCAGGGGTAAAATAAGTTACCTTTTTGCTGTGTCAATTGGATTAAATGGGCCCCCAGCCCCCCAAGCCGATCAGATATCAGAGCACACTCAGATGTGCGATGAGGAGGACGTGTTGTAAGCCATTTTCATGTGTAAACCCTTTTCATGTGGGGCTCTTTCGATTCCCAGTCAGACGTCGGAGGCAGTAGAGGAAGACCTCGTATAGATTGAAGTGTGGAAATGGAGGCAGTTAGCTGAAGACCTGGCTTAGAGAAGATACATATTGGTTGAGGCTCAAGTTTATTTCGGACTATAGCGCAACTTAAGTAAGTATTAATATTGTAGAATGAAGCCGGGCTTCGAAGGATAAAACACCTTTCTTTTTTATGTTTAAAAATAATTTATTGAAACACACACTTTTGTATCTAGAATTATATTATTTACAAAACGGTTTTAGCTTTATTCTCGTTTAACAATTCAATTATGAATTCAATGATTAAATTCGAGCACTATTATCAAAAACAAAAACAAATTCACTTCGGTAATTCAATCAGTCGAAACTATTCAAATTTCAAATCACGTTCAGTTCACAATTTAGAATAACTCGCTGGTTGTCGCTTCATTTCTATTTATACCACTCCAAATACTGATCTAGAAAGAGGATGGCCATGGCATATTCTCGGAGGTTCCCGCAGTTTCTTGATTGTTCGAGAAGTGGTTTTGACAGATACCACTATTCCAGTCATTCATTTCAGTGGGCGCATCCAGTACCACTAATAAACACTAAATGGATCTGTTCGATTTTCACACATCAGGGTATGTTCGCACACTGCAATCTGAACTCATAACAACACATATATTCCCCAGAAGTTCAAGAGCAGAGCTAACAATCACCTCCATTGATCGACAAACGTTGTTGTAGCTCTATAATGTAGATTCGCCTCCTTGGAGAGAATAAAACAAAATCCACTTTGAAAGTTTACTCTAAATCATAGCAGGGTTCTCAAACTGATTCAATTATCAAATCGATTTAGTTGTGATTGTGAGAAGAAAACAAACAAAAAAAGATAATAAAAGAAAAAATAAATAAAAATATAAACGAACATCGAATTTAAGAAGGCAACATGCCCTACAACGGGGACAATAATCAATCACAGGTATTTTAGTGTAAATGTGTAGTGTTAATGATTTTTCTATTTGCGGGCAAGAAACCACGAGCCTTAACTTTGAAAACTGATTCGGAATCAGAAACAAATGTAACAACTTATGGCCCAGTTGTAACCAATAATGGTAATTAAATTTTTGACATTCCATTTTTGGATTTCAAATGATTTTTTCGTTTCAGCTGCTGCGCATATTGCTTCTGCAAATAATTCCTCGAATGATGGCAATATACTCGAATTTGATGACAAAGAAGACGATTATATTGGCCAAGATTTTGAAGAATACGTAGAGGATGATACTATGAGGATGACGATGACGAAGAAGAAGGTGGATATTTGCAACAAGGTCAATACAACGTCGCAGATAACACCGAATATATTCCGAGAAGTGAATTGTTTGCAGAACCTGAGTTTGTCGAAGGTTATCAAACATTACATCAACGGGAGTATGTCGTCATTCAAATAGATGATTATGATTGTAAATTGTTTTCTTTTGTTGTTTTGAGTTCATAAATGTTTTAAATATTTTTTATATTCTTGCCAACTTTCTTCGTTTTTGTTCAATTTAGCTTTTTGGTATTTTGATATTTTCGTGTTGTTTTAATTTTTTTGAGAGTTTTTTTCGTTAGTGAATTATGCCTACTGGAAAAACCACTTAAAAAAAACGCGCCAACAGCCTTACCTCATGGGTGGTGTGCAAAAAGGCTTGATGATAGTTTTGCATAGACTAAACGGTCAAAAAAATTTAACGTTAGATGATTGGAATCACAAGAGAACGACGTGTCCTTCGCGTAATGGAAACGAAAAATCAACCAAGAACTATACGAGCTGTACAGCGATATTCCCCTATATCTATAGTCAAAAAACTCCATATTTGACGTTTAATATTTAAGACACCAATTCTCCGGCTTGCAGAGTCTCCGATTACCAGCAAATGCCGCGCCGAACGCAGTAGATGAAAACCTCGTCTTAAGTGGCGCGCACAAGTAGAAACCGACATCAACTAACTTTTAGTGCTCAACTGGAGGCAGTTATACTTCGTCCAACATAAATCGGCAGTAGGTACCTACTGGGAACATAAGGATGTTTGTCTCTCCTTAGCACTCCTTCGTCTGACTTTTTTTCTTCGACCTATCATGAAGAAGTTTTTGATCTTATTAAGTTACCCCATAATATAGGTAGGTTCATTTAAGATATTTTTTACTTTTCTGATAAAGAACTATTAGTCTGAATATACAAAAGTTAATAGAAATGTATACATATGGACAAATTATATTACAAAATAAGGGTCGGAATAGTTTGACATTTACATTTCAACTTATTAAGCTCCACGTTACCTCACCTCAATTTTCAGTTGTTAACATGCGGAACAGGGTCATTGGCTTTTTGTTGTGTCAATTAGATTAACTGGAATTTTTATAGACAATATTTTCCCAAAGGATGGTTGGGTCTAGGTGTTGTAGAACGAGGGTAGACTCTGATTGGCTTTAACTTGGAAATGCACAGTGGTTGTAACTCTGACTACACATCAAGTGCTTATTTTTTACCTCCAAGTGATAACCATCGGATACTGGTGTCATCCAACCGGATTTGACTTACTAAACGATAAGCGCAAGTGTTGATAACACGACGAAAAACAGCAACTATAAACAGCCAGATCAGAATGGCACGGAATGAATACCCGGCCTGATGTCCCAGGCGAACCCAGACAGAGATGGTGGCGGATGAACCGAAAGACCAACGGCAGCGCTCAATCCCGTAGTGGATACTGATGGCCCCGTGTCGTAGGGGTATCTAATGAATTGGATCTGTTCCCCCCAGGTTGGGGGTTGTGCTTTGGGTTAACTACCCAACCATGGAAAAAATGTATGTTACGAAGCAACCAAAAGCCTCGGAAATAACTGATTTTATTGTTGACTGGGTTATGCTGGGAGATTTTAGCGCAAAGGTAGGAATAGAAGGCATCTTTAGCAGTATTGTCGGAAAACATAGCCTACACGACAACACGCCTGGTAACGGACTTTGGCTAATTGACTACGGATTTGGAGACCGCCATGGAGACATCGCCTACAAGATCCTATCTGCCGTAGTTTGTGAACCCCTGAAACCGTTTACCAACAACCTGATGGGCCCTTATGATTGTAAAGGGATCCTGGAAAAAACCCAAGAAGTCCATATCGATACCCATCACCTATTCATCGATTTTAAAGCCGCATACGACAGCATTTATAGAAACGAACTTTACAGAGCCATGTCTAGTTTTGGTATACCGCCCAAACTCGTCCGTTTGTGTAGGATGACGATGGAGAATTCTCGCTGCTCCATCAGGGTCGGAAGGGACCTCACCGACACATTCGATACCAAAAAAGGATTTAGGCAAGTCGATGCGCTATCATGTGACTTCTTCAATCTGATTCTTGAGAGGATTGTGCAAAACGAGCCAACACCAGAGGCACAATTTTCAAAAATCTGTAAAACTACTAGCATCAACACGAAAGGACACACAACATCGGCGAATTGGACAGAACGTCACCATTGACAGATATAACTTTGAGGTAGTTAGGGACTTTATCTATCTCGGCTCTGCTATTAACTCTGACAACAACATCTTGTCAGAAATTAAACGAAGAATTAATCTTGCCAACCGCTGTTTCTTCGGGCTCAGAAGGCAATTCAGTTGTAAAGCCCTCACTCGAACTACTAAGTAGATCTTATATAAGACCCTGATCATCCCAGTCCTGCTCTACGGCGCTGAAGCATGGACTGTCTCAAAAGCGGATGAAGAAATCCTTGGTCGATTTGAGAGGAAAATTCTTCGAAAAATCTTCGGTCCCGTTTGCGTTGACGGGCTATGGAAACGAAGATTCAACCAAGAACTTTACGAGCTGTACAGCGACATGCCCGGTCAAAAAACTAAGCATTGGACTTTTGAGTTGGCTAGGACATGTAGAACGAATGGACACCAATACTCCGGCTCGCAGAGTCTTCGATTCCCAGCCAGACGTCGGACGCAGTAGAGGAAGACCTCGCCCTAAGTGGCGGGCACAAGTAGAAACCAACTTGGAGTGCGCAACTGGATGCAGTTAGCTAAGGACCGGGCTAATTGGAGAGGCATGTTGGTTGAGGCCCAGGTTCATTCCAGACTGTAGCGCCATTTATGTAAGTAAGTAAGTAATTTCCCAAAGGAATTGAAACAAAATTAATTTCTTCATATTTTCTTGTATTGAAAAAATAGGAAACGAAATTCAGAGATCTTCAAAAAAACCTTAATTATTTATGATTATCAGAAAAAAAAAATATTTTTGTATGTTTTGTGTTCATGATTAAGGCCGTGTGTCAATTGCGTTAAAATGTGGGTTAAACTTTATCCACTGGCTGATATTTGACATTTCGGCAGGGGTAAATTCGATTCAATTGGATATTATTTTAATATTATTTTCAATCCTTTCCAAAAGAATTAGAATTATTAATAAAAAAAATAGTGAATAGATTTCCAGAAAGATCATCAAAAATCCCATAAATGTTAATGATTGTCTGTAATAGAAATATTGTTGTACAATTTATGCTGAGGATTAAAGATATCCGCCCTACTTTGTTTATGTTAATCATATATCACATATAGCGAAACAAATGTCATCATAACATTTTCGAAACCATCTTCTTTAAAAATTAAATTGTAGTTTATTTTACGATTTGCATTTTATTTTCTGATTACAATATGTTCTTTTCTTCTTATTTACTTCTTATTCCCGCAACATGAGAATACTGATAACAAGAAATAATCCAATAGCGTGCTTTCCATCTCTGTCACCCCTCAGTAGGTATACCAAATGTCAAAAATTAGCCACTGAATACATTTTAGCGAGCTGTTGACCAGGTTAAACTTATAAGTCTCTATTCACCATACTAATGTCAAAATTTATCCGATTGCTAAAATTTTAATGCAATTGACACACGGTATTAGAAAATGTATTCAGTTTTTGACTAGAACTAGAACCAATTGACGTCTACTGCCTAATACGTATAAGTGTTTGACAAGCAGAAAACTGGCTTAATAAATATCAATGAGTCAAATAAATTTTTCAAATTATAACTGCTGACAAAATAATAAAACTAATATACATGCTGAATTCCACATACCAAATACATTACGCAGTATCATTTACCATGTAATCGCATCCTTAACAAACCTGTCAGATTTGCTGACATAAATACTTTTTTTTTGTGCAAAAACCGAAAAGAAAACTGTTTCTCAGAAATTGGTTTTCTTAAAAAAAAAACAAAGAAACATCTCAAGGAGTGATTTACAGTCATTACAAATCTATTCGAGTAGAAATGTCGAATAATGATGAATTAATTGCTCAATTCACCGAAATAACCGGAGCAGCCACTGACGTTGCAAGATTTTATTTGGAAAGCAGCAACTGGGCATTGCAGGTGAGATGGTTGATTCTAGGTTATGTTTGGGTTTAAAATTTGCAATGTAATGAAATGCAGTACATACCAATGCAAATGAAATTGTTTGTTATGTTCCTTAGGATGCACTTTCCACTTACTTAAGTAATCAGAATGATCCTGATGAAGACAATGACGAGATTATGGGCGATGACGATGATGCCGGTGTAATACCTACAAATTCCAATAAGACAACAGCTTCGCAGCAGACAGATGACGCAAGTGGAGCCACAAGCAAGAAGTCTGGATCTTTTAAAGCTGCCAAGCCAAAGTATTTAGTGTTTTAATTTTCAACTATTCTTGTTTTGAGGTGTTTTTTTTTTTTTTTTTAAGAATTGCAACTCTCCACAACATGTCGCAACGCTCGTCTAGCGATGAAGAAGGCCAGGCCTTTTATGCCGGTGGTTCGGAGAGATCGGGACAACAAGTCTTGGGACCACCAAAACGTAAGAATTTCCGTGAGAAACTCACTGATATGTTCCGACAGGCACATGAGCAAACGCATGATCAGCCAGCACCGTCAACTTCGTCGTCATCGGGAATCAACTGGGGAGTTGGCTTGCGTTTAGGGCAGACAGAAAATGACCACTCGGTTGTGGGTACAGCTGCCAAATCCAACGCTCGTAAGCCAGAGTCGGTTATATTGAAGCTGTGGAGTCAAGGTTTTTCGATTAATGATGGTGAGCTACGTTTGTACGATGATCCCGAAAATAAGGAATTCTTGGAGACTGTTATGAGGGGGTAAGTTAAGATTTCTAATCCCATTGATGTCTTATTAATGTGTCCCCATTATTTTAGTGAAATTCCATCGGAGCTAATGGAAATGGGTAGCATGGTTAGCGTTGATGTGGAAGACCACCGACAGGAGGACTTTAAAAGAAAAGTCAAGAAAGTGCAAACATTCAAAGGGCCCGGCCAAACATTGGGAAGGTTCGTTGTACAGTTTGTTTTAGTCTTTAAAATGAAACATATTTGTCTCTTAGTCCTGCACCAAACGTGATCGAGTCCAGCTCTAAGGAAAGCACAACTTCACCAACCGACAACGATGAAAACGAAAAACAAGCAGCCGAAAGACTCAATGTTAATTCTGGTGAATCGGTTACCCAATTGCAAATTCGTCTGGCTGATGGTTCTCGTATTACTTCTCAGTTCAATCTCACGCATACAGTCGGTGATATACGTCAGTATATTCAAACGTAAGTTAATCAAATATTTCCGTAGATACAACAGTGAGTTTAATTTTTCATTACAGTGCACGCCCACAGTATGCCAATCGTACTTTCACCCTGGTGTCATCATTCCCGACACGTGAAATCGACGATGATACTGCAACCATTGAAAAGGCTGGCCTTAAGAATGCCGCAATTATGCAGCGGCTCAAGTAGATAGACTGCAGTTTCTCGCTTACATTCATTCTGTCAAAAAACACTTTAAACATAATTTTATAATTTATTGATGTTGAATTCTGTTTTTGTTTGATTCCAGTAGTAACTACGGTTAGAATTGGCGTGTTTTTTTTACAAATTTTTGCGGGACCTTTTCTATAAAAGATGGGAGGCAACTCGCAACACTATAAGAAACAAATAATTATTACACTAACAAAACTTAAATGTATCTAAAAGAGGAATAAAAATATGTGGAAAAAAAACTATAATACTCTTCATTAGAATTATGTTATTTATAGATAATGTTTCTTTAAATATACCATACCTATAAGATTTGCGATTTGAGAATACAGAGAAATAATAAAATTAAACGTAGATACACTTATTAAATGTATCTGTGGGGTTATTTTCAAAGGCGATACCATAATTTCGACCCTTTGTTTTTGTTTATTCCCAGAAGAGACTCCAGGAAATCTCATTTGTTTTGTCAAACTTTTTACAACTTACTATAGTGACTGTCAAAGCAGTTTGACTTCTTATATACCTATCACCTTAAAGATAACAAAAACAAACGATTCGACGTGTTTTTTTTTTTGATTAGACAGAAAGATAGTTTTATTAATGTTTTCAATATTTTACATAAATACATACACATAGTAACAATATCTAAAAACATATATATTTTTTTAAAGTTTTACATTCGGTCTTATTTAAGCTACGTTTAGATATTTTCTTTTATATATTTTATTCATTTTCGTTTAAAATTCTCTAAAACTAGTCTTTTCCTCAATTGTTTTAAGAAGCCTGTCAAACGGAAGTAGTCCCTTATAATTCATTGTACATTGGGCCGCCGATGAATCTTGACGTCTTATTCTGAAATTATTCGAGTTCCTAATAATTCTACGTTGATATGGTTGAACATCGCCTACCATTATTGCCCCTCTCGTTAAGTAATTTTTTGCCTTTATAAACCGCTAACAGTGTATTTACTTTCAGTCTTTGTTTGATGTTTACTCATTTCAGTGCATCTAGCATAAATCTAACTGATGTGTATCGGTCGCACCTTAAAAGCCTCCTCATTGCTTTATTTTGCAGCTTTTGCTGACGGACTATTTATCCCATATTGCAACACTCAAATATTATTGTGGAGCAATGCTCGAAATGAGTTTTCACGAAAGTGGTGTATACGGTTATTGCTGTCATCACATCCATTTTTTTGCGTACTCGTTTCAAAAAAAAAAAAATTTCCAGATTTTTTTGTATATATAGTCAACTTGTTTAAACATTTTTAAGTCCTTGTCGATTATCATTTAATAATTCTATATACTTTTTACATTTATCATTCATGCTGATAATCGCTTCGGTATTCGAATTTATTTTCAATGATTTTTTTTCTCGTTCATGTCAACTTGTTAATTTTTAACCACACTGAAAGATGACTTATATATTTTGTTAATTTGGTTTTGCATTCATCATGGCCTTTTCCTTAAGCATATATTAATGTGTCGCCAGCGTGTAATAAAATCTTACAATTTTCTATTATTTATCGCATATCCCTAGTGTATATAATAAATAATAGCGCACCTAATATTGAACCCTGTGGTACTCCTTGCTTCACCCCCATAAATTCTGATATTTGTTAATTTATTTTTGTACGTATGATTCAAACCATCCGTTTTCTGTATTTTTTAATATGCTCGCTTAAAATCTATAAACAATGTCATAGTTTTTTGTGTCTTAACCCAGCTTTCCATTCATTTATAATGTGATTTACTGCTGCCTCGCATTAACCCTGCAGATCAGAAAAAAGCTGAGGTGGTATCGCCACGACTATCCATCTTTTAATAATCGAGGCTATGAATACTCTTGATATGTTTTTGCACAGAGTGGGTGCTAATGATGCTGTGGATACGAAAAAAAGGAGGGAGGTACATATGCACATCGGTTTTTGCCTACTTACCTGTGGCGCTACAGTACTTAAGGCGAGTTCTTCCTCTACTGCGTCCAACGTCTGGCTGGGAATTGAATACTCTGCGAGCCGAAGTATTGGTGTCCATTCGTTCTACATTTCCTAGCTTTCTTAAACGTCCCATCCGGAGTTTTTCGTTCAAGGGCTCGTCGGTAAAAAAAACTCGTTTAATCTTCGTATCCATACCCCGTCGACGAAAACGGGACTCAAGATTGTTCGAAGAATTTTCCTCTCGGATTTCTTCATCCGCTTTCTCCGATCCATGCTTCAGCGCCGTAGAGCAGGACTATCCTGATCAGGGTCTTATATTATAGGATCTCCTTAGTAGTTCGAGTGAGGGCTTTACTAAATTTCCTACATATCCTGAAGAAACAGCAGTTGCAAGAGTAATTCTTAGTTTAATTTCTGACGAGATGTTATTGTCAGAGTTAATAGCGGAGACGAGTCCTGTACTACCTCAAATTAATATCTATCAATGGTGACGCTCTGTCCAATTCGTTGATGTTGTGTGTCCTTTCGTTTTGACAGCATACTAAGTATATTAGCCAACGTGGATTTGGATTAACAGTTGGTGGATGTTACTTACTAAGTCATCTCCGCCGGCTTTATAAAGCTTAGCGGGGAGGCAGCCATTTCCATTTATTAAGCTTGAGTTAAGATATTGCTATCCTCACCCATAAGCGAGTATTGATAACACGACGAAAAACAGCAACATCACGTTGAGTCTTACCAATGATGTCAATATCGTCGGCGTATGCAAGTAGTTGTACCGATTATTGGAAAATTGTGAATCTGGTGTTGGCTCGGGAGTTTTTCACAATCCTCTCAAGAATCAACTTGAAGAAGTCACATGACAGCGTATCGGTGATTTCGTTTTCGACCCTGATGGAGCAGCGAGAATTTTCCATCGTCAACCTACGCAAACGGACGAGTTTTTGCTGTTTTTTTTTCCAGGATCTGCCGAAGTGTGAAGATTTGATCGGTTTCCAGGCCTAAGACCACACTGATAAGGGCCGATCAGGTTGTTCGTAAACGGTTTCAGGCGTTCACATATTACGGCAGATAGAATTTTGTATGCGATGTTGAGGAGACTTATGCCTCTGTAGTAGGCGGAGTTCAGAGGGTCACCTTTTTTATGGATCGGGCAAACGATGCTGAGGTTTCATTCCTCAGGCATACTTTCATGTGACCAGATTTAGATTAAAAGTTGGTGGATGTTGCTTACTAAGTCATCTCCTACTTACTTACTTAAGTGGCGCTACAGTCCGGAATGAAACTGGGCCTCAACCAACATGCATCTCCAATAAGCCCGGTCCTTAGCTAACTACCTCCAGTTGCGCACTCCAAGTTGGTTGAAGTCGGTTTCTACTTGTGCGCGCCACTTAAGGCGAGGTCTTCCTCTACTGCGTTCGACGTCCGGCTGGGAATCGAAGACTCTGCGAGCCGGAGTATTGGTGTCCATTCGTTCTACATGTCCTAGCCATCTTAAACATTCAATGCGGAGTTTTTTGACCAGGGGTATGTCGCTGTACAGCTCGTATAGTTCTTGGTTGAATCTTCGTCTCCATAGCCCGTCAACGCAAACGGGACCGAAGATTTTTCGAAGAATTTTTATCTCAAATCGACCAAGGATTTCTTCATCCGCTTTTGAGACGGTCCATGCTTCAGCGCCGTAGAGCAGGACTGGGATGATCAGGGTCTTATATAAGATCTCCTTAGTAGTTCGAGTGAGAGCTTTACTACTGAATTGCCTTCTTAGCCCGAAGAAACAGCGGTTGGCAAGAGTAATTCTTCGTTTAATTTCTGACGAGATGTTCTTGTCAGAGTCAATATCGTCGGCGTATGCTAGTAGTTGTACAGATTTTTGGAAAATTGTGACTCTGGTGTTGGCTCGTTAGTTTTGCACAATCCTCTCAAGAATCAGATTGAAGAAGTCACATGACAGCGCATCGCCTTGCCTAGGGGTATCTTATAAATTGGAACTGGCCTTCCAGGTTGAGGGTTGTGCTTTGCGTTAACTACCCAACCATGAAAAAAAGGCAACAAAGCAGACATTACTGCCATCCAGGAAATACGATGGGATGGGCCGGGAAAAAAGAGGATGAAAAACTGTGACATCTACTTCGGACCGTGTTATAGTGATCAGAAACTGCGGCTATTCGGATGCATATTTTTTATAAGTGCCAGACTTAGGCAAGAAGTCTTATGTTTCCAAGACATAAGCGAACGCATTGTAACAATCCGCATCAAGGCCAAATTCGCCAGCATAAGCCTTATATGCGCTCGAATCCCAACGGAGGAAAAAGATGATATAGCTAAGGATTGCTTCTATGAGCTCCTTGACCAAACTTATGAGCGACTTCCAAAGTATGATGTTAAAATCGTACTGGGTTATTTGGGTGATTGAAGAGAATACGTCTTTAGCAGTATTGTCGGAAAACATAGCCTACACGAAAACACGTCGGGTAACGGACTTAGGCTAATTGACTTCGCTTCAGAACGGAATGCCACCTTAGAAAGCACAGGGTTTCCTCACCACGATATCCATAAGGGGACATGGCGGTCTCCACATCAACGAACGCTCAACCAAATAGATCATATTGTGATAGCCAAGAGGCACGCATCCAGTATTTTGGATGTCCGAACATTCCGAGGAGCTAACATCGACTCGGACCAATGCCTTGTTCCAGCCAAGTTAAGAATGCGGATATCCATCCATGTGAAAACATTTGATGTCGAAAGACTGCAATCGCAAGAGACCGCCATGACCTTCGCGCAACCCGTATCCCTTAACCTCTCGGTTAACACCATACCACCAGCATCAAATGTCGAAGAACAATGGCAACGATGCCAACAAGCCATTAGATCAGCCGCAACTGATGTGCTAGGTTTCTCGCGCCCACCACCAAGAAACACCTGGTTTGATGTGGAATGATGCCGACAGATGCTCGCATCCAAGCTCGAGGCCTATAAGGCTAAGCTGCAGGTGAAGACGAGAGCTGCCGTTGAGCTCTATAGGCAGAGAAGAAGGGAAGAACACCGGCTTTTCAGAAAGAAGAAGAAAGAGCAAGAAAAGCGCGCGATCGAGGATATAGAGAGGTGCCACTCCAGGAACGATGTTCGCAAGTTTTACAAAAGTGTAAAACGTCAAAGCCAAGGATACAAGGCTCGAACAGAATCCTGTCGAGATGAACAAGGAAATATCGTAGTTGAGACACAGTCAATGCGGAGGATATCAAAGAACCACTTCTGCAGACTGTTAAACTGCGATGACGAACAACATTCCACTGTCAGGCAGAACGAACCATTCAATATTGGCAACGACAGCGAAAGCTGCCAACCACCCGACCTAAGTGAAGTTGGCTTTGACGTTTTACACATTGGTCAAACTTGCGAACATCGTTTCTGGAGTGGCACCTATGTATATTTTCGATCGCGCGCTTTTCTTGCTCTTTTTTCTTCTTTCTCAAAAGCCGGTGTTCTTCCCTTCTTCTTTGCCTATAGAGGTCGTAGCAGCTCTCGTCTTTACCTGAACCTTAGCCTTGTAGGCCTCGTTCTTGGCTGCGAGCATCTGTCGGCATTCCTCATACCAGTGGGTTCTTGCTGGTGGGCGGGAGAAACCTACCACATCAGTTGCGGCTGATCAAATGGCTTGTTGTCACTGTTATTCGGCATTCGATGCTGGTTGTGTGGTGTTAGTTAAAAGGGATACACGTTGCGCGAAGGTCTTGGCGGTCTCTTGCGATTGCAGTCATTTGACATAACATTTTTTCACTGTATTTCTGGATTGTTGTGGCGTGGTGGATATCCGCATTCTTACCTTGGCTGCAGCAAGGTAGTGGCCCGAGTCGATTTTAGTTGCTCGGAATGTTTGGATATCCAAAATACTGGATGCGTTTGTCTTGTTTTTGAATTAAAATAAAAAGAAAAAATTCGTTAGGCAAAGCACTCCACATTCGTGTTGTTTGTATGAGGTACGAATCTCATTACGATGATAGGCTTAAGTAAACTGAATACGTTTTTGGTTTTATTTTTAATACTCTGTACAGAAAGTATATCCACATTTAATAGTAAGTAAACTAAGAATTACGTTTTTTTCAAAAGAAACAAAATATGTATTCGATGAAATTTCAAGAACATTCAGTTTTTCTGTGAATATTTAATTTGAACAATTTAAACAACACAAATTATGAAGTATGTACATATTGGCGTTCTCGTAAATTTGTCATACAATTTTTTTTCTTAAATTTCTTATTTAGTTTATACTAACGAGAAACTAGATTTCTACTTTTTGGAAACGGTTAGAATTTCTCCGTTGTAATCGTTACTTTTTTTTGTACCTTATTCATCTACTAGTTGAAACAAATGTCTTATCCTGTTGTCCGGTTGAGTTGCATTGGCTACATGCAATTGTATGATGATGTTTGTTGTAAAGTTTGCTGATCCGGGTGTAGTGCTCAGTTAATTCAGAATTGTCAATATGACTGGGTGAAACATACGCTGACAGTGGCTTATTGTCCTCGTTTTTTGTAACATTGGTCTAATAGTTTAGACTCATTGGTTGGATCTATGCGCCAAAAACTTCCCTTACCTGATTCATCTTGGGATCGTGTAACTTTAATAAGAAATCTGTTCAAACTGAGATTATGACGTATTGAATTCTGCCAACCCTTGTCCTCTTTGCGATAGTATGGATCATGTTTTGAAATAGAGGAATAAATTCCAGATAAAGTTAGTTGCTTACCAGGCGCTGCCGATATCGACTGAACTATCAACTGTATGTAACTGAATGGTGGTTTTCTGAGATAACTGTTGTTGAAAGTTGATGGAGTTGAGAACGATTGGCTTGGACTTCTGGGACAACTACTTGCAGATCTAATTGTACCGGTGGCCGATGTATATGGACTTTTCTGTTCCGAATTGGATAGTAAAATTTTCATCGGAGAATATGTTACATTTAAGCATTCCGTTGCATTTGTTCGATCAGAGATATAATGCATTTTCGACGTATTATCACTAATGGGTGTATTGCTTCTTTTATGCGATGAGGATGTTGAATGGACAAAACTTTCAAAGGAAATACAGATTTCTGTACTCGGAAACCGAAAGGAACAACTTTTTGGTAATATCATTGGTCGAGCGAATTGGCCGTGAAATATTTCATCAACAAACACACCGTTTTTACTAAGAGACGCCACATAGAAGTCGGATGTCTCCGGATTGTAAAGCACTTGGAAGTGCTTTCGCGACACAAAACTATTCCGGGCAAGAAAAATAAATCGATGACTGAAGGAGTGTATCCGAACCTATGGAAAGAGGCGATTGTAATACCGATTGCAAAAGTGAATAACCCGAAAGAGCCATCTGATTTTCGTCCTGTTAATATGTTGCCAAATGAAGCTAAAATACTGGAAAAAGTGGTGCAAATTCAACTTCAAAAATATATGGAAGACAATCGATTGTTCGTAGAATGTCAATCTGGGTTCAGAGGCAGGCATAGTTGTGAATCTTTACTAAACCTGATCATCGCGGATTGGAAATATGAAGTTCAACAAAATAAGAAAATTGTTGCTGTTTTTATCGACCTAAGAAGAGCTTTTGAGACAATAGACAGGAACATCCTTCTGAACAAGTTACATCAATATGGTATAAGAGATGCAGAATTTAAATGGTTCCAGTCATATTTAAATGAACGCAGGCAAAGAACAAGAGTTGAGGAGGCAATTTCTGAGGCGATAAAAGTTAATTTAGGAGTACCACAAGGATCAGTTTTGGGAGCGCTGCTATTTATTATTTATGTAAATGAAATGCCAAGAGTATCAAAGTACGCTTCAATACAGTTGTTCGCAGATGATGGTCTACTCTACATATCATCAAAAAACGTAAATGAATGTATAGACAAAATAAATAATGATCTAGAAAGCCTTTACAAGTGGTTTCAAATGAACAAACTAAGTCTAAATATAAGTAAAACCAAATGCATGGTCATAAATGGACAACCTGAGGCAGATATTATAATAAATGGTGAAAAAATAGAAGTAATTAATGAAATTAAATATTTAGGAATTGTTATTGATACACGTTTGAATTTTAGCAGTCACATTCAATACTTATCAAAAAAAATTAGTAAAAAAATTGGATTCTTTGGAAGAATTAGAAAACGAATACCTCTTGTTAGTGCAATTAATATCTATAATTCAATTATTAAACCTCATTTTGAGTATTGTTCAACAATAATATATTCATCAAACGCAACAATGATGGAAAGATTGCAAAAATTTCAAAATAAAGCTATGAGAATTATTTTAAAATGTCATTGGCTAACACCGACTGTGAATATGTTAAGTGTATTGAAATGGTTAAATGTGAAACAAAGAACAGTAATGAATGTATTAATTTTTGTCTTTAAAATGAAGTCCGGAATGTTGCCTAATTATTTATGTGATAAAATAATGTATGTTGAAAATGTACACAATTATAATGTGAGAAATAGAAATGATATTCGTCTTCCACTATTAAGAACTCAAAACGCCCAAAACAGTGTTTTTTATAAGGGATTTAAGATGTATAATGAATTACCCTCAGAAATCAAAAATGAAACTAATTTAATAAGGTTTAAAAAACACATTATTACGTATGTAAGAAATAATTGTGAATGATAAATGTATACCATTTTAGTTTTAAGAAAATATATTAAATGTTATAATAGCTTATTACCTGCTAAATAAACACAAATGAAATGAAATGAACTTCGCATGTCGA
Source organism: Rhingia rostrata (assembly GCA_949824845.1). Taxonomy (NCBI): domain Eukaryota; kingdom Metazoa; phylum Arthropoda; class Insecta; order Diptera; family Syrphidae; genus Rhingia; species Rhingia rostrata. The sequence continues at coordinate 38,977,831 of OX463758.1, read as the reverse complement.
AGTGGGTGTATTTCGTCCGATTTCAGTACAGTTCTCTGTAATGTATAGGATATCGTTCTTATACTTCAGTACACCATAGACATTGTTGGGCAACTGCTGCTGAACGTGCGTTTTTTGAGGTTGTGATAGGATATCGTTCTTTTGCTTCAGTACGCCATAGGCATTATAGGGCAACTGCTGTTGAACGTGAGAATGTTGAGTTTGTAATATATTATCTTCGCTATCTATTATCTGATGCTGCTGGTGATTGTAGTCAAGTTGATTCTGTGGCTGATGCCAGTCGGTTTTCGAATTACAAATACAATTATTGCCAACCTGTTGTACGGGCACTGATAATAACGAAAAAGAATGAGCCTGTGGTGATAAGTGCAGCGGTGATGATCTATTTTGCAACCCGTTTTTATTACAATTATACGTGTTCGAGGGAACACCGCCCCGCGAAATTCGATTGTCATTATTCTGGTCGACATCTTTACAGCAAGTATCGTGGCCGCAATTGCCAATTTCTATGCGTTTATCTGCGCCAGCACATTCAATGCCTTGTATCTTTGGAAACGAAGCCGCATACGTAAAGGCACGCTCTTTAAAAAAATTATCGCGAATATTCATTTGGCGAACTGGGTAGTGTCTGCGTTTGTTGGATGCCAATTGTCGCTGTTTTAGGTAAAGATTTACAGTTTGCGACTACTGTATGATAATGTCGGTTTTATATGAATAATTAGAGATTTGTCCTGTTGTTGCACTTGAAAGGAGTGGTTGTAATTCGTCATCATTTTACAAAAACGGCCAAAATGTATTCACAAATGATTTTACGTATTCTTTTCATCTAATGAGAACCGAAATCATAAAATGATTTTGTTTTTGTTTATTTACGTATTGATCTCTCTTGTTATCTTTTGATTGCCCAGTATTTAGTAAATATTTACAATTTTTGACACTGTTCCCAAACGCTTGGCATTTTTATATTTTGTTTTCGCCAGAGCATATCTACTTACACTAATTACAGTGAGTAGGGACTAGGGAGTTAGAGACACTCTCGATGATTTAATAACTTGAAATACCGCTATGCCTCACAAGTCACAAACTCACAACACGAGAAAAAAACGGCTTAAGAAAGACTTGTAGTGAAACGTAGATAGAAAGAAAAACTTTTTCGAACTGTGACACAGGGTGTGGTGTAAAAAATAGCAAAACAATATATATATAATTAATATGTTTATTTGTTGCTAGTTTATTTGTTTCCTTATTAAACTGTTTAATTATATGATAATCTTTTACTCGAACATAAAGTTTTAAGAGAAATTCCTTATTTTCATTTTTGCAGAAAATAAATCATTTTTCCAAATGAAAATGGGGTGCATCGGAAAGTTTTTAATGAAATATATATGTATTTGGAAACAGGATTACATTTTTTCTTCAAGTTTGTCTATCTAGTTTAAGTATTGTTGAGAAGGTCGTGTAGATCTCGCACCCTCATATTCTTTAAAATCTGTAAAATAAGGGGAAACATTTTGAGCTCACACTCCTAGCTAAAACTTTATTTGATTTATTTTTTCAAAATATAATTTGCGAAATAGTTAAATGCATTTTTAATATATCACATATAATATTGTTATAATTTCGGATTGTAGCGTACGAACCTACCCTGATGTGTGCAAATCGAATAGATCCATTTAGTGTCGAATTGTGGTATTGGATGCGCCCACTGAAATTAATGATTGGAATACTGCCACTGGTATCTGTCAAAACCACTTCTCGAACCATCTAATAAGTGCGGGAATCTCCGACAACCATTTAAAAAAAAATTAACATATCAACTATGTGACCTCCTCTATGCATCCTTAGATGCCTTAGGAGGATAACTTGTTGGGTGCTTTAGTCTGTTATCATTATTCATGTCTTATTTACGTAGATCCTTAAGCCAGCCATTTCCCCATATAGATGCAGCGAATGAAAGATTTGATTTAACCCAACCGTGTTGTTTGCCATGAGAGATATATCATCAGCATAGTCTATGTGGCTAAGTTCGTCAAACAGACCCCATTGGATACCATGTTTTTCAGTTTTACCAACCGTGGCAGTCATCACATCGTCAATTGCCAACAAAAACAGAATTGGTGACACGTAGATGCACTCACAATTAAATCGATCGAATGCCTTCTCCAAATCTACAAACATGAGGTACAGCGGTGATTGGTACTCAGACGATTGTTCAAGTATTCTTCGCAAGTAGTAGATGTGGTCGACGCATGATCGGCCACTACGAAAGCCCGCCTGGTGCCTGAATTTTATCCTCTCGAGAACAGTAGTTGCTATTTATTTCGGAAAAACATACAGAACGGTGCTTCCGCGCCAGTAATTACAGTTTTTGAGGTTTCCAGTGTCTGCTTTTAGAATTCTGCAGGAATGCCGCCTTGATTATCCCTGGCCAGTTGTTCATTTGCTTACCATTTTGTATATCACACCGTATTTAATGGAATTTGCTAATAATCTATCAGAAACGTTGGGCTTATTGTCCTTCAGTTTATTGATAGCTCAAAGGATCCGTTCTATAGTAGGAGATGAGTTCATTAAATAAACTTTTAATCGGTCCGGAAGAAATGTTCCCCAAAGCTCATTCTCGCATTTTAGATGGGTGTATACTAACTAACCTGTGTCAACGAAAGAAACGTAAACAAATATTACATATTCTTTACTGCCCTCATTATTTTAAAAATAAGAGCGATAACAGGTTAGAATCTCCTTCTTAAATGCCAACATCTCATTGACAGGCTCAGTGTCGCGATGTGGATACTGATAGTGCTTTGAACTGGAGCGTAGAAGGGTTGGAAGAAAATCCTGCTATATATAAGATGTGAACTAGGGATGTTCACTGATGAAATGTCTGCTTGCTTGTCTGATGCTATACTTCTAATTAACAGTTTGCTAAAAGTTTTACAACATATAAAGGATCAACATATTGCGGCTGACAGTGACAATTATAGCCCATAATATTTTACTTTTGTGGGAAATTTTATAGCCGAGATCAATAACAGATTAAGTTATTTGGAGAGTGAGGAGTCATTTATTTTAGCAACAACAGATTATCTGCAAATAATTTGAAAAAAAAAAGTTCCTGTCCTAAAAAGAATCTGCCATTACTTAGCTTTAACAATAATTCTTATCTTAATAAATAATACCTTTGAATTTTTTTAATTTGACCTTCTGTTAAGCAAATAAATATATTCAAGCGCCTGAGGTACTTCCTTTTTTGTATATTTGATTTATTATCTACAAAGCTATTGATATCGGTATCGCAGTTTTTTTTGCTACAGTAATAGGTATCGTATCGGCCAAACTATGTATCGTTACATCCCTAGACTCTGAACCATCATAGTCTCTTGGCCAAACTAAAAGTGAGAGTATCACTGACCTAACCTTCACACTTTTACAAATGGTAATCACTCTCAAATCCAAGAACATTCGAGAAGATTAAATTCTTGCTTCGTGATGTTGTATGAAGAGAACTATCAACAAATGTTCAATATGAAAAGTCATCTTTGAATTGAGACTTATCAGTCCATTGTTATTTGCGCAATATTGGCATTTGCCTGAAAAGCCAAACCCATCATCATATATGACAATCTCTTCATTCTACAGGTCCCCTTTTTTAGAAATTTTTTTTTTGTAGCTTGTATGCGTACGTTTGGAATAACAAAAATAAATTGCATACAATAATCTTGATACAAATTTATTGGTAAAACAAATCAACAAAATCTGGTCATACACACTAGATAAGAATTACTTAGCTTGACAGTTCCTCTAAAACAAGAAACCAATCTCATTGCGTACACTCTCAAGGTATTGCATGAAATCCTGTCGAACAGAATTTCTCCAGTCGTAAAATCCGTCTTTAGTGCTGAAGCAGTCAACATACCGATGCGTAAGCGCCATCGATAATGGCAGTGTTACACTTTTATTGCTCTCAGTGTGCATGCTGGGTTTGTACGCGTATAACTTGTGGTCCGCCTTCAACTCTGGATCATAGAGTGCATTGTCGATTAATAGCTTATTCTTGTGGTCCAGACAAACACCATATGACGCCAATTCAAACCGATGAATATCACGATCATAGTGATCCAGCGAGCGTAGTACGGATCCTTGATCCTGAATCTTTTTATTTGGATACACAAACTCATTAATGTTCAGCATAAATGTAAATTTGGCACCGTTTGTATTACGCATTAAGCAATCAGTTTCGATGAGCTTGCGAATCCTTTTTGTGTCGTTTTGGGCAAACGGAAAATTGAATGGGAAATAATTTAGATTAACGCTCGTCTTGCGGAGTACTTTTCTTATGTGGTAGGGAACTGCATCACCATTGTAGATAAAGAAATGATCAATTCCTATCGTCTGATGATAGAAAAAGAACTGCAATAAGTTCGATTTCGTAGCGAAGCTCATGTTACTATTGAATCCTACCATGTTAAGGCAAATTGTTGCAACCTGCACGTCATGTGTAAGCTGTGACTTCACGTGACGCAACAGTAGTTTATAGTCCACCTTACTAGTTACCTCTGTGAAAACAAGTTTCTCTGGGACCCCAAAATCCCGACTGAGTTTGCACAGAAACTTGTATGAGAAAAAGTCAATTTTGTCTGTGGACGTTTCACGTTCGTCCAAATGGTAAAATTTAAATTTTCCAGTAATGACTTTGCCGTTGCTATACTGCAAGGCGCACTTAAAGTTTACAATCGCCGATTTCTTACCAGTAACTAAAGCTATCGCTTCTCCACCGGCTATAAGTTCGTTTCGCATCCAAAAGGAAGTGTAAGCATGAAAGGAATCTCCAATTTGTTGCCACACTGGAAGCGGGTAGGCAAAATCATTGAAATCCTCATCTTTTGTTGCATTCTCCAAACGCATTATTAGCGCAGAATCCTTGCGACCAAAGAAGTTCACTACGTGCAGGATGTACTTCAGTCGATTGTTTTCGCTTTTGTACATAAAAAGTACTATCAAACTTATGGCAGAGATGACGAGGAGCAGTAGTTGTTGATACTTCCTCATTTTGATTGTTTCTTAATTAGTTTGATTTAAAGTGTTAAATTAAATTGTTTACATTGATTTAAACATTTTTTTTTTGTATTGTTGAGTTGTCAAACTTAAAGCTAAAAGCGACATGAACATGACAGATATTTGTGAAGTTTGATGCAGTACAATTGTTTTAAGCAGAATAATAACTGTGACTCTTAAACTGTAATGAAGAAACTAATGTTCCATTCACATCAGCAATAACGAATATAACGGGTGATTTTTCAAGAGTTATGTTTTGAGATTGGCAGCATTGGTTAGCAATTAGTGAAAAGTTTTCGGTATACTCTGGCATTTAATCATGGGAAGACTTGCAAACGAGCAATGATTGCAAATTATTGGAATTTGTTATAAAATTCTTGCTTTTTCAAAGACGACCGTGTAATAAACGATACCGTGCTCAAAAAAGTGACGCAAAATTGGACCTTCCCAATGGAACATTTGCAACGGAGCCGCGGACAACATTTACATGAAGTTATCTTTAAAGCGTAAATGGCAAAAGCTAATTCATCGATTACAATAAAATTTTTGAATATTTAATGCAAATTTAAGTGTTTTTTATTAGATTTAAAAAAAAACTACGCATAATAAATCTTTTTTTTTTTTTGATATTCATTTTTATTTTACTTTATCTTAAAACTAACTTACATGCTAGACAAAAATTCATGAAAAACTAGCTTACTTATCAACTACTTAAATAACTTACTGGCCCTATGCGGGCGCCCTAAATTAAATGATAACAACTTAATTCTAATGCCTTTCGGCCTATTATCTAATAAGTAAATCTAATAGTAATAAAATGATTTCTACCAAGAAACATTTGAGAAAAACTTGGTTTCTTGTCCTTTTTTTTTAATTCAAACTTACATGCTAATTAAAACTACTTATCGACTAACTTAAACTACTTAAAAATACTTACATCTAACTAAATAAAAAATGAAACTTAAAAACTAGAACAGCCACAGCAAGCATTTTGATTTTTTTTTTTTTTTTTTTGGTGCCACCACGACTGTTTCCCTTAACAGAACCTAAACAACTATGCAAGTCGGCCATATCTTTTCAAAAGTCAAAACTAACTATAACTACGTTAACCACCACAACAGGTTCTCCTGTTGTAACCTACTCCGGCGGTCCCAATCGGACACACTCCTGCTGAACCGCAGGCACTCTTCTCCGCCTTAAGCGACGACGTCTCGGTCGTATAGGACGCGCCTATCCACAGTTCGTCGGGAGACGTGGTAGATTAGCGGAAGCGCCGATCTATCCTGTATCAGCCCTCGACTATCCAAATATAGGAAAGCTTCGGGCGGAATAAAGCCGCTTAAACGCGCACTCTCAAAATATTCATCATTGGGATAGAAGGCCCCAAAGATGAGACTATTGTTCGAAGCCATCGCTATTGCAGCGTGAAACCGAATGAGTTTCACCAGAAAATTGTCTATTCGGTTTATGTTTGCCCCGTTGTATAGGACCTGGTTGGAATAGTATTTTGTGTAGTCAGATACTGGTGTTCTGTGAAGTCCAAGGCAGCTCCTCAGACACTGCCTCTCAAACACCCGTATCTTTTCCATTTGAGATGGGGCAACGTTGAACCGCACCGGGCACCCATAGGCAATCATCGGCCTAATGAGGGCCATGTAGCAAATCACTTTCACCCTGCTGTCAAGACGACTGCTATAAAACAATCGTCTTGTCAGGCCAAATGCTCCCCTAGCTCTAGCCAGAGCAGCATCTACATGTCTTCCGAAATATAGATACTGATCTAACCAGATGTCAAGGTACTTTACTACACTTTTACTCGCCAGTGGCTGTCCGTTTGGTCCAACGATCACCAGCTTTCGCCAGTTCTTTCTCGTATCCCTAGAGGCCCTAGACAACGGTGTCCTAAACAGGATAGTTTCTGATTTCTGAAAGTTGATTTTCAACTTCCAGTCATCACAATATCTCTGGATCTTTTCGAAGTCCCGCTGCAAAAGAGTTCGTATGACTTCGACAGTAGAGGCTGTTCTGTACGCGATAAGATCGTCCGCATACGCAATTGCCTGAGTAAGACTACCTATCATATCACTAGTGTAAATGCTGAAGAGAATCGGCGAGTTTACCGCTCCCTGTTGCAGACCATTCTTAATGAAAAATTCTGTGGTAGAAGTTACATTGCCACTTTTGACAACAAACGTTCTACCAGTCAGCATGTCATGAAGCATATATATCAGTGGTTTACTTATGCCAAGTCTGGTCAGCTTTAGATAGAGGCCCTCTAACCATACGGTGTCAAAAGCCTTCTCTAAATCAACCAGACATGCACCGGTGCACTGTTTTTTGGCTTTGTTCCATTGTATATCAGAAACGAGTTTGGAGGCGGCATGAATGCAGTCATGTCCAGCCTTGAAGCCAAACTGGTTCTCTGGTATAATATTATTGTCCTCAGACCACTTGAACAGTGCTCGATTGAGAATCTTTTCGAAAACCTTGCTGATACTCGGAAGGAGACTTATCGATCGGAAATTCGCCGGATTGGAGTTGTCCTTTCCCTTTTTCGGGAGAGGATGAACCACCGCCGTCTTCCAACGCACTGATTAATATGCATTATTCAGCGCGTTGTTGAACAGTGTGGCGTAAATGTCCACAGCTTCAGGGGGTAGGTGTCGCAGTACAATGTTGGATATACCATCGACTCCTGCTGACTTCTTTTTCTTTATGGAATCGAAGATGATCTGGAGTTCCACCTTCGAGATTAACAGGGGACTAAACCCACTTCGCTCGGCGACTATGGCGTTTGCCAAGTTTTCGTCATCAAACCGGGTGAAACCACGGTTCTCAGATCGCCATTGCGTTATGTCGTTTCGGAGATAGACATGATGGAGCAGGGCATTGTTTTCCAGGACGCGGTTCGGGCGAATGCTATCATTCACCTTATACACTTCCTGAAAGACAGCCCCCACTGCCTCCACTTTCTCCTGAGGATCTTCAATAACATAGAAATCGTCGTCGAAGACGGCTTCCCCCGGATCAATTCTTGCTGTCAAAAGTATGTTTGTATTGTCAGTTGTTCGTTGGAGCTTAATACACGGAAGGTCGTTATGACCTTTCCTCCTAAAGATCTTATTAATTTGTGGAAACATACTCGGGTCGCTGGAATTTACGGCCCGAATTATGTTATTCCAAAACAAATTAATGGACAACCGATAGTTCTCCTTGATCAATTGGTTGATGTTTTTGATCGACGCCTTCAGTGTTCTAATCTCCGGGTCGCGAGGGTTTGTCAGTCGTCTGTACAAGAGTTTAAGTCTTGTCAGAAGTCCGCTTTTTTATCTGTATAGTGCGTCAATGGTCGCGTTTCTGTACGTAGACGTTATTTCATGTTCTTTGTATTTCGGTATCGTCCTGTTCATTGTTCGTTGAATCGCTTCGTCCATTTGTTGTAAGTATTCGTCGATTTCGTTGTTTGTTAGGTTTCTGTTGTTTGGTGGGTAAATGGCCCTCGAACGTAGTTCTCTTGATAAGGCGTTGGTGAAGCGAGGCCAGCGCATCTTACCGTAGTTGTAAGAATGCACAGGCACATACTCCTCCAGCGCCACAAGCTCGTTCAGAAGCTGTATTACGGCGGCGAGTCCGCAGTGATCACTGTCGTACTCAATCGTCCGTAAACAGTTTCGCGGGTGTTGACCTACTCTGTTAGTAACTGTCAGTCTTGTGTCTCGCAGTAAAAGATCCAGGAAAGCACCGCTTCTCGGAAACGATGGCCTATCTGTGGCGAGAATGTCGATCCTATATTCAACATTGTAGTGGACCATCTAATTGTAAAGATGGTTACCCCGAGGATTTTGTAATTGATTTCCCCAATCTTCGTGTTTGGCATTTAAATCTCCGGCCAAAAGATAAAAGTTCTCCACTGAGTTCAGTCTTAGAGATTCGAAAAGTTTTCCGAGCTCTGTTGTAAAAAGTGTAGGCTGAGGTGCTTCCGGTGCGTAGGCCGCTATCACATACAGTCGCTTCCCTTGTTGGAGAGGAATGCATATGACGCAGGCTTCCAGCAGCCGGAATCGGCGAACTTCACCACTATATATGACCATATAACTAATGCCTTTTCGTATAAAGATAGCGACCCCGCCTCCTTGAGTGGAGTTGGGTCGGTCCCTTCTTACGATATTGTAATTATTATTAGTCAATTTATGCTTCTGGTTTAGCTTAGTTTCGCTAGCCATAAGCACATCGGGACTTTGGTCTATAAGCAACTGGAATAGATTAGCTCTACGTTCGATCCTAATCAGTGAATTTACATTCACAGCCAGGATCTTTAAGGGTCTCTCTGACAGCGCGCCCATTAAGATCTAATTTGCGTTAAGCTCGGCAACAAGGAGTAGATATAGTCTACTCTTGACGCCTGCTCCCGTAACTGGCATAATAAATCATCCGTTAGGTATTGTTGTCGTAAAAATGTGTTCGACATCGAGATTTTGATTGATTCTAACATTATGCTGACGCTAACTTTTTGGTGAAATTGAATGAAATAGACTAAAATTTTATACCTGCAAATCTTAGTCCTCAACAATAGACCTATTTCAGATTCTAATGAATAATGCTGACAGTGTTTTGCATTTTCCTCTTAAACGAAACATTTATATCCTTATAAATAAAAAAAGTCCTGTTCTATCTTTACACTAACTAGTCTTGGAATTCAATTATTTTCCTATTTATAAGATGTTCCAGTAACAAAAATCGTTTGTTGTTGTTATGGATGACAGTGAGGAAAAAAGATTAACATAAGAAATAACTTAACTGCTTAAAAAAACCATCAAAGGAACAATGTGGTGAAAAAGTCCCAATCATGGTAAGAAGTGTGTTGACACCAATACAAACCGACAAGAAAGAAGTGTTGTACACAAATTACCGATTATTTTGGTATTATTGGGTTTATATCCAACATATAGTTATTCTATTCAAAAATTCAATGAACGCGCAAAAAATAACTTTGCTTTATAGCTCTTTAAAAAATACATCAACTTTACGTCAATTACTCGTTAACTCGTTAATTCGTTGATATAGTCAATCGTATGTTAATTAACCCCAAATCAACTTTTTGTTTTTCAATGAGCAAGATTTATTTTTCTGAAGTAATGTTAGCTATAAATGGGCCCTTATATTGCGGTTACTATTGGGGCTGTTGGTATTAAATAAAATTGAAAACAAAGCGATTACTTGGCAGCACTACAAAGGTTAACAACGTGACGTAACGCAATACATATACCTTTCCTACTCGTTATATTCAACTTTCACTCGTTACTAAAGAAAAACGAGCCATGCGCGATGAGCCGGCATCTTCAACATATTTTTCTTGACGGCGGTGGCTTCATTTCGTGAAATATATTTCTCTTTGGATGCAAGTGCTTTTCTGCGTGAATTGTCAATTTCTGCAAAAATTGATATATACATATAAATAAAATTAATTATTTCGGGATTATTTATTTTAGTAAAATATTCTTACAAAACAATTAAATGGTGAGTGCTTTCTCCACATAAACAATTTAATTTAATATTTTAGTTTTGTGTGAAAAATCAGTGCCTAGCTATGGACGCCATTTTGTGATAGTCTAATAATTTTTTTTATTGGTGTTGATTTAAGAAATTTTTGGTAAATGGGTGTTTCTTTAGAAAATATAGTTTAAACAAATTAAAACATACTTGTGGCTACGAGTTAAAGCGTATTTGGTGTACAAAACATGGAAATTGTTTATTTTTCATTTGTGGTTTATACATGCATACATACTGTACGCACATTCGTATGTGCTTTTTATCTACGTTCAAGTGATTGCTTTGGAATTATTCAATTAATTGATTAATTCGTAACTCAAAATGGAAGTATTTTTGTCTGTACTTGATTATTCTTTTGCGTTTATGTATCCCGAAATTGATTATATGTAGGGAATATTTTTTCCTTTGTACATGTCTGTTTGTTGGGTTTCTGGTGATTTTTTTTGTAATAATAAGCATTTTGCTGTCATACTAATTTTCTGTCGCTCTAAATTGTTCTGTTTCAACTGAGTTAGACATAAAAAGTTATGATTAAAAGTTAGGTGTTTAGTAAATAATTATTTTCTACCGAGTAATTTTGCTTTGGTACAAAATGCCATTTGGTTTCGCTTAGTAGGTACCATCAGAGTTGGACGTGGCATTGAGGAAACAATTGGCGGTATTTTTGATTAGCATTATTAAACCACGTATAAAATTGTAAAAAGAAAACAATTGTCTAACGAAGTGTAATTGCAAACAACTACATATTGGCTAACATATTTTAAAGAACCTTGACCTCTTAATCAAGAACCTATTTTTTGTTGTGTTTAAGGCTTAAAGCCAAAAATGCAAAAATATAATGATCGGTGGAGGGGTGTGTCTTTTCCTCTTTTTTTTCCCAAATGGCGAAAGACCAATTCGCATGATTAAGACAACGTTGGCTTTTATAGTTTCAGGATGTATCCAAGGAAGTTGTTTTTTTTTTAATGTTTTGTATCTGCGGTGACAACCACAGACAATTAGCAACAAAAATCAAAATTAAATAAATCAATTTACTTGTGTTGCCGTCGCATTGTGTACCAACCTATCTATTCTCCAGTGATCGAAAATTGACAAGGCAACAATTTCAGTGTCGGCAAAAATTAATCACATCTTCTTGGATTAACGGCAATATAAGCGTTATATTGCCGTTAACCTTGATTTATTCCCAAAAGTAAATCTATCAGTGAATTTTATTACTCATTGAGAACAGACAACATCGGAACAACGTGAGCCTTGACTTAAAGCCAAGCATGAGAAGTCCAAATCTATAAATTTGGTGTAAGACGCTTTGTAAAAGTAACATAAGGACAATTCTAGCATTTGGTACTATGACACGATGAAGCGTCAAAAGGCCAATTTATTTGGCTTTATGACACTTTCAATTGCATATTTAAGGTTGTTGTTTTTTTTTTTAGAGGTATATGACTTTGAAATGAAATAAAACGTTGATAGTTTCAAGTCACTATATTCGAAAGATAACCTTCTTATAATTTAAATACGATTTCTCGCATACGACTGTCACGGACGGTGTCGAATTTTCGATGACTTTTTGCAACTTTTCAGGCCGTTAACCGGCAACAATGCTGCGAATCTTGTCCTACAAGTGGTCAATCGTTTCGGGCTTATCGGCGTAGACCACTGACTTCACATATCCCCACATAAAGTACGTTTCCTTCGACAAATCAATTTACGAGCTGTGTGAAATGTTGCGCCGTCTTGTTGACTCCACGGTTACATTGCTTAAGGCCCATTCACCGAATCTACGCCGTGATCTTTGTGCAAAATCTTCCAATTCTTCCTGTGCACGATGATGGATAGACTGATTCGGGTCTTCCTCTGTACGCACTGTACGACGTCTCTATGAATGCGTATTATCATTTAGAGTAAACTGTGCGAAAACGTTCCATATTTAATCGAATAAATTGCTCTAAGGAACAATTAATTTGAACGTAAAATGTATGTAGTGCGCGATACGTATTTCGAACAGAACCATGATTTTCAGAATACTGCACAATCAGTCTATTCATCTTTAAATGCCAAACCAAACAAAAAATAAATCACTTGACAGCTGACAACGAGGTTTATACCTCTAAAAAAAACGTTATATTTGCTTCCTTGATACGTTAGTAAACAAGAAAGAACTAAAATTAAATATTGATCCGACTGAATTAAATATCAACGCGGTGATAAACGAAACAACGGCGGTATTGTCTTAAAACGTGCAGATAAAGACTCAACCAAAAAACTGAAAAATGTAACCTAAAGCAAAATGAGCAAAGATTATCATTTGAAATTCCCGGATATGGTTGAACATAAAATTTGTATAATGAATGTGGGAAATGATGAAAATCCTGGTGGAATATTTAATAAAATTGTAAAACAAAATCCAGAACTTGAAATAAAAGTTTTAACTATTTCAAAATAAAAACAAGTGGAGAAACTTAAATATTGTAGTCGAAGTAAATAGTGACAGTTTCCATAACATACTTACATGGGTGGAACTAAAGTTGGTTGGGTGAATGTTTTGTTAGAGAATTTTACAACTTAACACGATGTTTTACCTGTCAAGGGTTCAATCATTATTCTAACTTTTGTAATAGTAAAAATGCTTGTATAAAATGTGCAGGGGAGCATAATGTTAAAGAATGTGTTAAATGTGAATCCGAAATGCATTAATTGTACCATGACAAATGAATCACTTGGTATGGATGCAGATTGATCATGAAGTGCGAGACAAAAATTGCCTCGTCTATTTGCAAAAACTGATAGTGCTAAAAGATCGAATTCAGTACTGACAACTAAGTTGTTGATACTTCAACGCTCAGGAGTTGCTAAAGAATATGTATGGAATAGAGGCTGTTTTAGTTGACAACAAACTTGAGTATCAGTCTCAGGTTATTGCTGTTTAGAAACTTATTTAAAAAGTAATATAAAGGATATGGAGATAAAATCGCCAAACTTATAACGAAAAGACTGAGTTGATTGCAGTGTTCAACGGGTTACCGAGAAGTTAATGGGTATATGTTTTGTATATGTTAAGCTGAATGTTTAAATATTACTAGGTATTGCCACAAATCCCAATATCATTATTTTAGGTGATTTTAATATTGACTTTGTAATAAGTGTACATATGAAAACAAAATAAAAGAACTACTAGTAGACAATAACTGTAAGCAAATCATAAACGAGCCAACAAGAATCACAGATACGTCGCGGACTTACTATGTGATTTCATCAATCGAAAGTATCCGCCCAAATGATACTGTGAATGAGTTAAAAATAAGTGATCACGAATCAATTCTGTGATTTCGATGTGATTGGGACCCATTTTATTAAAAATTATTATTAATTCATTTGACCAACGCATTTTCCTAGATAATTAAAAAAAATCTGTAATATTTCCTATACCAAGAACATCTAATAATGCAGGGTGTCCGCCGGGAAGGTATACTACTTTGTTTGTTTATAATTTTTGTTTAATGAAATGGAATGGATCTTATATTGATAAATGTTTTATTTAATAATCAAATCAGGCGACTGTGGAGACCAATTAACATCACCGTTTCTTGAAACAACTTGTTGTGGAAAGAGGTCCGCAGTAATCCCATTGTATGCGATATGGCACCGTCTTGTTGATACCACATGTTAATCAAGCATAAAGCATGCAGTTGTGGCGTTAAAAAGTTTCAATCATATCACGATATCGCTCCCCATTCACAGTTACCGTTACGCCGTTTTAATTTTCAAAGAAGTAAGGCCCAATGATTCCTCCTGACCAAATTGCAAGACTGTAACTTTTAAAATGAAAATGTGCCTCGTCACTCATTACGATTTTTTCATGAAAATCGGGGTTGTCATGGGCTAGCTGTAACATCCTATTGGTATATGTACGGCGGCGTTAATGGCCTTGTGGAAGAAGCTCTTGTGTCAACTGAATCTTAAATGGAAACAAATGCAAATCCTTGTGTAAAATTGTCGCCAAAGTTGTTCTTTGATGACCAAGTTCCTGAGAACGGCGTCGAATTGGGGTTGATGGATTGTTTTGAACACTTCCTGGAGCAGCAGTAATGTTTTCAGCCGATCTTGCAGTACGCTGTGGTCTATGCTTGGCCCTATCACCTACAGACTCTCTTTCTTCGAAATCATTCACTACACGATAAATAGTGTGTTTTGTTGGCACGTTGTTTCTCCCAATAAATTTGATATTGATAATGATATTTCCATAATAAATTTGCCAAATATGAACTGGCAAGACTATTGTCAACCAAAATGGTGGCAAAACAAGTATAGTAGACCTTCCCGGCGGACACCCTGTATAAACGTGATACATTTAGACCCATAAACATGCTACCAATTTTAGAAAGAATTATTTAATAGGTTGCACATGGACAATTATTTAAATATTTTTCTGATAACAAAATATTTATACAAAGTGAATCGGGTTTGCGCTCAACTCATAACTGGCTGATCATGACTTTAAAAAATCAACTTCATGAAAAAAATAAAATAATTTCGGTATTCTTAGACCTTCAAGGATCTTTCGAAACAATTAACAGATCAATGCTTCTAACAAAATCAAACAACTACGTATTTTTGAGTAATAGAACTCAACGAACTAAAATTAATCAGTGCTTATCACATAGTGCATTTAATTCATTCGGAGTGCCACAAGGAACAATACTAGGTTCATTGTTATTCCTAATATATATAAATGACATATGTCAAGTTATTAAATATTGCACCATATCATTGTTTGCAGATGATACACTCTTATTTGTGTAGACTTTCAGCTAATTACTGAGTATTTTAATTACGACTTAAATAAAATGTGCGTGTGGCTAGAAATGAACAAACTATAAAAGATTAATGTAAATAAAACGAAATGTTTGTTTATAAACGCGGATTTTGAAGCTAACATACAAATTAGCAGTAATCAAATTGAACAAGTGCAATCAATTAAATACCAAGGCGTGATTATAGTCAGTGAACTAACTAAATAACAACCATCTTGATTATGTAGCTAAACCAATTAAAAAAAAAGTGTGCTTTCTGAAAAGGATACGTTAAAACATATCAGTAATATGCACTATAAACATATACAACAACATAATTAAACCGCATTTTGAATTCTGCTGAACTATACAGCATACTCTTCATGGTCAACGCAGCTGAAATCAACAGGCTATAAAGGCTTCAAAACAGGGCAATGAGAGTCATTCTCAAATGCAGTTTTTAGACCCCAATCAGCTGGATGCTCTCGTGTCTACAATGGCTTAATATCAAACAGAGGCTAACATTCAATGCAGCAATATTTGTATAGATACCATATAAAATGGTTCCTGAATACCTTTCATTAAATTTAAATGTAACACATGAAGTTCAACGTTATAACCTAAGATCTAATAACAATTTTAGATTGTCACTTTATAGAGAGAGTAGAACTCAAAACATGGTTACGTTAGTTAGTTAAATTTTTTATTTAGCTATAAAGCCATTTTTGTTTAAATATTTACAATATACATTAAATCCAATGTATTGTAGAGTGTATTGTGTGAGTGTGTGAATTTCTATATCTGTCCGATTTCTCAGGGTATATACCGTCGCTTTATTAACTGTTGTCATCCTTAGGCTTAGGTTGTTTTTTTATTTTGAAAACTAATAACATAGTTGCAAAGAATAATCTTTGGTTTATGTTAAGCCAATTTAATGCATTGAGCATGAACATGCATATCACATCTAAAAATTATCCGCATAGCTTTGTTTTGCAATTTTTACATTCTGTTTTTTGATGTTATATCACAGAAATACAAGACACTTGACAATATTCAAAATGAGATTTAATAATAACATTATATACCTTTATTGCACTGTTCATTGATATATTTTTTTTTACTTAGAACACCAATTTTTTTAGACACTTTATTGCACAAGTAGTTTATATGTTCTTTAAATTTCAGTTTATTGTCTAAAATAACACCAAGTTATTAAATATTCTCAACAATTTTAATAGGACAAATAATAATATTAATGTTTATTTGGGTTGGTGGTGAATTCACGTTCAACAACATACACATACATTTTGATTTAGTCACATTTAGTACAAGACGATTTACTTTTAACCATATATATATTTCACTTAAATCACAGTTTATATTGTCTACACATTGTTGCATATTTCCATTTGATATATATATCAATGAGTCGTGATCAAATAAAACCAGTTTTGAGAATTTTATCACTTTTTCTATGTCATTAATAAATATGAGAAACAGCAGAACTCCTAATATTGTACCTTGTGGGATACCAATATTAATACCCACCTCTGTTGATATACTATCATTTACTTTTGTTTTTTGTGTTCTTCCTTCGGAAAAGCTTTTGAACCATTTTTGTTCAGTCGATCTAACAATATATTTGTAAAGTTTTTTTCATTAGAATAGTATGATCAACAGTTTCAAATGCACTTTTGAGGTCCAAAAAAACAGCTATGACAGGTTTTCGTTGGTCAATTTTTTGGGGATCACTATGGATTCTTTCCAAGTTTTGGGGAAGATTCCACTTGAAAGACAAATATTTATGATGCGCATTAGAGGTGGTCCTACAAAAGTTATGTACAAAAGCATTATTTTTTTTTGATGAATTACAAATTGTGATAAAAAATGAATCTAATAACCATTCTTTTAAAAGACTCTTAATAGTTTACATCAAATCTAAAGTTTAAAACTTAAAACGAATTCAAATTATTTAGTTACTTATCATCCTAGTGATTAATGAATAATGCTTTTAAAAATGTATAGTACGTTCCATTTGGCTTTATGTTACTTTCCTCATTTGGCCTAATGTCGCTTTATCGAAGTGTCACTTTTAATCGTCGATCCTGACGGACTATAGAGGCGAAGGTTGTACCAATAACTTTACATTCTGTAGAGCGACATTGGAGGTTTAAGATGAATAGAACAGATAAAGCGAATGGACACCAATAATTCGTCTTGCAGACTCTTTGATTACAAGCCAGACATCGGACACAGTAGATAAAAAAAACTCGACTAATTGGCGCGCACAAGTAGAAACCTTCACGCTAATCAAAACAAATAAAGCTTGGTGTATCATCTCGAGATGCAAACGATTTACTATGGGTACAACAACAATAACACTCAATTTGCATTCTTGTTGCCTTATGTCCTGTAGATATTTGGTTTAATAACGTTGGCTGCGTTACTTACTACATATTCAAGTGGCGCTACAGTCCTGAATGAACCTGGACCTCAAACTACTACCTCCCCAATTAGCCCGATCCTGAGCTCCAGTTGCGCACTCCAAGTTGGTTGAGGTAAGTTTCTTCTTGTGCGCGCCAAGGCGAGTTCTTCCTGGATTTTTTTTTTACCAGGGGCATGTCGCTCAGGTAGTTCTTGGTTAAAACTACGTCTCTATAGCCCGTCAACGCAAACGAAACCAACGATTTTTCGAAGAATTTTCCTATCGATCGACCAAGGACTTCTTCATCCGTTTTTGATACGGTCCATGCTTCAGCATGAGGGCTTTACTAATGAATTGCCTTCTTAGCCCGAAGAAACAGCGGTTGGCTTAATTTAATTCCTTGCTTAATTTCTGACGAGATGTTGTCAGAGTTATTAGAGGAGCCGAAGTAGACAAAGTTGCGTACTACCTCAAAGCTATATATGTCAATTGTGACGTTCTGTCTAATTTGTCGATGTTGTGTGTCCTTTCGTGTTGACAGCATATACTGCTAAATTTGACGCTTCTTTCTCTATACCAGAAAACGTGGCTATGACATCACGTTGAGTCCTACCAGTGATGTCAATATCATCGGCGTCTGCTTGTATTTGCACCTATTTTTGGAAAATTGTGACTCTGGTGTTGTCTTGGGAGTTTTGCACAATCATCTAAAGAGTCAAATTGAAGAAGTCACATGATGGAGCAGCGATAATTCTCCATCCTACACAAACAGTTTGGGCGGTATATCAAAACTAGATGGTTGTGTATAGTTCGTCTCTATAAATGCTGTCGTATGTGGCTTTGAAATCGATGAATAGATGGTGGGTATCGTTTTGGACTTCTTGAGTTTTTTCTGGTAAACGGTTTCAGGCGTTCACATATCACGGCAGATGGGTCTTGTAGGCGATGTTGAGGACTTGGCGCAGTTCAGAGGGTCTTCTTTTTTGTGGATCGGGCAAACGATGCTGAGGTTCCATTCTTCAGACATACCATCCGACCAGATTTGGCTTATGAGTTGGTGGATGCCACTTACCAAGTCAACTCCATCGGCCTTAAAAAGCTTAGCGGGAACGCCCTCATTTCCGGCATTATTAAGCATAAGTTTAGATATTGCTATCCTCACTTTACTCCGGTCGGGTGGTTGGCAGATTTGGCTGTCGTTGCCAATATTGAATGGTTTGTTCTGCCGTTTAAAGGTCTGCAGAAGTGGTTCTTCCATATCCTCAGCAGCATCGACTACTACTACTATGCTTTCTTGTTCATCTCGACAGGATTCTGTTCGAGCCTTCTATCCTTGGCTTTGACGTTTTACACTTTGGTAAAACTTGCCAGCATCGTTCCTGGAGTGGCACCTCTCTATATAGTTCCATCGCGCGCGATGTTTGCTCCTCGGAATGTTCGGACATCCAAAATACTGGATGCGTGTCTCTTGTAAAGGGTGTTTTTTTTTAGAGGTATAGAACTTTGAATTGAAATAAAACACAAGAAAATCGTTTTAATGACTACGGAAGAATATTTTTATGCCATTAATGTTTAAATAAGATTTTGGGCATGTGGCCGCCGCAGCTGGTTCGAATAAAGCCAAGTCTAGAGGTCCAATTTCCAACCACTTTTTCGAGCATTTGTGTTTGAGTGTTGGCTTCCAAGTCTCCTAACGTTTCTGGTTTGTTGGCGTAGCCCAAAGAAAATAATCCAATGATATCAAATCACACGATCTTGGTGGCCAATTGACAGTTCCATTAGGCGAAATTATGCGCTCATTGAATGTTTCCTTCAATAAATCGACTGTGATGTGTGCTGTGTGGCATGTAGCGCGGTCTTGTTGGATCCACATTCATGCCATCCAATTCGGGAACAGAATAGTCGGTTGTCATGGCTCTACACCGGTCTCCACTAACGGTAACTGACTCTCCAGCATCATTTCGGAAGAAGTATGGCCCAAATACCAAACAGTCAGTTTTAGTGGATGAAATGGCGTCTCAAGAGTCTCATGTAGATTCTCTTCAATCGAAATGCGGCAATTTCTCTTGTTGACGTAGCCATTCAAACAAAAATGTTCGCCTCATTACTGATGAAAATTACCATCGAAATCAATTTTATTTTCGGCCCATACACCAAAATCACGACGCATTCCAGGGTCTCGCGGCTTTAATTCTTTTCTGCACAGGCTGCAGACTTCAACTTCCATAAAGTTGATGGACAAATCTCCAATTGCTGTGCACGGTGGCGAACCGATTCATTCGGGTCCTGTTCAACACTTTGCTCTACAGCGGCAATTGTTTCTTCGGTGCGCACTGTTCGACGTCTCTGCGGATATGTATTATCACATAGAGTAAACGTAGTGCGAAAACGATCCATGGTTAACCGATTTAATTACTCTAATGGACGATTATGTCGACAATAGAATGGACGTAGCTTGCGGTAACCTTCGCGAACTGAATCATTATTTTCGAAATAAATTTCAATGATTTGCAAGCGTTATTCATTTGGCAACCTGTTCATATCGAAATCGCAAACCAAACTGAACATAAATGACATTAGAATTGCCCAATTTGACCACAAATGTTTCTCTGTTCAAAAAACCAACCCCTAAAAAAACACCCGTTTGTTGGTCTAGAGGCCGCCATGTCCCCTTATGGATGTTGAAGTGAGGAAACCGAGTGCTGGCTATAGTGGCATTTCATTTCGTAGCGAAGTCAATTAACCTTAGTTCGTTACCTGACGTGTTGTCGTGTAGGCTATGTTGTCCGACAATACTGCGGAAGATGTCTTCTCTTCATACCTTTGCATTAAAATCTCCCAGTACGATTTTTATTTCACACTTCGGTAGTCGCTCATATATCACCTTTTTCCTCCGTCGGGGCGTGAGCGCATATAAGGCTTAACTTGGCCTTGATGCAGATTGTTAGAATGCGTTCGTTCGCAAATGTCTTGGAAACATAAGACTTCTTGCCTAAGTCTGGCACTTATAACAAATCCACATCCGAATAGTCGCTGTTTCTGCTCACTATAACACAGTCCATAGTAGATGTCACCATTTTCATCCTCATTTTGTCCGGCTCATCCCATCGTATTTCCTGGATGGCAGTAATGTGTGCTTTGTAGCAGTTTAGGGCTTCCGCTTGTTCTTCGCTTGCACCTGTCCTGTTTAATGTTATCACATTTAATGTGCAGATACGAACGTTGGCTAACTTAGCCCAAATCGAATGTTGAAATCGACAACTGAATAATTTGAGGCACAATCTTAAACAACTAGCATCTATCTAGTTCG
The DNA here is from genome assembly GCA_949824845.1 of Rhingia rostrata. NCBI lineage: Eukaryota > Metazoa > Arthropoda > Insecta > Diptera > Syrphidae > Rhingia > Rhingia rostrata. The sequence continues at coordinate 38,956,698 of OX463758.1, read as the reverse complement.
GGGTAAATAGTTTGCGATGTTCACAATCAACCGGAATATCAGTGTAAGAGATTATTTATTGGAAGAGTATTCAATGTCAGACAAGCTTCTAACGCCTGCATAGTTGGGTTCATTTTTGAATCGGGTGAACACACGAAGAATAATGAAACATCTGATTGAAATAGTACAAGAAAGTTCTTTAAATACATCGACCTATCGTATCGTTTTATGATGGTACCCCTATCGATTTTAACCAGGAAGGGACTAAACAGTTAACTCAAATACTAATTAAATTTCTTGAAATTATAAGGTCTAGCTGCAGGATGTTGACATGTCCTTTTGCTTTTAAAATTTACGATTTATATGATACAATTCTAATCCTATAATATTTCTATTTTCAGGAATTTCCCTCGGTTTTTGTGAGAAGTGTTGTTCTTAGCAATATCTATTAGAAACTTCAATTGTCTTAGCAAAGTTGCCAATTCAGCTCATGAGTAATCGGGAGGCTGAACTTGATAGAATCACTGTTAAAATTCATAATATGAAACGTAGCGCATCGCGCGATTCACCAAGAAATAAACGTAGAGGAAGTATGGGTCGTTACGACAATGGAGGAAGTTCTGACGAGCGCATGTCACCCGATCGCTTACGTCGCCGTATGGCACGTTCACCGAGTCCGAGGACTCGTTACATGTCACCACATCGCGAGGACTATGTGCGCGTAGCAGCAGATAGACCCACTTATAAGGTGCTCTGTGTAAGCGCACTACATCCCAAGGCGTCGGATGACTTTATCAAGGAGACCATCTACAGAGAGTATAAAAAATTTGGAGATTTCAGTATTAGGATATCTCATGATCTTGACGAGAGGGTTGCTTATGTGTGCTTTCGCACGCCAGAGGATGCTCGTGAAGCTAAGCATCATAAGCCGAGGATTATACTATATGATAAAATAGCTTTGGTAGAACCAGTGTATGAGTCTTCGACACGCAACGAATATAGGGCACGACCACGTTCAATAACCCCCCCGCCGGAGTACGATCGCCATTACTATCCAAGATCGCCAGTAGCACCTCCTGGACCACCAGAGAGGCGTCGTCCAATGGATCCATACGATCGCTACGGACCACCACCACCCGGTCCAATGCATCATCCAAGGGAATTCAGGCCGGTAGTCCACCACGAGTACTTGCAGCCACGGGGGCCACCAATGCATCATGTGCCGCCGCATATGCATCCGCCACCACATCACTACATGCCAAGGCACATGGTGCCACGACCACATGTCCCCTATGAAAAACCAGAAAGCAAAAAAGACAAGTTCCCCAACTATTTGCATCACGTCCAACCTGAAGACGACCCACTTGCTACGAGGACTCTTTTTGCTGGAAACTTGGAGATCAACATCTCCGACGAAGAGTTGCGCCGTATTTTTGGAAAGTATGGTATCGTTGAAGATATCGACATAAAGCGCCCACCACCAGGCACTGGTAACGCTTTCGCGTTTGTACGCTACCAGAATCTTGATATGGCCCACAGGGCAAAGTTGGAGTTATCTGGTCAATACATTGGCAAGTTCCAGTGTAAGATTGGTTACGGTAAGGCAACCCCAGCAACACGTATGTGGATTGGGGGGCTCGGCGCATGGACTTCTGTTACACAACTCGAAAGAGAATTTGATCGCTTTGGCGCCATCAAAAAGATTGAATACCAGAAAGGTGACACTTGCGCTTACATTCAGTATGAGACTGTTGAGGCTGCTACGTCCGCGGTAAAGGAAATGCGAGGCTTCCCGCTTGGTGGGCCCGCTAAGCGCCTGAGAACTGATTTTTCAGAAATCGCTGGCCAAATAGCAACTGCTTTTAAGCCTAAATCTACAACACCTGCGCCATACGAGGAAGGTGCAGAGTTCCGCAGAGGAGAATATGATTACCATGAGCCGCACTATGACGAAATGGCGGCATACCACCATCCGGGAGGCCACTATCATCATCCCTATCCACCGCGTGGCGGACACAGAGGTCGAGGAGTCTATCGTGGACGCGGAGCATACCGTGGTGGCTATCACAATGACGTCCACAGACCACCACCAGCCGGTGCGCCAGAAGAGGAATGGCGTCGTCCACCAGGTGGTGAATTCGATAGAGCACGGTCGAGTTCCCGAGAGCCTGGCGTCGATAGGTCACGATCCCGTTCACCAAGACGCCGCAGTCCCGACTCGGACTCTGACTCTTCGTCGCGTCGCAATGGAGCACTTAGCGCAGCTCGCACACTGACAGATATCTCTCGAAAATGCAGCACCCTCTGGGAAGGCTCCCTGATACTTAAGAGTTCTCTGTTTCCCGCCAAATTCCATCTAACCGATGGTGACTCAGACATTGTAGATTCTCTCATGCGCGATGAAGAAGGCAAACATAACCTGCGCATTACACAGCGTTTACGTTTAGATCCACCCAAACTTGAGGACGTACAAAAGCGAATCACGTCATCGTCTGCCCATGCAATATTCCTTGGACTGGCTGCTTCAACAGCCGCCGGGGCTGCGGAAGACACAGCGGGTGGTGTCCAAACCCGACCACTTCGGAACTTGGTTTCGTATTTAAAGCAAAAGGAAGCGGCTGGTGTAATTTCCCTTCTTAACAAGGAGACAGAAGCTACTGGAGTATTGTATGCATTCCCACCATGTGATTTCTCTACAGAACTGTTGAAGAGGACGTGTCACAGCGTCACCGAGGAGGGGCTGAAGGAAGATCATTTGGTTATCGTGGTGGTGCGCGGAGGAACAGCTTAAATTTAGTACAGAGGTAATTTTATTTGCTTTTAAATCTTTGCTTGTTTGTTTTTTATTCACATATTTAGCTTAAAAGCGTCAGTTCGTGCGTCTAATGGATTATAAAATTATATTTTATGAAAGCTAGCAGCACCATATGTGACACCATGTAAATCGCGAATCGCTCAGGCTGTGTTTTTTTTTTTTTTCTTTCTTGAACACCCACTTTTGAGTGTACGTACATCCTTTTCAGTACCATATCTCTTGGGAAAGTAATAAACATCCATGAGTACTAAACTTTCATAGGTAGGTTCTCAAATATATCGGTCGGATTCGGTTTCAAAGAATGTGACCACATACATTCTTTGAAGGTCGTTATGGGCCGTTCGTTAATTCAAGATGTATTTTTATAAAATATATGCAACCACGATAAATTTTCAAAGACTCTTTTAAAGCATTATCATAATTTTATCTGAGCGACATAAAATGAAACATTTGATATTTATGACGACCACGTAGTTGTAAAGTGACAAACGAAATTTCTGAACTCGGAGTTTTATCGGTTGTCACCACTGAGCAAGCCATAAGAACGTTTTATTCATTTAACTCCCCACATATCTCATTTAGAGAAAAGTGTTATTTTTGCAAAGTTCCGCATATTAATCTCATAGGTTTGGTGATAAATCTTACGCATGTGTTTACATATGATTACCAAAAGCTCCTATGTCACCCCGTGTTCAAGGAATTTTAACTTCTTCTTTGCGGTCACTCTAGCAAAATCAAAGGCTTTTTAATCGCAAATGTTTACACCCCCTGAAACAATTCATAAAACAAAGTCTAAGAACTTGTTACATCGGAAATCGTATTACCATCCAAAGAAGCGTTGTTAGTCAATTCATTGAAAAGAAACGACTAAATAGTTTGCGAGAAATTGACAACTTTCCTTGTATGGCCAAAGTCTAAAAATCCGTTATATGGATTTTCTCTTTCTTTATGTTTTGATGCCAAATATAGTGAATTGAAGAAAAAAGTTTGTAGGTACATATAAAATATAATTATTCTGTATCGCAAGAATTATCTAACCTTATATTCGCTGATGTGCCAGAAGTATTTGAAGTAAATGGTTAAGCAGGTGACCTCAATAAATCAAAAACATCCTTATCAATATTATTTACCCGTTTTCTGGGCAGCTTTCGCACTTGTTATTAATGGGTCCAAAGCAATCAAGAGAGAGTTCAAAATGTATTCGTTGGTTTTGACACGCAATATCTTACGAGAAAATTTTTCGCAGAATGTTTTGAATTCTATTTATTTAACTAGCCTATTGGCTGTAAACCATGCTCTTTTATGGCTGGGCCATGAATACATATTTTGTAGATTGAGGGTGGCATTTGGTACAAAAATACAAATTTTTGGCGCAACAGGATTGTTAATACCCAGGGCCGAGCTTTCTCACAACCATTTGAGATAAGCTTTTCTTGACAATTGATACTACTCGAATGATTAGTCAGATCATCACGAGAGGAGGGCCAATTAAAAATCATGTAGGTGTTGCAACGGCTGTTAATCGAACTCAGACCTTCTGAGCGGCAGTTCATCGCACTAACCATATCGTGCCACTGAGTCCGTCGGGTGGCATTGGGTACCAAATTTCATATTGACAATGACATCACAGTACTTCGCACATAAATGCAACGAACTACAGACTCATAAGGGCACTGGCGACTGAGGCCATCGGCTGGGACAAAGCAAGACATTAATACAACAGAAAGAGGCAGATAGACATAGACACATAGAAGAAAGCCATATAACATAAACCTAAGTGGCACAGTGGAGGAGACACAGATTTATATTGTCTCATATTTTCGCACAGGCGGCCTCAGATAAGCTGGCGATTTTCAATAAATTAATTCAAATTTGAAAATTGAGTTGTTTATATGGCATCGCCTGATTGGCTCATATAATCAAATAAAATTCTCCTCGTAATAAAAATAACACTTAACCTGAACCAAGACTAACCCATTGGAAAAGCTTTAATAGCTGCAGATTTTTATTTGATGTACCTACAAAAACACATGATACACTAATTAATAAGATCTAATTCGAAGACATGTTACGCCATGTTCATTATTACAACTTCAGATGAAAAACGAATGAATTTTAAGCTTTTAAACTAAAAAAAAGTTAAAAATAAAAAAAAATTGTTGAAAGTGTTAAAAATATAATTTCTTTTAATTTTCCCACACGAAAGCATTTCCATCATCCATTTCTCAGTAAATTCATATCAAATTCACGTTCCAAATGTCATGTTCCCCGGTTTTGTTTTCTCCTTAGTTTGCTTGCCCTTTTTATCAGGTTCCTTATTGTTTGTTACTAAAAAAAACATCCAGAAGACGTATCTCCATCAATACACAATCTATAAAAATTCAAGAGCAGATTCAATTAAAATCTATAAGCCTCATTAATGTCAAGGTGCTCTTGCGTTATAGATATAGAAACTTTTCTGGGAACCACAATTAACAATTGATCTCACATTTTTAAAAGTCGCCGGCTCCGCTTCAAATGGTCCATTCGGAAGGTCCAATTTTAAGTCACTGTTTTGAGCATTGCGGCATGTTTTCCACGAATTTCCGTAAAGCTTTAGTCTTGTTCGGCATGTCCACATATAGACTAACGACTTTACATAACCCCACAAGAAATAATCAAGAGGCGTTTAAATATATTTTCTAGTTGGCCAGCTCACAGGGCCATTTCGAGAGATAAGCTGCTCACCAATTTCACCCTTCAACATTTCCATTGTTTCACGAGCTATGTGGCATGTCAACCAAGTTCAACTCAGCCAACTGGGGCAAAAAAAGGCGCTTATCATGGCTCGATATCGTTCACCGTTGACGGTAACGTTTCTTTCACGGTCGTCTTTGAAAAAAAATGGACCGACAATGCCAGTAGCCCATAAACCACACCAAACTGTCGTTTTTTCGGGATGCATTGGTAATTCTTGTATGGCATGTGGCTGTTCATCACTCCAGATGCGATATTTAGCTTGAAAACTTTTCACTTAACTCTTAAAAAATCATCCGTTATTAACATATCCAACGATTAGCTTAAAATTACGAAAATCATCAATAAATATCCCAACTATATACATATAAATAAAATGCGCTTACTCTATATACTTATACCTACGACATTTGATGGAAACGGAGGCTGACTTTTGGCAATACTATTGAGAAATCGTTGACATGATTTGATGAAAGAGTTTTTGTGTCAACATTCTAAAAAGCAACTTTTGTGATCAGGAGTAGACTGTATATGCATAAATGGCTTTTGGTTTTCTCTTGTGTGTATTCGCCATCTTCTATCTAAGGCTGTGAATAATGCATTAAATAGTGACCTCATACATGCTCATGCAACTACGTGCGCGCCCTAGGGCCCACAAATAATTTTTTGTACAATATTTGCTTAAATAAAATAATCCCGCTAAGACATATTTTTTGATCAATCTTTTCTTTTCCTTTACAGATCAATTGTTCGCATATAAGTACAAGACAGATACGAAGATCAAAACCCTTAATTTAACGTGAGAATCTAGTAGGTGGTAGAGTAAATTTCATCTTCGACGGTATTTTTCATTTATTTTTTAAATTTATATAAATTTAGCAATATAATGCTATAAAAAAAAGAGAAACAAAAAATTATATATATAAATATTTACCTATATTATAATTTAATAACATAAAATTAACAAGTGAATATGTTTGTGAAAAAAAAGAAAAAAAAAAACCAACGTGTTTAAAAAAAATCTTATATTAATTTAACAAAATTACTATAGTGCAGTTTAGTGATTAAAACTAAAAAATTGACGGCCGATCATGAATATGTTTTTTATTCATTATTTTTTCTTTTGTGTTATTTTTTTTTAGTTTCAAATGTAAACAGCAAAAAGTTGAGAAAATTCTTTAACAAACGAAAATATGATGTGCTAAATCATATCATTGTATGTTTATAGGTGATTTTGATGATGATGGTGTAAAAAGCAGAGCAAAACAAAAGTTCTTGTGATTCTTCGAAGTTGTGCTAAAATTCTGACAACGGTTTCGTTAAAAAAATCCATTTGCGGAGTAGTTTTTTTCAAAGGTGATGTGCGCTTCTGTTCTGATTAATTGAAAAAAGTATCCCTTCAATGTTTGTTCTCTCACAATATTTAATCATGATCTAGTGATGAAAAGATAACAAGTTGCCGCGACTCATTTGGCAGATTTGTATATATATTTTTTTTGTTTCAAGATGTGAAAGTTTCAAAAGTGTGATCTGGAGTAGGATGCCTTATCCTTTTACTCTATACGGTCCAACCAAAAATGGTTCAAGATCCAGTTGTGAGAAATTGTGAAAATTATCCCGAAACTTTGTGTTTCCTCTGCTGTTAATATTAAAATGCACATTTGTGTGTGCTCTAATTTGAATTTGAAAAGTTGTTACTCACGGTGGTGCAAAATTAGTGCAGAACGAGAGAAGGGGAAATGCGTTTACTACGCGTCAGTCAAAAAACCTCTCAATTAAATGGCAATATCAGAACGCCATGTAGCATTTGTTTGAAAATTATTTTGTTTTTAAAAGGTTTTGCAAATGTTACATTGTTTTCTTAATAATTGCCAACCATACAAAAGAGCACACGACGAACCAATAAAATTTCCAATCTGATAGACAGAATCCATACAAGACTATATAAGAACGTTAGCAATATTATTCAAGTACACAAACATATTAAGTAAAAAAAAAAATCAAATCGAAATATTGAATTCTTGTAGTTTTTTTTTATTTAACTATACTTATGAAAAGAAAAACTATAAATGTATATGTGTAAGTTGATTGTGAAAAATGAGAGAATATTTAAAAATTGTGCTTCTTAAATTTTAGATTTAAAAAATTTACCGGATGAAAATAATAAAGTTAATCAACAAAAGTTTCTATTCTTTTTTTTAACATTATTCTCTCGAAGAGTTTTTGTGTTAATCTTTTTTTTTTTGATTTGGTGATTTGTGTGTGCGTGCAGTTGGCCAAGCGAAACGTCTGGTGGTTATCATGACAAAGGTATATTCTACGTCCATAGTGAAGTTATTTGGCGAAAGTGTTTTGTTGTCTTCTTTGAAAGTGCGTTTGTTTAAATCTATCTGCGTTGTTGAAACAAATATATAATGAAAACAAAAAATCTTTCTTCGGTTGTGATGTGGTTCGAAAGTGTTCTGAACATAAAACCAAAAATGGGAATGCGGATTTGAATCCAAAGAGTTGTGTGCTTTCAAAATGTCACGGTTTTTGTGCTATCCACGTGATAATTCACAGAAGTGGAGAAAATAAGTAAGACTATGCTTGAATATAAAACTAAACAATCAGTAATATAACTGGCTGCATTTCAAAGCATTCATTTTATTATTACTCATCAAAAATCGACAATCATTCAAGACATTTTAAATTTATCATCATTTTTCAGTATGATTAGCTGATTACTTTAAAATCATTACGCGAAAGTAGCTCAGGTGCTTTCTTTTCGGGTTCAAAGTTATATCCAGTGATCCGCGCATAGTTAGCTCACACTTTATTTTTGAACTTATATTTTTTTAAGTGGGCTGCCGGAAATTTTCATAGAAACATCAACTATTTTTATTCAGGCCGTGTGTCAATTGCGTTAAAATGCGGGTTAAATTTTATCCACTGGCTATTTTTAGACATTTCTGCAGGGGTGGGTAAAAAAATTGTTTTTTTGCTGTGTCAATTGGATTAAATGGGACTTGATTGTAATTCTATTTTCAATAATTTCCCAAACGAATTGAAACAAAATTCCTTTCTTTATATTTTCTTGTTTTAAAACAATACGGAATAGATTTCAGAGAAATCATAAAAAAATATTTATTATTATCGGTAACAAAAATATTGTTGTATAATCTGTGTTCATGATTAAGTACCTGGCCACACGTTCATTGGAATGACAGTCATCCCCAACGAGAGAGGTAGATTTTATGTGGGCCAAAAAGGGAAAGTAGGATTACACCGTAAATCAGATTGTCTCGTGTTACATGTGGATGAGTTCATAAAAGTAAATACAGCAATTTTTGTGTTCATTAATGTATAAAAATTGCATTAAAATGCATGACGGCATGGCATGTCATCTGCGTTCATTTAACAAATTGACAGTCGAACTGCGATCAACTTTGCATTGAATTTTGTTTTGTTGCTGAGTTGCAGGAGAAAATATGAGTAAAATTAATGAAAATTTAATAGATTTAGCCAAAATAAATTAAAATATTAGTTTTATAGGAATGGAAGTGAAAAAAATTGTGGTCGGATGCTGACACGAAACTGGTTATTTTGATTCGTTTAGGAATTGAGTCTTTATTTATACCAGGACGTAAAAGTTTTCAAATAGTTAAAAAAAACAATCCACTGATTGTAGCCATCTCATATGTTTCATATGTTTCAGATCCCATCTTTAAAACAAATATCCTCAAAATGTCGGCTTTTTGGGGATGAAATATAGAAAATATCATTGTCAGAACATATTGTTCAATAATTTATGGTTCGACAAAAATCATCGTTTTTCGCCTGGTTATGCTATGAGGTAGTGTATAGAAATAATTTTTGTATGAAAATGCCAAAAAGTGGGCTACAATGATATATGCAAGAAATGTTTATATTAACAGAACCAATGATTTTGCATCAACATTTGCAACGTGGCAAAAAACTTTGTATGGACAAAATTTAGTCATTAGGATTGTCTAGATATCTTGTGCAGACACTTTTTCTAAATCTCTAATGGTTTGGCCTACAACTCCGTCGGATAGAGAGTCTGTATACCAAATTTCAAAACTCTAGCTCAAAATTTAAGGCCCAAAAGTCGGTGACACACTTACGGATGGGCGGACAGACGGACAGACATGGCTAAATCGACTTAGCTAGCGATTCTGAGTCGATCCATATACTTTGAGGTATATCTACAGAAATTATTTCACTATGGGATAGGGTATAAAAAGTGGCAGCCTCAGAGAGGTCGACCAAAATTTAGTTTCTTCCAATGTGGACAAATCTCCTTTTCAATATACTGTTGAGAAATTGATAAACAATTTAAAGTATTTATTAATAAAACTGTAATAAGTTAAAGTTTTGAAATATGTTTCCAGAAAATTAAAATTTAATTTGTAAAGATAAATTATTACTAAACGTTTTCGTTAAATGGTCTCACAATGTCCATCTTCTGAATCGGAAGATGAAAACACAACCAATAATCCATTTAAAAGTTAGGAATTTTTAAATACAAGAATTTATTTTCATAAAATTTACAGAAAAACAATACATCGTGCATTGATACGTGACCATTCGTTTGTGATCATCCCAATGTAGTTACTCGATCATTCGATAACGTATGAATTTCACTCACTCGTTAAATGATGTGGGATTTTTCATTCGAAAACAGTTTCTGAAAACGTCATCTGGAAATTCTCCTATGGTTTTAAGAAAATTCCTAGTATTTGGAATGTTTCGTGAAATACAGGTTATTCTTATCAAAAACATCTTCTTTTCTCATTGAATTTCGATTCTATTTTGTTCAGATAGTTTTGCCTGAATACTTTCAAAATATAATCCGTTTAAATGATCAAGAATCAATCCAAAAATTATTCCTTTAATTTACATTATTAATATGTTTTTGTAACTCTGTCATTGAAAGATAAAAGAGAAACTAAAAACGTCTCTATTATTTTTACTATGCATTGGCAATATATGAACTCTTTTTTGGAGTTCTTTTTATGAACTCACCCTGTGTTAATACTGACTTTTTTCCGACGACGCTGGGAAGAACGTGTGGCCCTAAGGTTATATTCTACTATGTTCAAGTTAAGCATATTTCGCATATAAAATATAGAGAAACAATTGAAATCATAACATTTTTGTAACCATTTATTTTCAAAAACCCATTTTCAGTTATTTTAAAACGTTAATTCCATTTTCTTGTAAAAAAATAAATGTTTTTTTGCTAATGACGATTAATCCACGGGTGTGTTTCTCTGTAACTCCAAAGTCAAAAATTAGCCACTGGATTATTCTTAGCGAGCTGTTGAGCAGGCAAAAATTTTGAAGTCTGTATTCACCAAACTAATGTCAAAAAATATCCACTAACTTAGATTTAAACGCAATTGACACACGGCCTCTCTAAAACCACCACCCGTTTTGTATTTGTATTGCAACTAAGTATGCAACCCATCAGCAAGTTTTTTTTTATCACGAGTATATCTAAATGTTTGGCAGGTAATTTTCCTTTGAGAATTCCCGTTTTTATCCACAATTTAAAGTGCAGTTTTAATTATCGGGCGAAAGACCGCAATACAAAATCTTTCGTTTCATCTTTTACCGCTGGAAAACACTGCTTAGATCTTCGTTCCTTGTGTACCACAACACATTGAATCCAGCATTAACAGATTATTTGAACCTGCTGGACAAACGTTGAAATATTCTTAAAAAAAATTGCGATTGATTTTTCTTTAATCTTTCTTTTTTCATTTTTGTTACTGCCTCCAGTTGCGCACTCCAAATTGGTTGAGGTCGGTTTCTTTTTATTTGTGCGCTCCACTTAAGGTGAGGTATTCCTCTACTGCGTCCGACGACTTTGCGAGCCGGAGTATTTGTTCTACATGTCCTAGCCAGCTTAAACGCCCAATGCAAAATTTTGACCAGGGGCATGTCGCTGTTCAGCAGACCGAAGATTTTTGGAAGAATTGTCCTCTCCAATCGACCAAGAATAGGACCTCCTTAATAGTTTGAGTGAATTGCCTTCTTAGCCCGAAGACAGCAAGAGTAATTCTTCCTTTAATTTCTGACGAGATGTTGTCAGAGTTAATAGCGGAGCCAATATAGACAAAGTCCCGTTCTATTCCAGAGTTATATCTGTCAATGGTGACGTTTTGTCCAATTCGTCGATGTTGTGTGTCCTTTCGTGTTGACAGCATATACTTCATTGTGCCCTCATTTACTGCTAAACGCATTTTTGCCGCTCCTTCTCTATACTAGCAAACGTGGCTATGACATCACGTTGGGTCCTACCTATTTGTACAGATTCTTGATGTTGCACAATACTGTGTTCGGATGTTCGGACATCCGAAATACTGGATGCGTGGCGCTTGTCTATCGCTATATGATCAATTTGATTGACCGTTCGTTGATCTGGAGACCACCATGTCCCCTTATGGATGTCGAGGTGAGTAAACCTTGTGCTGGCTATAGTGGCATTTCGTTCGGTAGCGAAGTTAATTAGCCTAAGTCCGTTACCAGACGTGTTGTTATGACGTGTAGGCTACGGTTTCCGACAATACTGCTAAAGATATCTTCTCTTCCTACCTTTGCGTTAAAATCTCCCAGCACGATTTTAACATCGTACTTCAGTAGTCGCTCATAGGTTTTGTCAAAGAGCTCATAGAAGCATTCCTTAGCTATATCATCTTTTTCCTCCGTTGGGGCGTGAGCGCATATGAGGCTAATGTTGGCAAATTTGGCCTTGATGCGGATCGTTACAATGCGTTCGCTAATGTCTTGGAAACATAAGACTTCTTGCCTTAGTCTAGCACTTATAACAAATCCGCGTCCGAATAGTCGCTGTTTCTGCTCACTATAACACGGTCCGTAGTAGATGTCACAGTTTTTCATCCTCTTTTTGCCCGGCCCATCCCATCGTATTTCCTGGATGGCAGTAATGTCTGCTTTGTATCAGTTTAGGGCTTCCGCTAGTTGTTCGCTTGCACCTCTCCTGTTTAATGTTCTCACATTCCAGGTGCAGACACGAACGGCGTTGTCCTTTTTTCGTTTAGCCGTGTCGTCAACAATAAAATCAGTCCTTTCCGAGGCTATTGGTTGCTTCGTAACCGTTAGATTTTTCCATGATTGGGTAGTTAACCCAAAGCACAACCCCCAACCTGGATGGCCAGTTCCAATTTATTAGATACACCTAGGACACGGGGCATCAGTATCCAAACCGGTTCATCCACCACCATCTCTGTTCAAGGGGCCTGACTAACCCTTGAAATTCCTAGACAACCTGTTGTCCGAATATGTCAGAGCAGCTTGTCTACGTTCGCCTGGGACAGCAGGCCGGGTATTCATTCCGTGCTATTCTGACCTGGCTGTTTATAGTGTTGCTGTTTTTCGTGTGTTATCAACACTCGCGCTTATCTTTTTGCAAGCCGATTCCTGTTGGATGAGACCGGTACCCGATGGTTACCACTTGGAGGTTAAAAATAAGCACTTAATGTGTAGTCAGAGTTACAACCACTGGGCATTGCCAAGTTAAAGCCAACCAGAGTCTATCCTCGTTCTAGAACACCCAACCATCAATATGTATATATCTATACACAGTAAGAATCGGTTATAACGATACATGATGTAGCGATGAACCGGATATAACAATATTTTCGAAGTCCCGCGAAAACTTCGTTTAACTACAAGTAGTATGCAATCGGTTACAACGATGCAGATATAACGATGATAAATTTCTAAGTTTTCTACAGAAAATTCTTACATTACTACTGTTTATTATTTTCATTCTGCTTCTAAATGTTTCGACACTATGTATGGATGTACATATTTCATGTACGAGTATACGTATAGGAAATTATTAAGTATGTTCTTATATATGTCACATTGACTCACATCTAGTGCTAGAGGTAATTTCATGACATGCGCTGTTCGATTTCTATATAAGTCATCCGAAGAGTAGTAAGTGCTGAATTTTGAAACTTTATTTTTTTTTATAAAATGACCTCCGACAAGCCTTAGTAACTGCTAATATGACGGGAACAGAAAAAAGAAAGCTTTTGGTTATTGACAAACCTAAAACTGCACTATGTCTCAAAAATAGTATAACCCTCCTGTTTTATATAAAAATTATAAAAGAGCATGGATGACATCAATTATTTTCGAAAATGTATTGCGAAAATGGGATAGAACTCGTTATAAAAATAGGAAAACTTTTTGTGGATAATTGTGCTGCACATCCACATATCCAACCCTTAAAAGCTATCAAATTGGCATTTCTGCGCCCCGAATATTACATCTGTATTGTAACCTATGTATCAAGGTAGGTATCATTAAATCACTTAAAACTCAAACTGGAAGCTGGGGATCCTAGAAATCTTCAAACATAATAAATCCAAGTAAGATTATAAAATTACCGTTTTTGATGCTAATCTAATCTCAATGATAGCGAATGGATAATGAGGTGTCAATTTGCACTATAAATAACTGCATTCTACACTCTGGTTTACATAACGACGACGAATATAATTCCATCGAAGATGAGGAGACCGTAGAAGTACACGTTCTATCTGTAAGCGAAACCCTACTAAACCGTTTCATGGTCCTGAATCCTGTTGGAATCCAAACATTGAACAACTGCCTTAGAAAAGTCTATTAATCCACGAAATGTACAAAACAATCACATATTAGTGATTTCGATCATCAAAAATTTTCTTGAAAATTTGAAACGGTTTTTATAAAGCTTCCTTTTTATACTCTATCCCATAGGGGTATATTAATTTTGACATTAAGTTTGTAACATAGTGAAATAATTTCGCTAGATATACCTCAAAGTTTATGGATCGACTCAGAATCGCTGGCTGAGTCGATTTAGCAATGCCTTTCTGTCCGTCTGTGTGTCACCGATTTTTGGGCCTTAAATTTTGAGCTAGAGTTTTGAAATTTTGTATACAGACTCTCTATCAGACGAAGCAGAACAAGTGTACAAATGTTTGAAATCCGCCCACTACCACGCCCCCTTTTCAAAAAAAATGTAGTTTTAGGCCAAAACGATAGAGATTTAAAAAAAAAGGCTGAAGAACATATCTAGACAATCCTATTTTCTATTTTTTGTTCATACAAAGTTTTTTGCCACGCCCAAAATAAATTTTTATTTTAACAATTTTTAACAATCATTGGTTCTGTTAATATAAACATTTCTTCCATATATAATTTTAACCCACGCCCACTTTTTGGAGGCGTTCTCATACACAAACCATTTCTATACACTACCTCATAGTGTAACCAGGCGAAAAACGATGTTTTTGTCGAACCATAAATGATATTGATAAACTGTCTGAACAATATGTTCTTACAAAGACATTTTCTATATTTCATCGCCAAAAATTCGACATTTAGGGGATATTTGATTTAAGGATGGGATGGGATAGGGTATAAAACGAAACACAGTGGATTGTAGCCTTCTCGTATGTTTTAAATTTAATTTTCATTGTATCGGATATAACGATGAACCGGTTTTAACGTTGAAATTCTAAGGTCCCATCGATATCGTTATAACCGATTTCTATTGTTTATAAAACTAACTTCGAATGCTTTTGTGTTCTTTTACGTATAACTCACGTAATTTTCAACCAGTTTACATGTTTTTTTGCAGGAAAACGATTAGAAAGACATATCCTATTTCAAACTCCACTTTTCTCAGAAAAACGTTGTTGATTAAACCCGAAGGAATTTCAAAAAATGTTTGTCAAGATATTTAGACATTATGAATATCTTTATTTTGTCAACACAAAGTTTTTTTTACGCCCACTTCTTGAGGCCGTTTTTTGTAAAAGACTGTTTTCGGTACAATTTTAAGTAAAATAAAAAAAAAGTTCGATGAAAATATTTATAAGAACAATACTATGAACATTTCGTCTGATCATTTTTGTCCGCGCTTTTTTGGTGGCGTTTTCCTAAAAAAAACGAACGAGTTCGTAAAAGATGGCACCAAACTCGTGCCCCGTAAGAGAAAACATGTGAATCGGTTGAATAACTAGCTATAAAATTCGAGTAAAACTTAAAAAAAAAAACATGCAGTATCTCCAAAGCCTAACCGTTGGGAAAGAAACGAATTATTTACTTTGGAAAACTATTAAAATCATTAAGCGTCCAAAAAACGCTGTGCCACCAATTAGGGTAACTCAAAACGTTTGGTCAAAATGCGATAATGAAAAAGCAGACGTTTTTGCCGCATATCTTGAGGAAACATTTAAACTATTTGATGGTCCAGCGCAAAATGAAAACATTAATTCAATCGATACTACAATAAAAATAAATAACAACTCATTAAAAATTAAAAAAGATTGATTTTCAATAGCTTTTTTTTAACATACCTTAGCTAATGTAGCATTAGAAAATAGGAATCCACTTTAATAGTAATCAAGAAATACCTTAGAATAAACAAAATATCATTTTGTTCATAACAATATTTTCAACATCATCAGCCCTAGCGCGGTATCCGTCGGAGCAGAAATTTCTCTGATTTTGTACGATCCGGAGGATTTTGTCTTGGAGGTATTCTTTCGAAAAGCTGTTAGGTATATTCCTCCGACATTTTCTAACGCATCCCGGTGAATTGCGTTGAAATACGTGCAAGTGTATTTTTGGTGCAATTTTTGATAGCTAAGTGCCTTCTTATAGCACATACTCAAATATAACTATTCATTTACTTTAACTTGCGGAATTAGATGGGATTTTATAAATGGATTACAACAGCAAAAAAAATCGAGCTAGGATTTCATCATCAATTTCTTAACAGGCTGAATGAAGATAAAGAGAGCTATTTACGTTTTAAACGACTGTCCAAAATTGTCTTTAAAGCTTTATTAGTCCTCGTAAGCACCGAAATCATAAAATGTGACACAGTAATGCGCTGACGAAACATCCCATAATACGGTTAAAGTTTCAATTTGAACCATTATATCTTCTTCCACTTTGTTTTATGCGCGTCCTCACTGAAATATTGCAGAAAATGGCGAACAGCAGCTGCAAACACGCAAACAGTTCATACAAACAAAACTAACGTGTTCATATGTCAAAAAAGTTTTAAAAAAAACTCGTATAAAACACTCAAATTTGAATCAATTATTCAAAATATTTATTGTAATCGATATTTAGGGCTTTGCCATTCAAGTTTTAAAGACAACTTCATGTAAATGTTGTCCGCTGCTCCTTTTCAAATGGTGCATTGGGATGGTCCAATATTGCGTCACTTTTTAAAGCATTTCGGCTTGTATTCCACGAATTACGAGTGTTATGTTATCCTGTAAGGCTTCAATCGTGTTCGGCTTGTCCACATAGACTAACGATTTTACATAACCCTACAAGAAATAATCAAGAGGCGTCAAATCGCATGATCTTGGCGGCCAACTCACAGTGCCATTTCAACATTTCCATTGTTTCACGAGCTGTGTGGCATGTGGCACCGTCTTGATGAAACCACATGTCAACCAAGTTCAACTCAGCCAACTTGGAAAAAAAAGTCGGGTATCATGGCTGGATATCGTTCGCCGTTGACGGTAACGTTTCTTGATGATGCCACCATCTCATAAACCACACCAAACTGTCGTTTTTTGTGCATCGGTAATTCTTGTATGGCATGTGGGTATGTAACTGTTTATCACTCCAGATGCGACAGTTTTGCTTATTTACGTATCCGTTGAGCCAGTAATGAGCCTCATCGCTGGTCGCCATAATATGGTCGTAACAAACGGTGCACGTTTTCACAGATCACGAATTTCGATAATAAATTTCAGTAGGTAATTTGCAATCGCTGCTCGTTTGTATTTCTTTCCATGACTAAATGGCAGAGTATACTGAAAACTTTTCACTTTGACGGATGAAGTTTAGAACCAGTGCTGCCAACCTGAAAAACTTAACTCTTAAAAAATTACCCGTTACTGAAATCATTTTTGATTGCAAACAACTGTTTTTTTCTACTGTTCACACATGCAAATTTGATTGCAGGCAAACATTTGCTGCACATTTTTTGCTCGTATGTACGTAACTTTGTGTTGTCCTTAATCATCGAGGTTGTTGTGTTTTATATGTTAATCTTTTAGTTTAAGTACAACAATAAGAAAAATCGGAAAGAGTCAAATCAGGAGATCTTTTTGACATTTTGGCATTTTTCAAACGGGACAAATTTCTAGTAAAATTTCCATCGTAGCAAGAGTTGTGGAACCAAATGTTCTGTTTGCCTTATTAATGCAATTCCGATAGCGGTTACAAGTAACTATTACAGCATTGCCTATGGCACCGTCAAAGGAATGTGTATCAAATGGCGCAACATATAGTAACTCTACGAGGGTGTAGTGTTCTTTGGTTTATTTATCGTGCCGCATTCAGTTAATTAAAAAAAGCCAGTGAATTAGAGTTGTTCTCGCCACATTATTAACAACCAAAAAAATTACCTAATGTTTTTCTGCGTATTTACAATAAAAAAATAATTTCAATTAAATATTCTAAAAATGTCAACACGTTGTTGCTGGTCTGTTAAAGTGTTATCAACCACTATGCCAAATGCCAAATTTCATTCACACAAAAATGGCAACCAGATAAAATCGATCTGGAACATAAAACGCATCCGTATTAGCTAATCTCCAATCCATGTACACTGTACAGTACACTACAATATACATGCGTAAACAATTGCATATTGAATGGAGAAATTTTGAGATAATGAACTCGTTTAAGAAGTTATGGCCAAAAATAGAATTAAAAAAGTAATTTAATTAAAAGAAAGTAATATAAATTCTATAATGCGGTATAAAGCAATAAAGCATAAGTTTCCATTTGTTGGGTGTTATGGTTAAATAAAAAATGCAATATTTTTGTTACGAAATTCACACATTAAACAAGAAGGAAAGTTTTATTTGTGCATAACTTGTTAGAACTTTTTTGTAGGTAAAACCTGTCTGCAAAGTATATGCCTTACAAGAAATGTTTTAATTAATGTTCAGATCAAATTACATCGGAAGAATTCAATTCGGGTGGGTAGACATGTAATCGGGATTTAGACCGCAATTGTTGTTTTCAAATATCAATACGATAGTTGAAAAAATATCAAGATTTGAATAGTCAGTATTAAAGTGATCAATCATACACATTTTTGATGGACTGTGAACTACAAATAAAAAACAAATACTTCTTGCGCGATGGCGGGACCTTCTCTTTTTTTTCGACTCCGAACGGCGAAAGTGAGTTGTGCTTTTCTTGACAATTGATACTACTTGGATGATTTGTCAGATCATCACGAGAGGAGGGCCAGTGAAAAATCATTTAGGTATTGCTACGGCTGGGAATCGACACCAGACCTTCTGCGCGGCAGTTCATCGCGCCACTGAGCGCGTCATCATCGCTCTATCAATTTAAGAAAATACACATAAAAAACACCCTTTCGCCCACAAACGTTTAGCACTCGACACAATAAACAAAATCAACAGTAAAAGTAAAATTTAGTGGAATACCCGCTTTCATCTCTTTTTTGGCAGAGATTAACTAGTACTAGTTCATCTGTGATATCTGATTTGTTTTTGTTTTGTGTTGCTTTCTGTTTAAATTGCTTTAAAAATTTTGATCACTATTTAGATTATTCAATGTAAAAATGTAGGTGTTGTAGGTATGCAGTTTTATTGGAATTAGTACTGTGCTTAAAGTTTCGAAAAATTTGTCTCTCAAATCGACCAAGGATTTCTGCATTCACTTTTGACACGGTACATTCTCCAGCGCCGTAGAGCAGGACTGGGATGATCAGGGTCTTATATAGGATCTTGTTAGTAGTTCGAGTGAGGGCTTTACTACTGAAATTCTATCTTGTCCCGAAGGAACAGCGGGTGGCAAGAGTTTAATTTCTGACCAGATGTTTTTGTCAGTGTTAATAGAGTTAAAAGCGGAGCCGAGGTAGACAAAGTCCCGTACTAACTCAAAGTAATATCTTTTAATGGTGATGTTCTGTCCAATTCGTCATCCTACGCAAACGAACAAGTTAGGACGGTATACCAAAACTAGACATGACTCTCTATAGTTCGTCTCTATAAATGCTCATACGAGGCTTTGAAATCGATGAAAAGGTGATGGATATCGGTTTGAACTTCTTGGGTTTTTTTTACAGTATTTGCGGAAGTGTGATTATTAGTTGTGGACTTTCCTGGCCTAAAACCACACTGACAATGACCAATGGGGTTGTTTCATACGTTCACATATTACGTATCGGAATCGCTTTTTATAAACTCGTTTTTCAAAAATAATAAGAGAAGTTTTACAATCGCATCCTTTTTTCAAATCTCGCCTATTCAATATCCCAATATACTATAATATATAATCAGCTATACACAATTAACCCCTATCCCATATGGTTATATAGTTTTCATACATAGTTTGTAGCATAGAGTATATGGAGCGACTCAGAATCGCTAGCTGAGTCGATTTAGCCATATCTATCTGTCTGTTCCTCCATCCGCCCGTCCGTCCGTCTGTCAGTAGGTCACCGGTTTTTAGGTTTTTAAGCGACCCTTGAACGTGCTGTTCGAACAAGTGTAAACGTTTTCAAAATCCTCCCACTGCCACTTCCAGTTTTAAGAAAACCTTTTTTTTTTTGACAATTTAGACAATCCTAATATCTGAATTTAGTCCATATCAACTTTTGTTTTCGTTAAAATTTTAAGGAAATTTGAAAAATAAAAATATTCGAAGCGAATTAATAAAGTCATAAATCCCACATTTTGGGGATATTAATTTGGAATCGGGTATTCAACTTTCCGCAAAACGGATTGTAGCCTTTCCATATGTTTTAATACACAAGTTAAAGTAAATGAAAAGTTAAATTTGAGTTTTATCCACGCTTTATACCTACTTGTAGTATTTTTATGTCATATTTGTTAAGGTTGATATGTTTAAATAAAAAGCAATTAAAAGTCGCCCTTTTTGTCATTTTACATTTTTAAAAGCTGCCTTGTTAAGCTTGAGTTTAGGTATTGCTATCCTCACATCTCTTAGGTCGGGTGTCTTCTTTCTTTCTGACATCGGAATGTTGTTCGTCATCGCCGTTTAACAGTCTTCAAAAGTGCTTATTCCATATCCTCAGCAGGCGAACAGCTAGCGGAAGCTGCTACAAAGCAGATAATGATGCTAGAAAGTAGACATTACAGCCATGCAGGAAATACGATCGGATGCACCGGGAAAAAAGAGGATGAAAAACTGTGACATATACTACGGACCGTGGAGGTAAAATAAGCACGATTGATGTGTAGTCAGAGTTACAGCAACTGGGTATTTCCAAGTTAAAGCCAAGCAGAGTCTACCCTACAACATCCAACCATGTTAAGTTTAATCAAATCGTTAGAGCTATTTGCGCAAAAATTTACGTCATGTGTATTTTGCATTTGGTACCGTTAATAAAAATGGCTAAGAGTAAAGAAGAGTGTGTACGAAGTTTGAACACATCCAATCCACATACCAATGTTATCATCACCAAAGAAAAACTTCTTTCTTCCAACAAAAAGCTTTGAACCATTTAAATCTACTGGACCATTTGGTATCATATTTTACACATACCTAATCATAAACTAAACTATGGTATGCATTTGACTGTTAATCGCATTAGTAGAGTTTACAACAAAAATAACGAAACAACAATGTAGTTAAACTGCATGTTAATAAAAATAGTTTAAAACATATGAGAAGTCTAAAATCCACTGTGTGGATCGTTTTATTTCATCCTATAAATTAATATCCCTTAAATGTGGATTTTATGGCAAAGATATATTAAAATTTGAAATTGTAGCAACATATTGTTCAGACAGTTATCAAAATCTTGTATGGTTCGACCAAAAACAACGTTTTTCTCCGGCATATGGTATGGCGTAGGGTATAAATGATATATGGAAGAAATGTTTGTATTACCAAAGCTAATTATTTTGTATTTATATTTTTTTCGAAATGTTTCAAATTTTACCGAAACATATTTTTTACGGAAAACCCCCAAAAAGTGGGCGTGGTAAAAACATTTGTATAGACGAAATATTGGCATTAGGATTGCCTAGATATCTTCTTCAGACACATTTTCAAAATCTCCAGATGTTTGGCCTAAAATTAGGTTTTCTAAAAAGGGGGCGTGGCAGTAGGCGGATTTCAAAAATGTTTACACTTGTTCGAACAGCACGTACAAGGATCATATGTACCAAATTTAATTAGCATAGCTGAAAATTTTAGGCCCAAAAATCGGTTACCTACAGACGGACGGACAGACAGACTTAGCTTAATCGACTCAGCTAGCGATTCTGAGTCGATCCATGTACTTTGAGGTATACCTAGTTCAATCTTTGTTACAAACTTTGTATCAAAACTAATACACCCCTATGGGATAGGGTATAAAAACACTGCGAAACCTATAAGCTTGAGTCGTTATAAGTGTATGTAAATTCTGTTTCTTGTTTAATATATATATAGCTAACTTTATTGAATTTCATCGTTTACTGATATTGTTAGTGGTGTCCAACTTAAAAATTTTAATGTTCTGATCTGATAACTGTGTAATCTAGTGATCAACGAGCTACTAGTTAATCCAGAAAAAGAAGGATGCAAAGTGATTGCCTACGCGGATGACTTGGAAATAGCTTTTTCAAGAAACTACCTTAATACCCTTAGAGAAAAATTACGAAATGGTTTCTCTTTACTTTCTAAATGGACAGATGTGGACTCGGCGCGAACCCCTAAAAACACGGAATTAGTCCTTTTCAGCAGGAAATACAAAGTCCCGCCCATTGACCCTCCCAAACTTAATGGCGTTAGTCTCAAGTTCGCAGAATCAGCCAAATACCTGGGTCTGGTTTTGGATTAGAAACTGAACTTCCGCCAATATCCAAGAACTCGTCAAGAAAGCCACCGTAGCTTTATACGCTTCTAAAAAAGGCAATCTGGCCTTACATGTCTATCATTAGACCCATAATCCCATATGGTGTCTTAGTCTGGATATAGCTTTAGAAACAGCCTCCAACCGTACTACTACTACCGTACCTACTAGGTAAAGCTCATAGATCAGCTTGTATATGCATTAGCGGAGCTCTTAGCACAACCATCTCCGCAACCGTAGATGCTATCCTTCTAGAACCCCTAGGTACCTACGGCACACAGAGCACAGCTTGTGCCGTTGTGAGACTGAGAGCCTGACACCCAATCAGGGTGAACACACAAAGATTCTGTATCACCTTAAGATTATAGAAAACATCGACCACACCACTATCCAATTCAGTATTGAACATAACTCCATGACAACCATTCCCAGTCGGATTCAATCGGAAACAATAAATCGATTCACATTAACACGATTGGGTCTAAAACAGAATCTGGAGTGGGTGGAGGTGTTTTCTCCTAGTTGCTTAACCTAAGCATATCTTTTCGCCCTCTCTTCAACAATGACTTCTGTAAAAGCTGCTTAGAGAGCAAAGTATTATTCACCTTCTATACTCTTGTCCAGCTCTCTCAGAAAAAATGAAGATTCATCTGCGAGACAACTTCTTCTAAGGTGCCTTCCCTCTTATTAAATCTGAGTTCCAAAATGGGGCCATAGTTGTAAAAGATTTCCCATAAAAATTTAACAGTTCATTTACCACCAAATGATAAATAGTTAGGAACATAAGGTATCCTTGAATTGACATTCTTCTTGAGCTGCAGCGTTACAATCATTTGAAAATGAGGCAATCAGAGTTATTTATATCGTTTGTAATCTAATTGTATGTATTTGGATTTAAGCCAAGTTTATGTGGTTTTAGAAATGGTTGTGTATGTTTTTTTGTACTATGTATGTTTAATTCACCGGAGAAGAAAAACAACAGAAAAAAACTAAAACATTTGTCCAAGAATGCTTTTGTATGAAGAGATCTTTCGATTTAGGGAGAAAAAACAATAAAAAACATCTGGCTCAGTGGCGCGATGGTTATTGCGATGAACTGCCGCATTCGATTTCCAGCCGTAGCAACACCTTAATGATTTTTCATTGGCCCTCCTCTCGTGATGGTCTTAGTTCAATTGAGTAGTATCAATCGTCTAGAAACGCTTATCTCAAATCGCCGTTCAGAGTAGGAATAAAACACAAGGTCCCGCCATCGTGCAAGAAGTACACACGCACACATGAACAGTTGTGAAAAAGCTAGGCCCTGGGTACTAACAAGTCTGTTGCGCCAAAAATGTATATTTTGTATTCAACCAATAATTGTTCATTCTACTAAAATTATAGTCACCCCTATAGAGGTATCCGTTCGGAATAGTTTGTGAAACGACAGTCAGTTCCAACCGGAACTTAATTTACTTGCGGGGTATCCGTAGCGGAATAAAATAAAAAGTATGAAATCACGTTCGTTGGATTCCGCATACATTCTTTGTCGGACAACTTCGAAAGAAGTTCGACGCATAGCTGTCAAAAATTGTTAACTTAAGGCTACGAACACACGAGCAATGAATTTGCAGCAAATGTTTGCATGTGTGAACAGTAGAAAAAAACATTTGATTGCAATCAAAAATGTTTTCAGCAAAAAATTGCGGCAGTAGTTTAGTTTGTCATGCGAACACGTCAGTCTTGTTTGCGTGTTTGCAGCAGCTGTTTGCCATTTCCTGCAATATTACAATAGAATAGCTTAGATAATTGAGTTCAAAATATCAGTTGAGAATATTTACCTAATGGAAAGAAAGCAAAATATGCCACTCAGTTATTATACATTTGCATATGCATCTATAATGCTATGCTTCGCTTTGGGAAAATAGTTTTCCCGAATTTACATAAAGGTTTAATGGTTGGTTTGATGTATTCAATTCTAAATCATAACGCATTAATTTTAGAGAAAGAATTAAAGAAGCCCAGTTTAAATAATGCACTGAATGACACGATACGCGATTCGCAAATAACTGCACGACGATCATTTTTCTCTAATAAAGGGAATCTAGTTAAAACATGGGTCTTTGTTTTTTCTAACAGATTTTTTTAAATATAATGACAGCTATACGTCAAATATCAAATTGAAAACGAGTCTTCTTTAACCATTTCGAAGATATTTTCACTATCATTCCATCGAAAAATCTAATAAAAGTTTATTTTAAGTCATCTGTAATCGTAATAAAGAATGTTTTAATTAGCTTAATATTTGGGCCAAAAACTTTCAACATTCAACATTGTTAGTTTCAATGATAGCTGCAACTTGGGTCTGTACCACAATCACTTGATTAAGATGTCGTACCACATCGGACAAACCGAAGTCAGCATACATTGTATTTCTGTATTGTATTTCCTCGTTCTAAATTTACCACATTTCGACTAAATTTCCGGAGAACTTTTTGAATCCCCAATATTTCCCATATTCATGCAGTGGAAGCATTCAGCACATACCGCTCAACTGGTAGTTCTTACAAATCGTTCGGAGGGCATACTGTGATTTGCAAGTAACTTTTGCCATACATAGATCGGTTCTAAGCCAAAGTTGCAACACTATCAAACTATATTTTACTGAGTCAGATATGGTCCACGCTTTCACTGATTTGCCCATATTTGTCCACCAAGAGGTCAACCATATTTTCGCTGATAAATCTAACTAGGCCAGGCCATGTATAAATTATTTGATTCCGGTCAAACCAAAAGACTCAATAAGACAAAGCATCCTTATTAATAAAGAATCAAACATCTCTCAGCACCTATTTTTAGTAATACGGACCGGTATTCACTTAATCTATATCGCAAAGCTGTTTTGCATTCTGTTTTTAGTGCGCCCGTAACATCAATTTCCAAATCTATCGGTGTTCTATTTCCAGTCCACGCTACTGCCTAACCATCCATTAGAGATAAATTATATTAAAGAATGCGAAAATTTAAATTGCAACCACCTACCAACAGGTAAATCAAGAAATATGAAATTTTATTCTGTCGCATAATTTTACGATCCGTTCTTACAAATCATGCTGCCATATAACTTAAACCATTACCACAAGTGTTAAGTCACTTCGAACACAGAAGTCATTTCATGTTCTCAGAATGTTAAAAAAAACTTTCTTTTATGCGTATGGAATCGGCAATAAACTTATTACCACACTTTGGTTACCTAGTTGGCTCCATATATGGTTCACTTTATTAGATACATCTGGTTAACAAGTTAAAACCGTTACACAATACTATATATAAAAACACAACAAGTTCTTGGCCAACCCCACCGACTAGCTCTAGACATTGACTTTGATCTCATTTTCTGAAAATTAATATGTGCATGCGGGCATGTCCAATGTCCATTCACCCAAACTGGGTGTGTAGAGTATCACTATAATAGAACGATTCACTTCGGTTTACCATTGTATGGAATTTTGCGTGCAAAGAAAGGTATGGTTACCATTGAAATAATTGGAATTAGAGAGAAAACCTGCATTGTCGTTCAAAACATATGATCGGTTTCCTATACTCTTACCACCACGACACAGGAAGGCACTTTTCGTGACTGAAATGATCTATTTTTCACTTGTTTTCTCTGCACAAGGTATCCTCCTTACCTTGACTATATAATAAGCACATAAAGATCACTTAGTGTGCTTTCAAAGAAAACGAAAAGCAGACGAAGAAACGAGAAAAGAAACCAAATCATACACACACCCATACCAAATGATGGGAAATGAAGAACATTCTTGAACTCTTTCTTTGGCAGGGGAGTGGTGGAGAGTGGTAATATACGCGCCAAAGGAAGGAATTTTCAAATCAAAGTCTGTAAACAGTCGAGTGTTGTGCGCTTGTAACCATGGTGGCCATGATGGTGAATGATAAAGTTGTTGGCTTGTCTTCTTTTGCCAATAAGAAGTGCTGAGGCAACGCAACGAAGCTCAGACGTTGGGATCATTGTCTTTTAGATTTTAGTTCATTTCAAAGTGTTGAAGCGAGTTGTTCTTGTTTGCGGTGCGTTCTAACTAAGTTTAGGGAAACTATTTTCAAGTCGGTTTTAAAGTATTATTTTCATCATCTAGAAGATAGACTTTTCTACGAGAGCGTGTTCCTAGTGATTACGTTGAAAAATTCACACGCACAATTGAATAACGGTTTATTTGCAGAATGAATTATCCATTAGTTTTGGTAAGTTTCGCGTTTTAATGTTGTATTCCAAGTTCGCACGTAAACTCTTTTATATATTTTTGTTCGCGAATCATTTTTGAAAGAGTAAACAATGTATGCCTACTTATATGTTAATTAAATTTCTAAATACGACAAGAGAAACATCCGTTAGAATTTCTACGCTTACGAGTTCTCCAGTTAACTCCGAGTTGGATTTCTATATATATTTTTTTAATTGCTAATGTTCTGTGGTCTCGTATGCGGGGAATTTAAGGTGAGCGCGCTCCAATGAAAAGAAATTGTAATGAGAATCGGTAAGGCAGGTGGGAATGTCTCATCGTCACCATACACCATTGTCGCGTAACATGAATTTTTGTCGATTTTTTTTAAATAAACAAACAAACCTCATTAAAGTTGACCCAAAAAGAACGTGTTGACCTATATTCATGTTTTTGTTCTGTTCATTTGAATACCACAGGGTTTTTAATATTTAACTCACGGATTGAATATATATATATCAGTACTGTTGTTGTTATTTTAATTATGTTTTGGAATATTAACGAAATGCAAATTTTGTTTGGTTGATG
Organism: Rhingia rostrata; assembly: GCA_949824845.1. NCBI lineage: Eukaryota > Metazoa > Arthropoda > Insecta > Diptera > Syrphidae > Rhingia > Rhingia rostrata. Next base: position 38,929,454 of record OX463758.1, on the reverse strand, counting down.
GTGGCGAATTTAATGTTAAAATCAGTATGCATTAATGTATATGGTTGAATATCCATTTTGGGATCCGATTAGACTTTTACCACAGGAATCAGGTCAAATGCTGTTCGAGTATTTTAATATTTGAGGTGTGGGAGAGAGCATTTTTGTTTTGTATTGTATTTGATTCTGAGCGCAGACGTTTATGTGTCTACAGTTTTGATTAGATTGTCCGGTTTCATTTAGCAATCGGTCTTTATCTGGCATTAGGTTTCAGAATTATATTTCAATGGCTTAAACATTGTTAAAAAATAATTAAAATATGCATCATTTCTGCCAATGTTATTAATTTGGACAACTTGGGCTAAATGACTAACCAATTAGGGATATCATTTTCGGAAAAAGTAACAAAACTGTTGTATTTGTGGGATCACTTTGCTTTTTACTTAAAATTTAATTAATAATATTGTGATAATTCTTAATAATATCGTGATCTTTAAAAGGGGCATAGGACTTCTATAGCTTAATGCAAACGAATTCTTAAACCTTTTTTTACGATCTGTCAATGATTCAATTTTAATCAAATTTTGATTCTGTGTCGGTGATCGCAATAACAGTTTTCGATTTTAATAATCGTCCCACGAGTCAATGCATACACTATTGAACATAATAAAAATGTCAAAGCATTTGACCATTAGCTCAAAATGACCCAAACCTCGAATTTTGTAAAATAGCCTAGAAATAGATCTTGATCATATTATTTTATGACATTTTATGCTACGGAAATTCTTCCACGGGACTCTCAAAAAGTTTAATGAATTTCATAGAAATTTTTATCATCATAATGTCAATTGATAAATGTTTCATTTCGGAAGTGTGATTGCACCGTCGCTATCCATTATGGATGACTTTTGTTCAGAATTGGACGGATTTGAAATCAAAGAAGCGTGGTTACAATATGATGGCTCCACATGCCACACAGCTGGTCAAACAATTGATCTGTGTATTGTTAAGAAATGCTTCCATCGAATGGCAACTTCGCTCGACCAATTTTTTCCTTACCATTGAATTTCTATGAATGTAATTCCGTTAAGTCGTTAGTAAGTGTGTATCTCGATGGTGTCAACCGATTACTGCACCCTTTCCTTAAGGGTTTTAATATTACAAACACAAACGTCGTTGCTGCTTAGAAAAATCCAACCTTTCATGCTCATTTGGTTCGCCCAGGTTTTGGTTTTTGCCCTCATGCCGTTAATTTACTTTTAAATGCGAATTAACGCCATGATCCACTTATGGCCTTAACCCATTTACAAATGAGATCTAAAGCCATGACTTAAATTTTAACTAACGCCATATGGTATTAAGAAAAAAAGAAAGTCACCCACGCAGATTTATGAAGGTTGGAACATTTTCAATTGCACCAAATGGGTCTGTTTTAAAGCAAGTTCTCATAATCCATTACGGGAACGCCGAATGATGGATATAAATGCACTCTTCAAATCTTAACCTATTTCTCCTTCAAAGTGGTACCGATTTTTATTTTATGAAGGAATTTTTCACTTTTGATTTTCATTTCAATTTCGTGTTTCTGTTTTTTATATACCATATACATACATGTACAACTGCAAGTAGCTATGGGGGGGGGGCATCCAAACCCCTGCTTGGGGTCACTGTTAGATTTGGAGTTGTTGCAAGGTTGGGTATATATGCAAAGTTTTGATTGGATTTAAAAATACATTTTTAGATATGGCGTAAATTCGTATAGGCTCCATTCACGGCACCTATTTCTCTCAGGGATCATGCATATGTCCGACATGATATTAATATTGTTCTGTTTAATTTGCATTTATAATTTTTTGGAATAGTAAGTGCGTTGGGCTACAGTCCCTCGTTCAAATCTCGAAAGTAACAAGACCTACAGACATATTAACTAGCTCCAAATTTTAAGTTGAAACACACTATCTATTCATCGAGACTTCAAGGCCGCGTATGATAGCATACATCGCCTAGAGCTTTATGAAGTCGAATTCATGATACCATCGAAGATAATACAGCTGCGTCGCCTATGCAAGAAATCATGCGAGGACACGATCCGCCCAGATATTGGAGTACGCAGACGACATCGACATCAATGGTCGCTCCCGCCGTGCCGTTATAGAAGCAATTACGGCCATTGGGGAAGATACTGTCGACGCACAACTTTGGACAAAATTTCATTGTTGATAGCAGCAATTTTGCGGTAGTTAAAGACTTCGTCTACCTCGGAGTCAACATTAACCCCACGAATGACACCGTAGTGGAGGTACGACGAAGACTATCCCTAGGAAAATGGATGGAAAAGATGTAGACTGCAATGGCCACATCGAGTGAATAAACAATAATGCTCCAGCCAAAAGAATCTTCTAATCCCATGCAGTCTTCAGATTTGACCAAGTAGAACTCAACTTCCGGCTTAAGGATCAAGCGATCGCGGAGGCTAAGGCGCTTGGACTGAATAACTGGCAGCAACGTGCCCATGATCGAACGGGTCGGAAGCCCGTTAAGTAAGTAATAATCAAAGTGTATAGAACTACATAGAAAACGCATCGCATCTAAAAAATTTGTAGCCGTTTCTGACTCGGGCTGTAAGTGCGAAGGGGAAATTTCGTCGATCGTATGCGTTGCGTCGGCTATGCTGTTGTTTGATGCTGGGGTAGCAATGTGAACAATTGCGTATCAATATCAGTACCCCACATAGAAAATGTTCGTTGTATGAGATGCGCACTCTATGTAGTTCCATAATGTAGTAATGTAGCTGGAGTGAAATAATTCGAACTTGAGATTTTTTTAGGCCGGCTTTGAAAAGTCATAAGTTTTTCGTGATCTATATTATATAGGTGAATGAAATTGAAAACTAATAATATAATTGTAATTGGTAATAATGCCTCGTTTTACGTTAGTTCCAGTCTTGAAGTCTTTTAATGGAATTTTCAGTTTTGATCAATATGGAAATAATCAATTTCACGAATCCTTTTATTGATGTTCGTCAGATATAGTATTAAGATTTATTTTAATCCTAAGTTGAAGTTTAGTGCTCAAGAAGCAACTACGTACATTCACCCACCACTCGTTTTTCTTTTCCCACCTCTTTCGAAAGTTTTGCCCCCAAGAGTTTGAAGCTGTCATGGAAAGCTTTTCAAATTTGCAGTTCGCATCGGTGTTATACAGGAGGACCCATTCTTTACGGCAAAATCAAGTTATCGCAAACACAAATGAGTGAAAAATCTATGCTTAGGGTCTGTATGACCCGTTAATGCTAGATTTTTCATTTTTTCCAGTTGAGCGAGAAAATAGACTTGCATGCACATTCGCGGAACTGTTTTCTGATGCTAAAGTGTAGCTCATCCAGATTGAATACATGTTCTTTCTGTCCTAAGTCCCATTTTGCGATAAGTACCTTTTCCTTTGATTGGGCCGTTGTAATAATATTCTTAGCTCACGAAAATATAAAAATGCTTATTTAAAGCAAACTTCAGTGTTAAAAGTTTGGGTCTTAAACCAAGGTAGAAACAGACACCAGCTTATATTCGCCATGATATTATACTACAGCTTCGAAATGGTCATGTATAATCACAAAAGCCGGAGCATTTAAGTCACTTTTATTGAATTATACTGGTTCTCAAGTAGTCAAAGATCCAAGACACTGGATATAAAATAAAATCTCTGCTCCAATGGCCAAGCATTGTCATTTATTTTCTTTTCTAAAATTGTAAATCCCCTTTTGTATAATAACACATACCACTTCAGAGTGTACCCACCTCATCACTTCAATAGCATTCATTCCTTTAAGAAACCTTTTACATTCTTCAATGTATTAGCATCATTCGTTGGAGTATGCTAAAAGACGGATGAACGAATGTATTGTTGGATTCATATTATGGTTCTGTTACATTATCTTTTATTTCATTCTCTGGCAAGAGACTATTCTTGATATAAAAAGTCCATTGATGAGTCAATGAATTATGACGATGACCCAATTGATACGAAAACAGTGGACTTTCATTTAGATAAATTTCTCCGACATGTCGCATTTAAAAAATGAACTAATAATTTAAAAGAAAGACTGCTTAATTTTTAGTTTCACTTGCGGGGAATTTCTGGTACACTACTAATGCATTAGATAGTCGTCCAATGTTATTAACTTGCAAATTTCTCTGTTACCACTTGGCAATCTAGAGATGCATTTCACAAGTGAAAGTGAGAAAAGTGCGTGCTGTGAAGTATTATTCTTTCATAGATTGAACTATGAACTACGGTCGCCTGTTATTGGACTTGTTACAGAGAGGCACTTCTCGTAGAAAATATAATTTACGTATTGTAGTACACTTGAGTACAACTGCGTTAAAATGAAAATACTCTCATTGTGGATATACAAATCGCGATGAAAGAAGTGAATGGGGTATCGACTATCGAACGGCTTTTGTTTTTATTTTTACTTTCTACATTTGCACTTATCGGACTGGATATTATAAAGAGCGGGAATAATTGAAATTCGTTGAGCATTCGTTAAAACATTCTTTCTTGGAAATTAACCTGTTTTGACCCTGACCGCAAAAGAAATCTAATCAATAACGGTCGTTCTGGTAGGAACTGAAGAAAGGCGAAAGAATTTGTATAATGGATATTTGAGTAAGATGAATGAACTAGCCTTCGAAGATTTCCTGTTTTACTTGGTTCAAATAGGAAATTGCATATACCGAATCTGGTCTTACTTAAGTGGTCGCTGCCCCAACAAAAATCAATCTGACTAAAGTATCGTTTTAAAGAAATAAGTTAATTTTTCAAATGTTTAATTGAAGGTCATGTGGAAAGCCCTGTTCATAAAACGTAAATGTGAAACGTACCTGTTAAGCCTATATGACTGGTAGGAAGAACATAAACATTTAAATTGAAATCGCTGTGACCGAATGTAGACGACTTTCGTAATATACGGAGTTTAAATAACCCTTTTGAAAATACAAACTGGACTGTAAAAGTTTCAGGAGCTATACTAATCGAATAATAAATGCTCAGAAATTAAAATTCTATTAAATAAAAACATCACCCAATTTAATACGAAATAACAAGAAAGCACCAAATTGTCCAAAGAATGTGCGGAACTCTTCTCTACACAGTTATCACACCTTAATCATTACTGTATCTTTATCACATAAAAAGTTACAGATCAAACTGGGTGCGATCAAGAAAGCAAACCACAGATGGATAAACGGCACATCGTGTCAAATACCCAGGCAACTCTGGCTTATTTTAACTAGAAGCGGTCCATCTGTCTGACAATGCTGAACAGATCAAACATCAGCACCATAAGGAAATACCGGACACTGTCCGATAGGCCTACACTCAAAAAGTCTAGACCTCTTCAGAAATGACTTCTGCAGAAGCTGCTTCGACGAAGAAGAGTAGAAAAGAAGTACTCAAGTAGTCCAACTATCTCAGTAAAAAGGGAGCTTCATCTGAGAAAGTACTTCTTCGATAACCTAGGCGAGCTGGCTGATACAATGCCAGAAACCTCCTACGCTACATAGTTAGCTCTGAATAGTTCAATTAGGTGAACGAACATAGGAAAGTAAACAGTAGACACGCGCATCGCGTGCAGCCAATACAACCCAACCTAACATAACACATAAAAAACACGAGTTATAAGGCAATATTTTCTAATGCTACAAATTATAGATTATAAATTATAGAAAAATCACTGGGAATTGATGAATTTATTAACTGTAGTATGAAATACTAGTCAAAAATGCCATTAACCCTAAAACCGCTGTTGTAATACCAAGTGATATTAAAAATCAGCTGAGCAACTATAAACCGATATTTATAATTTCGGAAATGTTGCAGACTACATACACTTCCTTCTAGAAAGGTGTTAGGTGAATTCGCTAATTGTGCTAAAAAACGTTCAAGTAAAAGCCACCATTTCTCAGTCCCATTCATTTACTTCAGTAAAATTCTTATAATCATGGGATGCTATTAGAAGGAGTAATTATTTACAAAGAAGGCTGTTTTGCATCAGGGTTATGGACGTGATGTGTGTAAAAGGTTGTTTAGTATAAAATAATTCAGGCCTAAAAACTAGCTCCGATTTTTGTATCCTTTATGTCTTCCCGTATTAATGCAGAGAATGTTCAATTATGTGGCGTTTTTTCAAATCCCGATATTTGTCCTTGCAAAAAATTGAAATGCAGACTTATTTCAAAAGACTTCACTATGCATTTCCCAAATTCAAATGCCGTTTTTTGCTCTTCAGACAAAAAATGGTACGTAGATATATGTCTAAAGGCTTTTCAAAACAATTTACGCATTTAAGGAGAATCTGAGTATGCAGCACTCATACATACGTCCAAGCCATCTAAGCATCAAATCCTTAATACTCGGTCATTATTCACCCTATTCATATACCACTCCATACCAATGCGATCGTTCTTAAGATATCAGTAATTTCTAAAGATACTGTTATGTGCATTTTAGGAAAAACTGCGTATTCCATTTGATCAACATTCGAGAAAATCTTGTTCTAAGAAAACAGTTACATGGGAGCAAAGATTATAAAGCCATACAGATGACACATTGAGAGCAACAAACAGGGACTGTTGGAGTAAATTAATAATTGTTTTTTTTTAAGTTTCTTAATTAAATAATTTATTGCTTCAATAAGATTCAATTTGTATTTTGTTTTGCCCATGTAAGGGTTTTTTAATGAAACAGGTCAAAATTAGACTGTTTTTATGTCACTTTTTAATGACATATAATGTCAATTGTTTTTGTGGTAACCATAATAAAAAAATCAACAATTGTCAAAAGGACGTGGTTTTTGGTTTTTATTAAAAAAAGGGAGATTTAATTAAGAGTGTGATTTTTACATCGTGATTTAAAGAAAGCAAAAGAAACATTGGTCCTTCGAGCCTTTCTTTAGAAATTATTGGAAGCTGAAATTGCTAAAAAAAAAAAAAAAGTCATATCATCATTTGGAATCAATTTGGTGGCCGAGGTTCCTTTGTCTGGAAAAACTGTAAGTACCCATACTTACTTTATATACTTTTGCTCACCAGCTTCAAGGTACGGGCGGGCACACATGAGAAACGAGATCCAAATATATGGCGGGATGTGCCAGTACGACCCGCCATACAACAATATTTCTTGTATGCAGTGCGTCATCTGTATGACTTTATAATCTTTGATTTAAAAAAACCCTCTGTTAGGTCGCGGTTACGGCAAACGCTAATAAGCGTTGGCGATAGTTCGGGCTAGTGCGCTAGTAAATCTAATGCATGGATAATCAATAATGTGGTCGCAGATCACGATTTTTATAAAAGTATATTATTATATTGATCCAGTATTTTGGATGTCCGATCATTCCCAGGAGCTAACATCGACTCGGACCACTACCTTGTTGTAGCAAAGTTAATAATGCGGACATTCATCACTCCACAACAAACCAGAAAGAATCGAAGAACAATGGAAACGATACCAACTAGCCATTAGATTAGCCGCAATTGAAAATATCGCAGTTGAGACGCAGTCGATGCTAAGGATATCGAAGAACCATTTCTGCAGACTGTTAAACAGCGACAGCGAAAACTACTAACCACCTTAACTAAGTGAAATGAAGTTCTTTAGGCTGTGCCTTGCAACTAACCTATTACATATACATTTATGCATCGAAATTCCCTATTACTCTCTTATTATTAGATTGTTCAACAGGGTACGGATGTTATCGGAAATGAGAAGTTGCAATTCGTTTCCCCTCGGGTTAAGCGCTTCCTTTGGACTTTCGGTTCATTTGCCAAAGAGGTCTGGGCAGGTCAGATGATCTATTCTCGGAATATGTTTGAGCAGTTTGCCACCATCGACCCTATCTTGGTTTTTAATACCGCAATCACAGCTACTGTCTATAAGCCGTTCTCAAATTATGGCTAATGTTCTGGGTAGCCGTTCCACCCTTAGTACCACTGCCTGCGGCTAATCCATTGAATTAATGAGAAAAACTAATCTTACAGCGATGGGAATATGGATGTACATCATCATACCCCCATAGGGGTATGTATATTTGTTTTGATACATAGTTAGATATACCTCGTCTGTATACATTTTGAGCCAGGATAATCAAATTTGATACAAGTGGTCCTTGTACGTACTTTTCGAACAATTGTAGACATTTTTAAAATCCGCCCACTTTTTAGAAAGTTATTTTTGGCCAAGTGGTAGAGAATTTTGAAAAGTGATTGAATAATATACGTAGTCAATCCTTATATCTATATTTTGTCCATATAAAGTTTTGTGGCACGCCCGTTTTTTCGTTTTCAGTAAAAAAAAACCTTTTTCGATAAAATTTAAAAATATTCGAAAAAACTTTTGAAGCAAATATTTCGTCCATACATCAATTATTGGCAGCTTTTTCCTACAAATACCATTTGTATACCCTACGCCATACTATACCCAGAAAAAGACGTGTCAAAACAATGTAAATTTAAATATTTCTTTGCCATAAATCCCACATTTTAGGGATATTCATTTTAAGAATGGGATGGGATAGGGTATAAAACGATCCACACCGTGGATTTAGCCTTCTCATATGTTTTATTTTTATCCCCTATCCCATAGGGGTATATTAGTTTTGAGATTAAGTTTGTAATATACATAGTGAAATAATTTCGATAGACATACCTCAAAGTATATAGTTCGACACAGAATCGTTAGCTGATTCGATCTAGCCCTAGATCTAAATCTAGAGTTTTGAAATTTTGTATATAGACTCTCTATTCGATGAAGCTTAACAATTGTAGAACTTTCTGAAATCCGCCCACTACCACGCCCACTTTAAAGAAAAACTTTCTTTTTGACAAAACGGTAAGAAATTTTGAAAAAGTTTGTGAACAAGATATTTAGATAATCCTAATATCTATATTTCGTCTATATATATAAAATATTTGAAAAAAAAACTTTTGATGCAAAATCATTAGTATACCATTTGTATACCCTACCCCTTAGCAAAACCAAGCGAAAAACTTTTTTGTCGATCCATACGAGGTTTTAATAAACTGTCTAAACAATATGGTGTGACAATGACATTTTCTATATTTTATCGACATAAATCACCCATTTTCGGGATATTAATTTTAAGAATGGGATGGAATAGGGTATTAAAGGATCCGCATAGCGGATTGTAGCCTTGGCTGAATTCCAAAACGTCAACCGTCGTCAGCGTGTGTTTGAGCTGGTGATGCTTTCAAAATGCGTTTTATAAAATATGCTTTGCATCATAGTTATTTGTTTGCGTTTTGGAACTCTTTATTAAGCAATAATGCAGAATTACTGCGTTTTGAAATTCAGCCCTTCTCATATGTTTTTTTCAGAAAACACTGTGTATGGTTAAAATTAAGCAAAATGTACAATTTTTTCAAAGTATTTTTTTTTTGAAACTTTTGACAAAAATGACTTTTAAAATTATTTCACTTTTTCAGCTGGGAGCTACAAAAAATCGTCTCAAAATTAGTACACCTTTATAGTAAGGGCTATAATAACTTTATTATAAGAAGAAGAAATAAAAACTGTTAATTTAAATTTGAAAATTGCTATAATAGGACTGATTCCAAACGACCACTGTTTTTTGTGCTTCCAACACAAGTTACAACAAATCGATCATCCGTCTCTTTAACTTTAAATGATTAAAGGATTAACTTGGGTTGCGGAACCAATTCGTAGTTGATAAACGATTTGTTGCACAAGAATTGGTTAGGTAATATAGCGTGATGTAGAACATCCATTCGTGAAGTATGTGCAAAAAAGCGGTTAAATAGATTTCTCCGAACATGTCTTTAATAAACTTGTTTTTATTAAAAATTCAAATCACTAAATTATTTTTTTTTTTTTTACTTACAGAAAATATTTTGTGTACTTTTCTTATTTACCAAAGCTCAAGTACAGCCCGAGCTCGAAGAGCCTCCAGAGGGGTAAGAAATGTTCATAATACTTGAATTATTGCTCATAAATATATTCTTTATTAGTTACTATGCATTTGTGGAATCACCAAACTCTGTTCCACCAAAAGTTCGCCCGCCGCCATACACACACGTGAACATCGATTGTGTCGACGCTCCGGGAAAGAAATCATCCGTCTCTGTGAATAATATCTGTGGAGATTTAAATAAAGGGCAGATTCCAAAAAATCCATTGCAGCAGAACGTTCTCGGGGAACCTTATCCATTGTGAGACCTAAAATCTTCTTTTTTTTGCATTTTGTACTTATAAGACTTCTATGTAGCGAACTTATCCGTAACCAAACTCTGAAATTTCTGTCGAAGACGTTGCCTGTCCTCAAGGCAGACGACACCTTGCCAAAGGTAACACAAATCATTCGTGATGACCCAGTTGAACCCGTAGAGAACAACATCGACAGGCAATACAATCCCAATGTCCGAACGAGACGTGATCTTCAAGAACCTGCTTTCAGCTACTACAATGTAGCAGATAAGGAAGAAGAAAAGAAGGAAAAAGAATATGAAGATGAAGCTGCGAACCCGGAACGCCAATCGAGGAAATTCTGCGATGGCGGTGGCGTGTATGTTCTCATAATAAATCAATGGAAAAATCACACTTATGTAACAATTTTCCTACAGCTTCTGCACCCTTTATCGTGCGATACAAGGTGATTCCGCAGCTACCCAACCAACTGTAGCTGAACGTCGTGAAGAGATTGGCTCCATCCGCTACGAAGGACCCCCTACACCATGCCCAGCTAAAGTCGAGTACGCTACTCCTGTTTTTGCCAAAAATTACCAAGGTTCATGGCGGTATGTCGTGCAAATACCCTACGAAGGTTACTTCACCCAAACTGTCGAAGTGACCCGATGCATTCAATCTCGCTGCCATTACCTCGACGGTGGATGTCTATCATCTCCTCGTTGGGTCAGTCTTTTGGTTGCGGAAATCTTCTATCCCAGTGCTGATGATTCAGTTACATCATCGACAACTACACCAGCGCCATCTGTACAAGATTTCCAAGCCTATCAACAATATCTACAAAAGAGAGCGGGTGTGGCATCAGCATCTGATGGTACAACTGCTGCTAATGACTCCAACCAACATTGTGATGGCCAAGATGAAATTGGTTGCTTCCAAGTGCGATTGTACTATGACTGGTTCTTAATTCCCGGTTCATGCAAGTGCTGGCGACCAGACTACTTTGCCAAATATGTAAGAAGAAAGTCTGTCACCGAACTGTAAATTAAAATAAAACATTATCAGAAAGACAGGAGAAATGGGCTAGGTTTAGAAATCACCTTTTGAGAAAAATTATAAGCACAGGTGAAAAATTGCAAGCACTGACTGATAATATAAATGAATGTGCTCAATTTTTTTGGGAATGGTTGAGGTCTTAGCTAAAATATAGAGTTTAGAGCAAAATGTATGTATTCCGGACAAAAGTAACACTTATTCATTACTTGATTTTATTTAAATCTGAAAATGTATATAAACTAGGATAGGAATAAATTATTTGAGTGTATAAGAAAACGTATTTATTTTTTTACATGTGTAAATAAATAATAAAATAAAACATAAAAACATATCTGTGTTTTTCTTGTGACAGTTTAGTTTGAAGCCATTTGGGTTGTGCTATATGGTGCTTTAAATTATGAGCATTTGATGAAGCTCGTCTTGGAATAATTAGCATAGAGTTTGGATTCCTGGGGCCAATCATTTTGTCAAATGGAATAAGAAGATTGAACCATGAAAGTATGTACCATTGTACCTAGGACTTCTGATGAAACGATTGTACCAACTCATAGAGAAAGGTAAGAAATTCAAATGGTCGTGTAATGGTGACAAGTAACAACGTATTTAAGAAGCATGCAAATCAGTTTGTCAAGCGCTGTTCTTCTTTACGTATTCCAAGGTAAAGGGGCAAACCCACCGAGCAACCGAAACCGAAAATTTGTTGTATTTTTTTTCATTTTTCTGTTCAGTTTTGACATTTCATTTACCACTAAAATAAAGAAACAAAACCACAAAAATGTGTGAAAAGTGACGTCAACAAACTTCGAAAACTCGATGTGAGATTCAGCGTGCGGAACGTGCTCTTATTAGGCAAGCCCAATGGGACATCTGATTTCAAGCTTATCCACTAAGGGTATGGTCCAGAAGTCAAGTTCGATTGTTTCCTTGCATCCGAATCTGGACGAGCATGGACTCCTAAGGGCTTTGAGCAGAATTTACCAGCACAAGGAATTCTATGCAGATGTGAGGCGGCCAATAATTCTTCCGAGGCAGCATCATATTACCACACTTATAATAGCCGAATACCATAAACGTTGTTAAGAAATAGAACATTAAAATACGTGTGGGTCATATTTTTTAAATTACTAAGACTTATTAGTCGACTTATTTTAAACCAAAAAAAATTATATTTAGAAGACTTTTAAAACTAAGAGTTATTTTTAATAATCCTTTAAGACGGTTCAATCCGCTGTGCGAATTGTTTAATACCCTATACCGTCCCATCCTTAAATTAATATCCCCAAAATGTAGGCTGCATTGCAACTAAATATTGAAAATGACATTATTACAAAATATTGTTAAAACGGCTTATAAAAATCTTGCATGGTTCGAAAAAAAAACAACGTTTTTCTTCTGCATATGGTATGGCGTAGGGTATACAAATGGTTTTTGTAGGAAAACGCCTCCAAAAAGTGGACGTGTGTTTGAATGGTGTATGCACGAAATATTTGTTTTAAAACCCAATGATTTTGCATTAAACGTTTTTTCGAACATTTAAAATTTTACCGAAAAATGTTTTTAACTAAAAAATGCCCTCGAAAATTGGGGGTGACAAAAAACTTTATATGAACAAAATTTACCACTGACCACATATAAATAATTGCTCAGTCACTTTTGCAAAATTCCCTACCCTTTTTGCAAAAATTATATTTTGGGCGTGGCAGTGGGTGGATTTTTTAAAAATTGTACACTTGTTTGAACAGCACGTGCAAGGCTCACGTGTACCAAATATCATTATCCTAGCTAGCTTAATGATATTTGGTAGCTTAATCGACTCAGCTAGCGATTCTGAGTCGAGTCATATACTTTGAGGTACATCTAGCTAAATTATTTCTCTATGCTATAAACTATGTCTTAAAACACCCCTATGGGGTAGGGTATAAAAATACGTTATTTTTATGTTTATTTTTAATTGAGTTTACGTTTTTTTTGTTTTTATTGCTTAAGCTAATGTTTATTTTAAATGAACAAAATTAATACTTAAATTATTTTTATTATAATTTTTATTTTTATTATTAAAAGTTAGTTTGTTTCTATTAATATATGTACTAACTAAGTTCCAAAAGTCTCTGAGACATTTGATTATCTTAAACATAATAAAACATATGAGAAGGCTACAATCCACTGTATGGATCGTTTTATATCCTTTCCCACCCCTTCCTTAAAATTAATATTCTAAAAATGTTGTCTTTATGTCAACGAAATATTTATTAAAATTGGCATTGTCACAACATATTGCTAAAAATCTTTTATGGTTCGACAAAAAACGACGTTTTTCTCTTGCATATGGTATGTCGTAGGGTATACAAATGGTTGTTGTATGAAAACGCCTCCAAAAAGTAAAAAATAATATATTAAGAAATGATTACATTACCAAAACCAATTATTTTTGAAATGTTAAAGATTTTACCGAAAAATGCTTTTTACTGAAAACGCCCCAAAAAGGGGGCGGGGAAAAAAACTTTGAAGAACATTTTTATAAAGTGTCTTCTAATAGGTACTTCTGAACTTCGACGGATGATAGCGGCTATATATTGTTGAAGCTGCACCTATCAAATTAGATTTAATTTCTTTAGTTCAATAACACGCGCATACGATCAAATTGTTTTATCAAAACGGGTGTTCTGATCGAGCATTTATATCATTTTACGGTCGCCATAATCGTCCTTTTCATCGCATTGTGGTGAATAAATTTGAGTTCACTGATTCAGTGAACTGCTGAAAATACCACCGCTGAAAACACTACCGCCGTCCGTAAGAGTGTGCAATAACCATAATTTGTAGAGAAAAATCATCTTCAGCGTCGAAGCCCATAACTGGATGAATAGATTAGTCAACAAAAAAAAATCGTCGAATTTGGCTAGATCCTATTCCAATCCATACGAGATGAAAGAGCGTCTAATGCATGCTATTTTGGTGTGGATTTTGTGCTGGCGGCGTCATCGGTCCACCTTTCTTTGAGAACGACGTTGGCCATGTCATCACCGTTAACGGCGAGCAATAAAGGTTTTTTTACTTGAATTGGTATCCATCCAAAGGCATGTTATTTCAAGAGTACGTTACTCTACGTGTTATCAATGATTATAAAGTCATACAGATGACGCATTGAGTACAAAAAACAGAAACTTTTGCTCACCAGTTTCATGGTACGGGCAGGCGGCGGGCTGTGTCAGTTTTTTTTCATTGAACAATTTTTCTTGTATACAGTGCGTCATCTGTATGACTTTATAATCTTTGGTGTTATATAGCTTACGCCACATTAGAAATTCAGCACTAGCGATACGAGGGCATGGTCATCTCGAATGGACATTGTTTAAAGTAAGGAAGCGCTTTATGAAGGACCCTTTAGATACAATCCATTAAATTAATGAAACACAAGGTATTTCATATGATCTTAACTAACTAACAGCAACCTAATAATACTTTTCAGTTTAACGTTCAAAGCGAGGCAGTGACATACAAAAGACAATAAGATGTTGCGTTTTCTATGTAGTTGACAAATCAATCTCTTTATCTGCACAGACAATAAATAATAGAAAACATTTCGTGCATTAAAGAAATTTAACACTTCTACTTATTTCATTTAACCAGATTAAGCCAACAACAACGCGAGGCAAAAATTAAGTAATAAAACAAACTGAACTAACATCTTCTTGCTCGTATAATTGAACGGTTGCCTATTTTGTGCAATATGTATCAACAATAATTTAACATTAGTTTCTAATGTTTATACCCTATCCCATAGGGGTATATTAGTTTTGATACATCTACATCTACAGGGTGGGCCAAAGAAGTCATCAGATGTTTTTTGGCTCTCATATTTTTATCATATTTTCATATTTTCTAAATGAAAAACTTCGATTCTCTTTTTTGATAATGTTTATTTGAACCCTTAGAATTTTATTGGTGAAGTAGAGAAGATGATATCGGCCAAATGGGCGCCGTCACAATTGATTGTCGGGTTCGTTTTATGACATTTTTCATCACTTCAGCGAGAACTTCGGGCGATGACTCCTCCAGCGTAAACAGCGCACCGTACAGTGTAAAGCTGGTGTAATGGCTCCTCGTGCATTACTTGTGGATTTTCGGAGCCTCAGAAGCAATACTTTTGCTTGTTCACGTACCCTGATGTGGAAGTGAGCCTCATCGCTCATTATGATGTTGGTCGAAAAATCGTCCACTTCGATTATTCCACGTTCTTGGGGAGTGTACCGCTCCATGGCTTGTTCACTTGTATTCTACATCTGTCGAGTCCACAAATCTCAAAACAGATTTGACATTGAAGGCCATTTGCAAAAATAAGAACTTTTCCCAATAGGGTGATCTCTTTTGGCCCACCTTGTATATGGATCGGCTCAGAATCGCTGGCTGAGTCGATTAAGCCGTCTGTCTGGCCGTCCGTCCGTTCGTCTGTTGGTAACCGGTATTTGGGCCTTAAATTTTGAGCTAGGATAATGAAATTTGGTACATGTGATCGTTATACGTGCTGTTCGAACAGCATGTTCGAAGTTAGTCCGTTAGTCATCATATTGGAAAGCTCATTTGCTATTTCTCATAGAGGTAATTTCGAAGCACTTCTAGTTGAATGCAGAAACTAGATGACCTCACTGAGTTGTAATTCGGTTTCAAAGGCAAATATACTAGATCATTGAAGGAACCTAACAAAAAAGGGTCCTACTCAAAAGCTTATAAAACGTTGTGTACAGAGATAAACATCTCTACATACATACATTTCTCACCTAGACTTATCAATTGGATGCAGAGTGGGTTTTTATTGACATTATACTGAATGGACCAAAATTACGGGCTACATGTATCGAAACCGAGCGTTTGGCGTTCTGTTTATATTCCAAGCGGTCGCCTAGCGTCTAAAATACAACAGTACTTTAGTCTACATATACTTCCTTAAGCCAGTCTTATGACCCCGGCCTGTATTATGTATATGTATTTAAATCAAATTTAATGTCATCCGGTAAACAATCGCTGAAATACGGCAAAACATATTTTCCTGAAGTCATTTGACGTAAGGAAAAAGCGAAAGTCCTAAGCTGCTAAACTGAAAAAATTACTGTCATCCATGAAATACAATTGGATGGGCTGGGCAAAAAGAGGACGAAAAACTGTCATCTACTACGGACCGTGTTATAGTAAGCAGAAACAGCGACTATACGGATGTGGATTTCTTTCTTAATTAACGAACGCATTGCAACAACCTGCACAAAGCCGAATTCGCCAACGATGATCGTGTGCAAGACTGCTTCTACGTGCTCCTTGACAAAACTTATGAGCGAGTACCGACGTACGAAGTTAAAATCGTACAAAGAGATTTTAACGCAAAGGTAGGAAAACAGAAGCAATTTTCACCAGTATTGTCGTAAAACATAGCCTACATACAACCAACACGACTGGCAACGCTATAACCAGCACACTGTTTCTTCACCTCGATATCCCTATGGAGACATCGCGGTCTCCAGATTAACGAACGTCAATCAAATTGATCACATATTGCAATATACAAGAGACTCGCATCAGGTATTTTGGATGGCCAAAATTAGGATCACTACTTTGTTGCGGCCAAGGTAAGAATTTGGATCCTACCACGCCACAACAAATCAAAAATTCAGTAAAAAAAAATTAATGTCAAAGGACTGCAATCGCAGAAGACCGCCAAGTTCTTTTGCAGAACGCGTATCCCTCAACATCTCGATTAACACTATACCGCCAGCATCTAATGTCGAAGGACAAGGTTTCTAGCGCACACCTTGCTTTGATGAAGAATGCTGGCCTCCAAGAACGAAGCCTACAAGGCTAAGCTGCAGGTGAAGACGAGAGCTGCCGTTCAGATCTATAGGGAAAGAAAGATGGAAGAACGCCAGCTTTTCAGAAAAAAAGAGCAAGAAAAGCATGACATCGAGGATATAGTAAGATGTAACCCCACCAGAAATGGTCATTGCAAGTTTTACCAACGTGAAAACTTCAAAGTCAGGGATACAAGGCTCGAACAGAATCCTGTGGAAATAGACAAGGCAATATAGTAGTTGAGACACAGTCGATGCTGGCGATATGGAAGAACCACTTCTGCAGACTGTTGAAAGGCGTTGACGAACGATCTCCGTTGTGAGGCAGAACGAACAATTTAAAAAAAATTTAAAATTCACCAACTGTCTCGCACGGACACTAGCTATATGCTGCACTTCTTACTAAGTGCACGCTCAAATCGCGGACTAAAAAAAATCTAAAATCGATCGCTATAAAAGTTTGAAATAAAAAAAAAACGACTGATACCGTGGTATGTAACATGAGAATAAACTAGTTTTATTGTTGCCTACTAACTATTTGCACTTTACAAATTGGAATGATACATTCTGTATCTCATAGCTAACATGAAACCTCATATTCTGCTGCCCTTGACCAACTTTAAAGTTCGTTGACTTTTAAATTGCCCTAGAACTGCTACTTGAATGGATCTGCTTAGCGGCTTCCGTACGATCCTACATACAAAATATTGGCAAATTTGTTAGCGTGATAACTCCACCAACAACTTAGCATGTACTTTTCATAACATAGTGTGGCTTGGCGTCGCTCTGTGATGCTGTTGTGTCGGTGCGTAGGAAAGTGATACTATCCTCACGCAAAAAAATAAATAAATTTCTCTATATGGTTTCCGAAGAATGGAAACCAGCATTGTTTGTCCTATACACAAAATAGGACACCTCAAAACTGCGCCAACTACAGAGACATAAGTCTGCTCAACACCGCCTACAAGATCTGCCATATTATGTGAACGCGTGAAACCGTAAATGGAGAATTACTCTAGCCAACCGCTGTTTCTTCGGGCTAGGAAAGTAATTCAGTAGTAAAGCCCTCACTTCTCGAACTACTAAGGAGATTCTTTTTAAGACCGTGATAATTTTAGTCCTGCTCTAAGGCGATGGACCGTATTAAAAGTAAATGAAGAAATACTTGGTCGATTTAAGGATAAGAAAAGAAACGAAATTATTAGTTAAAAATGACTTTGAAATAACGATATGTAGAAGTTATATAACAAAATTAATCTATATTTTGTATTTATGACTGATAGCTATTTTTTTGAAAATAAAGCTTTTTCTTATGATGTTTTCCATTGGTAAACCTAGATTTTGATTTTTTTTGTTGCCAATGGAAAAGGATTGATTTTTGTTTGTCCTTTTAGTTTGGTAATTTCGTGTCTGTGAAATTAGTGTTGGTGTAGCTGTCAGGTATCAAGTTAGACAGGTTGTTTGTTTTTGATTTGATTAATATTTCACATAGAAATCGTTAACTGGTTAATGGTTAACAATATTTTTTCAAAACCGAAATAAAAATAAATCAAAACGAAAATCACTCTTGTCGAACTGACCTATATCAAAGGTATTTGTGTTATTGCAAGGTGGGGTATATCTGCCGAAAAGTCCAGAGTTTGTATATTCAGCTTTAAGACGACGCTCATACCGTTATTCTGTAGCCTTTGAAATCTTTAATTAATATGAGCATTACAACCGAATAGTAAAGTTTTTGTATAGTTTCAAATCCAAAAATATAGCTTTCATTGCAGTTTTAAATGAATGTCCTTTACTCAATCCAGACTGCTCCTTGATCAAAATGTAATGGTTGTCAAAATAGCTCTGAAATTGATCCCCATTAAATGTTTCAAGTATTTGTTGACTTTTTCTACAGGAACCACTACTGGCTGTTTCTCTATTTCATCATTCATCAGTTTACAGTTTTAATTAATTTCTTAACGACTGTGATAATCATAGCATCAAGTAACAGAGATCAGGATCTCTGTCAAGTGACTTGATCGCTGGTGCCAATGATTTCTACTATTTTTACTACCACACCTCTATGAGGTCCAAATACATTTGTTTACTGTTAACAAATTTGATCATTCATTTCCCGAAGAATTATGTCAAAAAAAGAATGCGCCTTTAGATTAACTACAAATTAACCAAAAAATAGCTGCAAAAATATGTGTTTTACTGAACCGATGTGTTTCTTTTCAGTGGGAATGTAGCAAATTCGATCTACGTTACGTTCCGTGTGGTACGACTCCTTTCTGTTAACACTCAAAACGAACACACCTACGTATTTATATGATCGAAACGTCATAAATATTTTCCGATTTTCCAAAACTGTCAATAAAAAACAAAAGAAAAAAACAAATTGGGTTTGTGACGAATTATTTTGCAGGGATTTCCGTCGTTGTTGAATTCTTTTTCTCCAAACAATTTAATCCGCCAGTTTTATTCTGTGTTGGCGATGAAAAAACTCATTACGCACCTCTCAAATATTTTCCAATCTAACAACAACGCTGGGACCTTGGTAGCAGATGCAGTTCCTGTTGATGATCCTTCAGATAATGGCAATTCTTCGAACTTGTATAGCAATAACCAATCCATAAGCTCCGGGGACTTTAATGCAGCCTTACAATTACAAAACCAAATGGCCGAGAGTGCCGAACTCGCCATGGTACGCGCAAACTCAAATGGCGAAGTTGTGGAATCATCAACGGGTGGTGCCCAAACTATAACAAACAACCAAATGGCTGTGCAAAATACTCAACAACATGTAGAGCTACATTTCTCGCATATTAACGGATTTCATATGGGTCCAGTTATTAACATAAATAGCGATGAATTAGCTAAACCTGTGACTGAATCGATACTGGCAGGTTTGCGGCATCCACGAAGTAATCGGCCAAGGAGGACCACAACAATCGAGTCAATGATGAGATCTGCTGAGGAACTGAATCATAGAATGTTGGACACTATATCGACACATTTGGGTGAAGGTTGGCGGAATGTCCTACGGGATTTAGGACTCTCACAAGGTCAAATTGATCAGGCAGTGATTGACCATCAAATTCATGGTGGCATTAAGGAGGTGGGTAAATATTTATAAGTTAGTTATGATTTCGTAAATTGTTTTGTAAAATCGAGAATTTCGTAATTTCACGTCTGAGAAACAATATAATCATTGTTCTGATATACCTGATATGCATGTTAAGGGCAGTGGCTTCGTCAGATTAAGGTATGGTGGATTTCGCATGCTCCTGATGGATCTGTTCAAAATAATTGTGACAACCTATCCAAACAAGCACGGTATTGACATCTTGTAAAATGCAAACTAAAACTATAACGCAATCATTGCTTTCGTGGGATGAATATATTTATTTTAGGTCAAATCAAGCGGCGTTAAAGTAATGAACTGAGATATTGTTTACTTTATCTAAGTGTTCATGTTTTACACAATCCTCTCAAGAATCAAAACGAAGAAGTCACATGACAGCGCATTGCCTTGCCAAAATCGATTTTTGGTATCGAATGTGTCGGTGAGGTAGTTTCCGATCCTCATGGAGCAGCGAGAATTCCTACACAAACGGACAAGTTTGGGCGGTATACCAAAAGTAGGCTCTGTAGGTATAGTTCGTTTCTATAAATGCTGTCGTATGGGGCTTCGATATCGATGAATAGGTGGTGGGTATCGATTTGGACTTCTTGGGTTTTTGCAGGATCTATCGAAATGTGCAAATTTGATCGGTTGTGTACTTTACTGACCTAAAACCACACTGATAAGGACCTAACAGGTTGTCGGTTTCAGGCGTTCACATATAACTGCAAATAGGATCTTGTAAGCGATGTTGAGGAGACTTATGCCTCTGTAGTTGGCGCAGTTTAGAGGGTCTCTTTTTTTTTGTGGATCATGCAAACGATGCTGAGGTTCCATTCTTCAGGCATACTTTCTTCCGACCAGATTTGACTTATGAGTTGGTGCATGTTACTTACCAACTCATCTGCGCTGGCTTTATAAAGTTCAGCGGGAAGGCTGTCATTTCCGGCAGCCTTTTTAAGCTTGAGTTTAGACATTGCTATCTTCACTTCACTCAGGAAGGGTAGTTGGCAGTTTTTGCTGTCGTTGCAAATATTGAATGGTTCGTTCTGCCTGACAGCGGGATGTTGTTCGTCATCGCCGTTTAACAGGCTGCAGAATTGGTTTTTCCATATCCTCAGCATCGACTGTGTCTCGAATACGATATTTCCTTGTTCCTCTCGGCAGGATTCTGTTCGAGTATTGTATCCTTGGCTTTGACGTTTTACACTTTGGTAAAACTTGCGAACATCGTTCCTGGAGTGGCACCTCTCTATATCCTCGTTCGCGCGCTTTTTCGCTCTTTTTTCTTCTATCTGAAAAGCCGGTGTTCTTCCCTTCTTCTCTGCCTATAGAGCTCAACGGCAGCTCTCGTCTTCACCTGCAGCATCATTCGATGCTGGTGGTATAGTGTTAATCGAGAGGTTAACGGATACGCGTTGCGCGAAGGTCTTGGCGGTGTCTTGCGATTGGCAATCATTTTTTTTCACAATATTTCTGAATCGTTGGATATCCGCATTCTTACCATGGCTGCAACAAGGTAGTGGTTCGAGCCGATGTTAGCTCCTCGAATGTTCGGGTATCCAAAATACTGGATGCGTGCCTCTTGTCCGTCGCAATGTGCCTGTCCCCTTATAAATATCGAGGTAAGGAAAACGTGTGCTGGCAATAGTGGCATTTCGTTCCGTAGCGAAGTCAGTTAGCCCAAGTCCGTTGTCAGACGTGGTGTCGTTTAGGCTTTTTTTCCCGAAAAAACTGCTAAAGATGTTCTCTTTTTACCTTTGCGTTTAAATCTCCCAGCACGATTTATAAATATCCAATATGCGATTGAGCGCTTCCGTTGGCCTTTCGGTTTATCCGCAACTATCTCTGTTCAAGGGGCCTGACTAACCCTTGAAATTCCTAGACAACCTGTTGTCCGAATATGTCGAAGCAGCTTGTCTAGGTTCGCCTGGGACAGCAGGCCGGGTATCCATTCCGTTCCATTCCAATCTGACCTGGTTGTTTATAGTGTTGCTGTTTTTAGTCGTCTTATCAACACTCGCGCTTATCGTTTAGCAAGTCTTATCCGGTTGGATGAGACCAGTACCTCCAGTAACTTGGAGGTTAAAAATAAGCACTTGATGTTTAGTCAGAGTTGCAACTACTGGGCAATCCCAAGTTAAAGCCAATCAGATTCTACCCTCGTTTTACAACGAGCTCTACTGAACTGCACTAAGCTGTGTGTAAATACAAGAGGTCATCGTTTGTTTGAAGTCCCCACTTTTTTCCAAAGTTTTTACTGCAAGCAAAGAACGCAACACACGCCATTCTTACGTTAAGTTTTGGGTAAAGAATGATATCCAAATAGCTAGCACTGGAAGATAGTGTGCGTGGTTTTCCAATAAGACGGGGGAGGGTGAAATCGAGTATTTTGGTTTTAGTGGTGAATAGCACCAATTCCGTTTTGCTTGGGTTACGCCAAGGCTACAACTTGCAGCCCAGTTGCTAACCTTGTCTAGAGCAGCCCCATAGCTTATCACGGAGGGGCATTTTCCTGACACTAGTATCACCACGTCATCCGCATACGCTACAACTTTGACCCATTCCTCGTGTAATTTAACTAGAATTTTGTTCAAAACCATAAGCCAGAGTTGAGGAGAGATGACGCCACACTGTGGCGTTCCTCTATGAACAAATTTGACTAAGTGGCTATTTCCGAGTGTTGTAATTTTCCAATAGATTTTTATATAACTAGTTCGATCAGAGATTCAAGAATAGCTCCAGTGAGGACGTTGTTGAAAGCTCCCTCTATGTCTAACAAGGGGCTAGAGTGTTTTCCTTATAGTGTGAGGATTTTCGTTTGCCCGCACTACCACGTGGAGAACTGTTTCCGTTGATCTGCCCTTGAGGAAGGCTGTGGTGGACTCTATTAAAGGCTTTTGTAAAGCCAGTGTACATTAAATTGAAATCGTTTCTCAAAGCTGTTAAATACAGAATAAGTTAACAACGTTAAATTTGTAGCAAAGGATCTACCTCGAATAAAACCATTTTGTTTATCGGCCTAATAAGGGCCATGTAGCAAATCACCTTCACCCAGCTGTCAAGACGACTGCTATATAAAACAATCGTCTTGTCAGGGCAAACGCTCCCCTAACTCTCGCCAGAGCAGTATCTACATGTCTTCGAAATATAGATACTGATCTAACCAGATGCCAAGGTACTTAACTACACTTTTACTCGCCAGTGGCTGTCCGTTTGGTCCAACGATCACCATCTTTCGCCAGTTCTTTCTCGTATCCCTAGAGGCCATAGACAATGATTTCTGAAAGTTGATTTTCAACTTCCTGTCATCACTTGTTGAAGTTTCGCTGCAAAAGACAAATGTGTTTTGTAAGACTTTTGAAAACTCATCACTGCGCTTCATAGTGATAATCACACCAATTCGAAATTGATGCCATCTAATTGGTACAAAGATGCTCGACTGCAGATTTAACTTATGGCCCAAACATGCGCACCGTTCATTAACTGCCACCGTAGCACAAACCAACTTTTTTTATCCTTTATATGTTTCCTTTTTGTTTTAAGAGAGCTTTGTTTTTCATAAGCTTAATTTCTCGATGTAGTTAAATAATTTAGTCAAATGTCCTTTTCCTGAATAAAAAAAAAGTTATCCTCGTGTTTGTTACTTGCATAAACGCATATACCAAACTTTTAATTTATTTGCCGTTTAATTGAATAATCATGTTGGTGCAGAAATTAAAACTGTCAGGCTACATTTTATATTAAAATTTTAATTAGTTCCATTAGTCTTTGAGTAGTCCATAGTGAACAGTAATTATTATTTTACTATCGACAATAATATGTATTTATTGCAGGTTATATATCAGCTTCTGCTGGCCTGGACTCGGAACGCTGAAGATGGTGAGGCTACTTTAGGCATCATAACAAGTCTCCTGTGGAAATCTGACCATCGAGAATGTGTTCAAAAAATGAAGGACACATATAAATATACAGCGCCAACAGAATGATGAAAACAAAAGAAAAGCATTTACTTCTGAAATAAAGCATTTAAATGTACGCCAGCCTAGCTGTACCGAGCGAGAACCCTAAATATTAAAAAAAATCTTTAATTGGTAGACAAAAATAATCGTTAATTGTTAATATGTTTTTATCTGTTGTTAAAGTTTGTATGTATATACAAAATTGCATCCCAGAAAATCTAAATCGTTTAAAGAAAAATGTTTAATTATTTTATTTATAAAATACTATTTTTTAAACAGCAAAACAATTTAAAAATAAATTGATAAAGTTTTTTTATTTACACTTTCGTTTTTTAACTTTGGCATGAAAGTGTAGAAACAGACTCCGAAAAACTCCGAAAAACGGCTGTTGTGGTGCGAGGAGACGAAGGGGAGTAATCACATCTAGTCAATTAACAAATTTTAGAAGTCTACAATTATCAGTCTGATTCATACTGTTGTTATTAATAAATCTGCCATTCTACTGACCGTGCATGCATCAAAACCACAACCAATTTTGAATTTACGGACGTATGTATGATGACAATTACAGACGTATATCCAAGTAAAATGTTCCACATTATTATCTTATTCTTATTGTGTAAACGTTTAAAGGGTGTTTACATCACACTTTTTGACACGTAACAGTGTGTCTGGGTGCCAAGGTGCACGAGAGGCATTGAATATCTTCATTAAATAAATTGAATATCACTGTAGAAGAGTTTATAAACAACCCAGCAAAGCGTTAATAAACCGCACTGTTTATGTACATTCAAATCAATATCAAACCCACCCAGGATTGATTGATGATGGTGAAGATCGGACGAAAAGTGAACCTTAGAAATCGATACAACATTGTCTCTCTACTGCATGGGCGCACATTGAGCGAATGGATAGGAATGCCTTCATGCTCTTCGAAAACTAGGTCATGGCTGGTATTCCCAGATAACAGAGATTTACAAATGTCGCTATTTTTTTTTTTTTTTCACAAAAAACCATCAAAAATCCTCTAAAGATTATTATATAACTCAACCGAGATATGTGAGGGCTCAGTGGCGAGATGGTAAGTACGATGAACTGACGCGCAGAAGGTCTGGGTTCGATTCCTAGACGTAGAAAAACCTAAATTGATTTTTCACTGGCCTTCCTCTCGTGGTGATCTGACAAATCATTTAAGCAATATTGTCAAGAAAAGCTTATCTCAAATACGCCGCTCAGAGTCGGCATAAAACAGGAGATCCCGTCATCGTGCAAGAAGTACAAACGCACACATGAATGGTTGTGAGAAAGCTCGGCCCTGGGTACAAACAACCCTGTTGCACCAAAAATTTGTATAAGTATTTTTGACCTCCTAATGGTTCCCTGCCTTAGAATAACATGTTGTGTTCTTTGGCCCGTTGTCATTATTTTTGTCTTATTTACGTTGATCCTTAAGCCCCCACTTAGTTGCAGCGAATGACATATTTGATAAATCCAGCCGTGTTGTTTGCCATGAGACCATGTGGCTAAGTTTGTCAAACAGACTCCATTGGATACCATGTCTTTAAGTTTCATCCTCCGTGGCAGTCATCACGTCGTCATTGCCAGCAAAAACAGAATTGGTGACAAGACATCTCCTTGTCTCACTTGCCCGCCTTGACTTGACGCACATCAAAGGAGTCGGAATTGGTACTCAGACTATTGTTCAAGTATGATCCGCAAGTAGTTGATGTGGTCGACGCATGATCGGCCACTACGAAACCCTGCCTAGTGCCTCGTGAGGGTAGACTCGAGCCAGAATTTTATCCTCTCGAGAGCAATAGTTGCCATTAATTTCGGAAAAAAAAACAGACAGAATGGTGAGGACCGCGCCAGTTATTACAGTTTTTGAGGTTCCCTTTCTTTGGTAACTTCAATAACTCCATCCTTTCATTCGCTTGGGTAAGTTTCACTCTCCCAAAGCCTGCACTAGTTTGAGAAAATTACGTGAAGGTGCTCAAGGGTCTGTTTTTAGGAATTCTGGGGGGAATACCGTCAAGTCTAGCTGCTTTGTTTTTCTTTAGAAGATGAATCACGTTTTTTAGTCTCTGTACTTGTTGGGGAACTGTTGTCAATACCCCCAGCAAATCTGGCAACGCTGGGTGACACTAACCTTTGCTCTCTTATACGTTCCTTGTTCAATGGATTTCTTCTTAAACCTTTTTTATAATATTTTTGAGTCTAGTATTCATTGACGAGAAAAATTAGTTTAGCCATTGAAAGGATAAATGCAGCGCAAATCATTTATCATGGAGAGACCACACATTCAAAGTTGCCTTTTGCTCTAACTTTAATATATGTATATAGCGTTTATACGTTCCAAAGGCAAAACAAACAAAACATAACATTGGCCCTACTGGACAGGGGACTAGGCTATGCATTGGGAATCAAATGTATATAGTTACATATTTTTAATTTTAAAGTGAACTAACATATGCTTAAATTTAAGTTAATTTTAAAATTATCTCTTTATACCAGGCACATGCCAAAGCACTTTTTAAAATTAAAATCACATATTACTAAAAGGAGACACGTACCAAACTGTCTTATTTCGCACGAAGATTGTAGTCTTTATTTTATTATCAATACTTTAACAACCAACTCTCAAATAAAATAGCCAGATACGTTTCTTTTCTACTCTTCACCAATACTCGTTACACTATAGCTTAAAATTATTTCACAAAGCCCATTTTCAAACCTCGGAAAATAGATATTCCCATCTCAGCCAAACGACGACGTGAAATTAAAACGATCTGTGGAATTCTGTTCTCCCAGCACATTGTTTAGTGAAGCAGTTCCTCGTTTACTGTTCCTATTTTTTGGGCTGGTGGAAATCTCAATAGACACGATGAGCACGTGCCCTAAGTAGTGTGAGATTTTAACCCACTTAAACCACCACCCTTGGAATGTTTGGCAGGTAACTTTCCTTTGTGAGTTCCTGCTTTTTCCACCATTTATAGTGTAGTTGGTTGTTATCGGGCCAAATCTAAGGGCTTAGTTATTTGAAGACGCCGCAATAAATTTGTTTCGTCAAAAAATTGGAGGCCCGTTGTGTTAACGTGTCCCAATAAACGTTTTTTATGTTTGCGTGTAAAATTTTTCGTTTCATCATTAACTGCGGGAATGCCCAGATCTCTGCGTAGATCTTCATTCCTTATATACCTACCACGGCGCATTGACAATTTATTTATTTTTTTTGTGGGATGGTGGAAATCTCAAAAGACACGATGAGCAAGTGCCCAAAGTAGTGTGGGACTTTAACCCTAACTAAAACCACCACCCTCTTTGTATTTGTATTGCAACGAAGATTAATGATCTGAAAATTTTGTTTTCAAAAGTTTGTAGAATGTTTATATTCGTTTCACTGGTACAACCCCATAGCTGTATACCATATGTCCAGACCGGCTTTAGCACTTGCTTGTATAATAGCAGCTTGTTATCAATGTTAAGCTTCGAATATTTTCCGAGTAAAAAGTGCAGTTGTCTGTATTTATTTTAAAGTTCTTCGCATTATTATTATTATAATTTATTAAAAAGTAAATTAATTACAGAGTTAATATAAGCTTAAACTAGATTTAGCTGCCAGGGCTTTCTACTAGTGGGGTAAATAGAGATAGTTATACAACTTGTATTTGTAAGATTCGTGATTTAAAAATTTTATATACAGTTTTCGAGTTTTAGAGCGGTCATAATAAATTTATGTTATCAACGTTGACAATCTTTAGTAGATGGAATATGTTATTGTTGCACATTGTTTTGCAGGTTGAGGATACTTTTTTACATGAAAGTAGATGAGTCATTGTGAGAATGCTGTTGTCATCACAAAGATGACATGTAGCAGGTGATTCCTTGTTGAATAGATGTTTATGAGTTATAACGGGTGATCCAAGTAGAGATACTTTTTTCAATAGCCTTTTTTGACAGATCACGTGTGAGTCGTGTCATGCTGTCATGTTATTTTTGTTTAGTATTGTTTGGCATTTCATAATGGAAAGACTTACGCGTGAACAACGTTTACAAATTGTTCAACTTTATTATGAAAATTCACGTTCTGTGAGGAATGTGTTTCGTGCACTTCGCTCAACTTATGGTCAAGCGTACTATTCGCAACACCATCACCCATTTTGAGACCCAGCATTCATTATTGGATAATATTCGACCGAATAGACCACGTCCAGCACGCTGTGAAGAAAATATAGCGGCCGTAGCCTGAGAGTGTACACGAAGACCGTAGAGAATCGATTCGGCGCCGTTCGCAGCAACTCGGACTGATGTATGGAAGGACTTGGCGCGTTTTACGTCATGATCTTAAATTGAAAGCGTACAAAATACAGCTTGTGCAACAACTGAAGCCGCTCGACCTTCCCAAGCGACATCGCCTCGCTCTATGGGCTCTTGAAAAGTTCCATGAAGATCCGACGTTTTTGAGGCAAATTTTGTTTAGCGATGAGGCCAATTTTTGGCTCAATGGGTATGTAAACAAACAAAATTGCCGCATTTGGGACGAAGAGCAACCTGAAGAGATTGAAGAACTGCCACTTCATCCAGAAAAAACAACGGTTTGGTGTGGTTTGTGGGCCGGTGGAATCATCGGTCCATATTTCTTTAAAAATTATGCCGGTGCGAACGTAACCGTCAATGGCGACCGTTATCGTGCCATGATAACCGACTATTTGATGCCTGAAATTGAAGCTCGTTATCTCGGCGACATTTGGTTTCAGCAAGACGGCGCCACTTCCCACACATCGCACCAATCAATGGACTTATTGAGAGAACATTTCGGTGAGCACATAATTTCACGTTTTGGGCCGGTCGATTGGCCACCAAGATCGTGTGATATCACACCGTTAGACTTTTTCCTGTGGGGATTTGTAAAGTCAAAAGCTTATGCCGACAAACCCGCTTCGTTTCAGGCCTTGGAGAAAAACATCACGCGCGTCATTCGCCAGTTACCAGTCGAAATGCTCGAACGAGTGATCGAAAATTGGACTCAACGGATGGACCATCTGCGACGTAGCAACGGCCAACATTTGATAGACATAATCTTCAAAAAATAAATGCCAAAGAATGTTCTTTCAAATGATAAAAAACATTCTCCATTCAATTTGAATTTTCTATGTTTTTTTTTTTTTAAAAAGTAGAGAACCTCGAAATGGATCACCCATTATATGAGTGGCCAAGTCTGAGTCGGATGTATACCTTGAGTTTTTTTTGTGATATGTTGTTCGGGTAGATCGTTTTAATGCCGTTTGGGTTGATGTTTTTGTATGAGTGGTTATAGTTTGTCCATAAGACTTTACTTTTATATTTCAATTTTTTTTTCAATTTTTTTTTGGTCAATTTTTGATAGCACAATACATTTTTTTAAATTTATAAGAGTATTTACATTTGAGCAGCTATTTTTAGAGGAAAGATATTTAATTGCGTTGACCCTGGCAGTTAAACTTTTTCTTAAATATGTACAATGATTCTTAAAAGTAAATTTGGAGTCAAATATAATGCCTAGACTTTTAATTAGATTAACATTTTTAATATTACTATTGTTTAAGTTGACTTTAATAGATTTAGTACAATTACGTTTTTTACATATGTGCAACAGTTCAGATTTTGAAAATGATATGATAGAGCCCGAGTATTTGCTCCAACTGAGCAGAGAATCTATAATGCTAGAAAAAATATTCCCTAATTCATGGAGGTCTTTTATTTTGGAAAAAATGATTAAATCATCTGCGTAGAGTTTATATCCTACTTTATGGAAATTGTCTATTGTTTGTCCGATTTCATTGAAAGCTATGATAAATTAAGCTACAGATAATGGTGACCCTTGAGGTATACCATTTTTTAACTTATGTACGTTTGAGAAAATGTTGCTATACTTAATTCGAAACATCTGTTAGAAAGAAATGATTTTATGTATTTAAATATTTTAGGTCCAATTTTCCATTTCAAAAGTTGGTTTAGGACAACATGTGGCCCGATTCTGTCGAAGGCTTTTTAAAAGTCGAGGCTGAGAATGGTGGCATGGTTACGCTCAGACAATGTTGACGAGACAAAATGATCAATATGGAGAAGGGCGTCTAGAGTAGAATTTCCCTTTTTGAAGGCGACTTGCCGACTGTCAATTAGCTTGTCTTTTTCAAGGAACAAAATAATCGTTTGGCAATTATCTTTTCTAAAAATTTTCCTGTGCAAGGAAGAAGAGAGATAGGACGGTACCCATTGGTTAGGGTAAGATCCTTATTTGGTTTGGAGAGTGGAATGATGCTTGCCAATTTCCAGGCGTGCGGAATTATTCCGGTGTCTAAAATATTGTTGTACAATGTTAGTAGCCGAGTTTTCAAAGAGGAAGGGGCATTTTTAAGCATAGGGTAGGAAATACGGTTTTGCCTTTAACTGTATGCAAACAGGAAATGAGTTCTGACATGTTTATTAGGGATTCAATAGAAAGAGCTGCAGAACTAGGGTTAAATTTGAGTTGTTAAAAATTTTTAATTTTTCGTTAATGAAAGTTGAGT
This sequence comes from Rhingia rostrata, assembly GCA_949824845.1. Classification (NCBI taxonomy): domain Eukaryota; kingdom Metazoa; phylum Arthropoda; class Insecta; order Diptera; family Syrphidae; genus Rhingia; species Rhingia rostrata. Next base: position 38,898,742 of record OX463758.1, on the reverse strand, counting down.
TGAATTGGGAGTCATCCGCCAATTGTTCCCAGGTCAGTGCGAAATGTTGAACAATTTCTTTTGGACAGGTCATTGTTGAAGTATTGGTTATTATTGTTTTAATTTTGTTTGGAAATAGTTGCCTGTCAAAGTTCTTATATCAGCCCAAAGTTTTTGGGAAGTTGAGTTTGGATTTAAATTAGCAGTGCATTTTTCGAAACACGACTTTTTTTCGACCTTGACTGTCTTACGAAATTTGGCATTCAGCTTCCGGTATAGGATGAGATTGGTGTTAGTCGGTGATTTTTTAAAATTATAACACGCTTTTTGTTTCTGCATGCGAAGGCAACTTATGTCATTATTCCACCAAGGTACTGTTTGCTTGTTTGGGGGAATGGCGAGAATTGCTGCAGTGCGGATGGATTTATGAATTAGGGCGGATTCTCTATTGATGTTATGGCAATATCGCCTAGAGAGTAATTCACTTGAAATAGTTTTTCGGAATAGATCCCAGTTTGATTTGCGAAGTAAGAATTTTTTGGAAAGTTTTAATTGCTGATTGTAGGTGCCAATTGTAAGTGTGGTAAGAATGGGGAAATGATCGCTGCCAGAGAGCTTATCGGAAATATTCCAGGTAGTTTTGGGGAGGAGGGATGGTGAAATGAGAGAGATCAACGTGTGTAAACGTCCTATGTGTAGTAAAATGTGTTGGTCGACCGTCATTAAGGATCGCTAACCCGGAGTTAGCGATGAAATTTCAGACTGTTTTGCCACGTTTATTTGTTTTCGCAGAGCCCCAAGAAGGACTC